>JAIGNY010003103.1:887500-937500 GCA_020152595.1 Chiridota heheva
ACCGTGTCCTGAGCAGACCTCTAGCTTAATTTAAAAAGGGGGAGGGTGCTAGACTTGTTGAGGGGCACATTAATGCGCGCGCAAAACGTTGCGTCTTTTCAGCGTGGAGTCCAGGGGCACCCTTAAGGCTCAATCCCCTAGTGAAAAAGCTTTGGGATTTTAGCTATAATCATACATCTGAGAATGAAGCTATTCTGACTGATAAGGAACAGTCTATCATTCTGGGTTCTGTATCCATGTAAAGTATTTCATTTATAAGGCTTATTCCGATTATTAGGTAAAAAAAAAAAATTCTAAAAAATAACAATAATGATAATAATTAAAAGATAACAAATTCTGAGGGGCAGGGCGGACCCCAGGGAGCAGGGCGGGCCCATAGGGGGGCAGGGTGGGCCACCCCAGTCAAACAGCAAAGCTAGGGGTCTGCTGAGATCCACGACAGAAAAAAGTTGAATGAAAGCAGGGAAAGTGACTGATCTCTGAATAAAAGGGAAAGTATCATTCCATAAATTCAGAAGTGAATGCCGTGGTGCTGGTAACGTCACTTCCGGTTTTCAATTTTCCTGATTGATCGCGAGAAATCTGTGATGCTATTGATAACAAATGGACTGGCTCCTACTCCTGTGAAGGTGTGGTCGATAACATCACACATTTCTTGCAATTAATAGGGAAAATTGAAAACGGAAGTAACGTTACCAGCATGGCAGCGTTCACATCTATATGTATGGGACAATACCTTTCCTTTAAATAAACCGTCCTTTAAATGACCGAATACCCATGATGGCATTGTTACCAGCAGTTTTAGATACACATAACATTCCCTGACCCTGCAAAGAAATTAAAGAGGACCAAACTTTAAGCTTTCTGTATCAATGGATAAAAAAATAAAAAAAATTCAATTTAGTTTTAAGTGTGTAATGTACCTTCAATTGGCTGGATGAGATAATAAACAATTAGTAATTAGAGGTTGAAATGATACAAATGTTACTTTTAGATGTGCACTGCAGACATTCTACTTCTTTAAAATTCGACCTTGAAATAACCTTCAAAATCAGCCATAACTCAGAAATCAGACTAAGCTACATGTATTTACAAATTTGTAAAACTTTGTATTCAGAGATCAACCTTATTCTATTCAAACAATCAATATGACAGAGTTTTATATCTTGGTCAACTTTCCACTCTCATAGATATCAAGCAATCAAATAATAATAATAATAATAATTAAATAACATTTTTATAGCACTTTTTCTCAAAGAGCTCAAAACACTTGACAATACAAAGATTATAGAATCCAGTAACATCAAGTTGTTTCAAACATTAAAATTCATTCAAACATTAATCAACCAGATCATAATTCAACATACCTGAACGTGTAATTTGTGAGAAATTCAGGTTCTCCAAACCTAGCTACATGTATTTCATATATCATATAATGACCACAGAAGGGCGGGGAAATAATTCTTGGGACAGGGGGAATAATTTTTGGCAAAATTATTTTTTTTGGCCGAGGGAATAATCCTTCAATGGGAATTAATCTTGGGAGGGGGAATTAATCTTGGGAGGGGGAATTAATGTTGGAAGGGGAAATTGTTCACGGTCAGTGCACATTTCCTGAGACATTGAATACTTCATGGAGGATGATCAAGGCAGTACACAGGGGTGGGGGCAGTGGGGAAGAATAGTTTGCCAAGCAAAGTATTGAAAGGGTTAATTGTTAATTTAGTGCATTAGTAAAGGCACTGCTTAAAAATTTGGCCTGCAATTTTACAGCAACAAATTAACCACATCATTTCACAAGATTAACTTTGCATCATAACATTGAGGTATAAATAGGTCTAAGCTCAGTACTTCATTTAATCTTTCCCCAACAGCAAAGACAAACAATGCCAGCATCAATAACAGTTACTACTTATGTTACAAAGAATTGTTATTAAATTCAGATGTGTGTGTCACTAAAAATACCATGAAACACCTGTGGGAGTAGTTGTTATCTTGAAGGAGCTAGATAAGGTGAATACAGTTTTGTGGTTTGGGAAACAAAGAAATATATAACTTTTACTCCAACCTGCCCTGCTCCATTTAAGGGCTGGTTTGAGATGTTCTGGTTTTAAGCAGAGCCATTTCTAACGTGTGACTCTTACCCAAACTGTTTCCTTAAGTGCCATGATGGGCGGTTCAGTGCCCTTCCCCTGTGTACTTGACTGCTTGTGACCTAGCTACTGTAGGGGTGAGGCTCCTTGGAATGATCAAACTCATCCAGCATGGTATTCCTCGCTTAATGGACAGACCAGGGAGTTGGCATTAGACAGACCTAATCCTCTCAGCGGCCTTGTATGCATTTCTTTTTTCTAAATCACACAAGTTGTACCTCACATGAATGATGATCCTTTGTCAGGTTTCCCAAATGTACATAACATTATTTTGTAGAGCTATGCCCATAGTACAGCAAATATAAATATTTGAATTTAATCATTTACTGTACTTCATAGAGTGGGAAGTTCCGCATGTTTGTGTAAGTTACATACAGCAACAACACAAACTATAAATTGGCAAAGGAAATAGTGACTAACCAAAGAATATGTTTACTTTTCAGTAAAAGTCTGCCATTTTGAACGCTAATTTACTTTGGATTACTATAGTTTATTCAAACAGAGGCTGCACAATAGGGGGAGGGGATAAGGGAAATATTTACCCCCTTCCCACCCCCCAATATTTTGCAAAGTGCAAAATATATATAAAGGAAAATACAGATTTAGACAACATTTTGAAACAACAATCTCTTCTCTTTAAATGTCTGAGTTATTTCTACATTTGCCAAATCTTCCACACCCCTTAATCTGTGCCCTGGGCTTTGTTCGCATTTATAGACCAAAGCGGTGTAAATAAATCTTTTGGAATTGATTTATTTTTTTAATCTTTTTAAGTTCTTCTCATGTGATTGTTAGAAAATGAACACGTTCTTGTAGTATGCATAACTGATTATCTAATTTTAATGAAATTGTGTTTGAGAATAATTTATATTCTAAGCATAAAACTTTTCAACTTTACTGTTGTAAAAAAAAACAAGCAGAACCAAAAGGTCCTATGGTTCTGCATGATGCTTTTTCACAAGTTGATTGATTTGCAAAATTTGCATTAACTGTCATATTATTGTATATCATGAAATATTTGTTCCATGATATTTATTCATAGGCCACACCCACCATGGCAGATCAATAAAAATGTTGACAACATTAGCATTTGCACATTAACAACATTATCATAGCAAGTATGATGCAAAAATGGTTGCTCATTTATTCTATTTCAAGAATTTGTCAGTGAGCCCAGCCTGAGCCCACTCATTAATATCCATGATATCACTACCACAACATTAGAACACATGTACAAACCATTTACCCATCTGTGTACCTGATATATAGCATCAATGTGGTATATTGTTCATGAGATACAGTATATGTTTACATCATTTAAAACGTTTACATTAAGCCACGCCCACCATGCATATTAATGATCAACATCTACTGATATTTATGAATACAATACCAACAAAATTTTAATGCCCAACATGACGCAAAAGAGATAGACAAGTTGCTTATTTATCAGTTTCTCAAAGTTTTCCCTTTAAGCCCCACCCACTTATTAGTATGCATGATATCACCACCAAAAACAAAAGGGGCATTATCTACAGACCATGGGCTTTCTGTGAATTAAATATGACATGAATCAATATTACCATTCTTTAAATACTGTGTTTACAAGCTCTTTTCAGCAAAATCATAGCCCTGCCTACTATGCATATTAATAAAATTCAAAATTTTTACATCAAAATTTGAATGTAAATTTTTACATCAAAATTTTGAAACACAGCAGCTAACATGATGATCTCAAATATGAAACAAAACAGACATGCGGTTGTTAAAACATGAACATTTAAAGATTTTTACATTAAGCCCGCCTAATCATTAATATGCATGACATCACCATCAAAAACAATAGGGCACATCTACGCTCCATAGGCTATATGAGTACCATATATGACATGAATCCAGTTTACTGTTCTTGAGATATCACGTTTACGAGCTGGCCATCACACACACACACACACACGCCATCATGACCGTATAGGTTCCTGATGCTACCGCATCGGAACCAAAATCTTATGGATCCTGTGATGGATACACTCTCAAGTTTTCCTTTGGTTGATTCTCCAGTCAACTTGTGCCGATTCATATCAAGTTTCGTAAATTAAAATTGTGTAATATTTCTACCCCAAACATTCCAAATTTTCATCGAATTCAAGCAGGTTTTCGGACTTTCAAACGCCCCAAATCCAGGAGCTTCCCCCTTGGGTCTTTGTAATGTTCTAATTGGTACTAAGATTGGAGACCACTCGGCGTAATTTGGAGACCAGTAACGGTAAAATCCGATGACTGGTCTTCAAAAAAATTGATGCTCAACTTGAGTTTCAAAAGGTTGTGAGATAAAAGATCATCAATACTACATTGGTTGGTAGCTACTGTAAGCTCACGCCATACCGTTTTTCAGAGAGAGGGAAGGGCATATTATGCCAAATCCTCGCTACAAATGTTCAGTCTTTTCACCCACAAGAATCTTCTTTACCAGGTATGACTTTTAGACTGCTAGAAGCAATTAAGAAACCCACCACAGATAGTTCAGTGATTTTAGGCATCAGTTATTACACTCCCATTCATTTATATGCACACTTATGGAACTTATGTGAAGAGCCATGTATTGTGAAATTGGTTACTGCAAGGCCAAGTCATACATGTAAGGTGGAAGGATGTTTTCATCAGTAAGTTATAAACACTGGTGAGTTGAAATGCATTGTACTGAAAATTTATAGCCAGACTTATTTATCACAAGGGCAAAAAGGGCCATAGTAAATGTATGCCAAGCCATGCAGGCTTATAAAAAATTATTAGGCATGCATATAGGCTATGGATTTGTATGTATATTATACATGTTTACATTCAGGACAATAGCATTTTCTCCAATTTTCCTATGTTATTTGAGTATTCGTTGAATTATGAAGTAGTTAGCATTACTAAGTGATTTGGCCTCCCATCCAATTACGTGGGCCTATGTGAAACAGATGCTATACATTGTTGTTTTATATGGTTTTGTGTAATACTAATAGACATATACCTACTCACTCAGTGTCACTCGTCACTACATTCGTACATCATAGGCGCATGCCCCCCCACCCCTCCCAAAAAAAAAAAATGTAGGTATTAAAGTGATACATTGGAGTCCCAAATATCAGATAATTTAATAATAAACATGTGTATCTGTTCCAAATTTCAAGAAATTCTCTTCATTTTGGGGATTATTTTCTTCAAAATTTCTTCAGTTTCCTTCATTTTCAAAAATTTTCTTCAATATCCGACATCTGAATAAATTTCGGGAAATTTTCTTCAAATTCTAGAAAATGTTGCTGACTTTTCCTTTATTTTACCCAATTTTTCTATAACTTAAACAAATTTTTCTTTAATTTTGCCAATTTTGCTTTAGTGTTACCGAATTTTTCAATTTGATAATAAAAATGTACCAATTTGCAGATTTGAATGTAAATTTTTACATCAAAATTTTGAAACACAGCAGCTAACATGATGATCTCAAATATGAAACAAAACAGACATGCGGTTGTTAAAACATGAACATTTAAAGATTTTTACATTAAGCCCGCCTAATCATTAATATGCATGACATCACCATCAAAAACAATAGGGCACATCTACGCTCCATAGGCTATATGAGTACCATATATGACATGAATCCAGTTTACTGTTCTTGAGATATCACGTTTACGAGCTGGCCATCACACACACACACACACACGCCATCATGACCGTATAGGTTCCTGATGCTACCGCATCGGAACCAAAATCTTATGGATCCTGTGATGGATACACTCTCAAGTTTTCCTTTGGTTGATTCTCCAGTCAACTTGTGCCGATTCATATCAAGTTTCGTAAATTAAAATTGTGTAATATTTCTACCCCAAACATTCCAAATTTTCATCGAATTCAAGCAGGTTTTCGGACTTTCAAACGCCCCAAATCCAGGAGCTTCCCCCTTGGGTCTTTGTAATGTTCTAATTGGTACTAAGATTGGAGACCACTCGGCGTAATTTGGAGACCAGTAACGGTAAAATCCGATGACTGGTCTTCAAAAAAATTGATGCTCAACTTGAGTTTCAAAAGGTTGTGAGATAAAAGATCATCAATACTACATTGGTTGGTAGCTACTGTAAGCTCACGCATACCGTTTTTCAGAGAGAGGGAAGGGCATATTATGCCAAATCCTCGCTACAAATGTTCAGTCTTTTCACCCACAAGAATCTTCTTTACCAGGTATGACTTTTAGACTGCTAGAAGCAATTAAGAAACCCACCACAGATAGTTCAGTGATTTTAGGCATCAGTTATTACACTCCCATTCATTTATATGCACACTTATGGAACTTATGTGAAGAGCCATGTATTGTGGAATTGGTTACTGCAAGGCCAAGTCATACATGTAAGATGGGGCTGAGGATTCATTTGGACTTTTAGAAGGATGTTTTCATCAGTAAGTTATAAACACTGGTGAGTTGAAATGCATTGTACTGAAAATTTATAACCAGACTTATTTATCACAAGGGCAAAAAGGGCCATAGTAAATGTATGCCAAGCCATGCAGGCTTATAAAAAATTATTAGGCATGCATATAGGCTATGGATTTGAATGTATATGATACATGTTTACATTCAGGACAATAGTATTTTCTCCAATTTTCCTATGTTATTTGAGTATTCATTGAATTATGAAGTAATTAGCATTACTAAGTGATTTGGCCTCCCATCCAATTACGTGGGCCTATGTGAAACAGATGCTACACATTGTTGTTTTATATGGTTTTGTGTAATACTAATAGACATATACCTACTCACTCAGTGTCACTCGTCACTACATTCGTACATCATAGGCGCATGCCCCCCCACCCTCCCAAAAAAAAAAAAATGTAGGTATTAAAGTGATACATTGGAGTCCCAAATATCAGATAATTTAATAATAAACATGTGTATCTGTTCCAAATTTCAAGAAATTCTCTTCATTTTGGGGATATTTTCTTCAAAATTTCTTCAGTTTCCTTCATTTTCAAAAATTTTCTTCAATATCCGACATCTACGAATAAATTTCGGGAAATTTTCTTCAAATTCTAGAAAATGTTGCTGACTTTTCCTTCATTTTACCCAATTTTTCTATAACTTAAACAAATTTTTCTTTAATTTTGCCCAATTTTGCTTTAGTGTTACCGAATTTTTCAATTTGATAATAAAAATGTACCAATTTGCAGATCAAGTTTCCTTTATGAGTAGTCATCAACCCCAGAGCAAGTTATTTACATCTTATTTTTCTCTAGTGGTTGGCAGAGTGGTTGGCAGAGTGGTTGGCAGAGTGGTCGGCAGAGTGGTCGGCAGAGTGGTCGGCAGAGTGGTCGGCAGAGTGGTCGGCAGAGTGGTTGGCAGAGTGGTCGGCAGAGTGGTTGGCAGAATGGATGGCAGAGTGGTTGGCAGTGATTGGCAGAGTGGTTGGCAGAGTGGTTGGCACAGTAGTTGGCAGAGTGGTTCGCAGAGTGGTTGGCAGAGTGGTTGGCAGAGTGGTTGGCAGAGTGGTTGGCAGAGTGGTTGGCAGAGTGGTTGGCAGAGTGGTTGGCAGAGTGGTTGGCAGAGTGGTTGGCAGAGTGGTTGGCAGAGTGGTTGGTGTGGGAAAGAGTATGATGATAATAGAAAACATCTTATTAAAATGGAACATTTTGGATCTTAAAAATGCCCCAATTTGCTTCTTGGGGCTTCACCCTCTGGACTCCTCCCAGGGTTTCGCTACTGGACCGCACCAATTAGGCCATTTAAACGGGCCCCTGGACCCCACCCCATTAAGCACACAAGTCGCATGCGCAGTGCTGCCTCACAGAACAGTGTGATTTCAATAACAATCTGGTGTGACCAATTTTGGCCTCCCAAAAATCACCGGATTGCAAACTGGGAATCTGTATGAATAAGTGACGAATTTCCCAATGTTTGGGGACCAGTAAAATTTCCTTAAAGGAGGCCCTGCCTTCACCCCTACAAGGGCTTCACCCTTCACTCTGTAGGCCCTAGGCGGGCCTTGATGGACCCAATGCCTATTGGGCACATGCTGTGCATGTGCAGTGCTGCCAGGGCAGCACATATCTATATGTAATGATAACCATCAACAATTTTACACCCCCCTCCTCAATGAAAAATGTGCTGCACCACCCTGTTAAAGAAGCACTAGACTGAAAGTGAGGAAGTATTTTTTTTTTCCCCATAAAATTGAATGTTTATCTAATACCCAACAGTATAGCAATTTGCTGCTTAATATGAATATTCAAGTGATCTTTACCCTCATGTCGTCTGTGGGCTATGGAGGCATGAAGTTTATCAATCTGTTGTGGATAATATAACTGTGAAATTTGCAAGAAACAAACGCCTGTCACTTTTTAATCTAGTGCTCCTTTGAGAGTTCCCCATATTTTAACTGAAGTATGTCAGTCTGAGCATGATCAACAACTTGTGTTGATCCCACGTTAAAAAAGAACCTTATAGGCAGATACAACTACTGAAAGACTTGCTAATCATTGCTTGGTGTCATGTCAACTTTTTCTGAAATCAATGCAATTCCCTCTTTAACATTCTTGTTTCCTCATTGGCCATTTATCTTCTGTAACATGAAGGTATAGATTTCAATTTGTGAGTTTTGATTGGTCAAAGTAGAATGGTCCAATGTGCACTAATACTGATGGCCAATCAGCAATCATTTTAAAATAAAAGGTATGCACCTACATTTTAATCATGATACACGATGCATGCATGGCCTTTAATATCTTTTGATGTTTAAATAAACATATCTTACCACCACACTAATACTTTAAATAAGATTGCATCAGGGACCTGCTAAATAGCAAACAGCAGGTCCCTGATTGTATCACACAGAGTAGAGCACAGACTGTTCCCTAAAAGCTTCTGGAAATTTATATTCCAATACATTAAGAAAGAAAAACATTACCTGTGAATGTTTTAATGAGTTCCAAGTAAAAGACTCCCTCCAAAAACCTTCATGCTCTGTCACATGTGAAAGAATGTAAAATGGGCAGTTCTCAGCATGTTCCTAATGGAGGCTCACAGATGTACACAACCACACACAACCTAAATCCCTTCCTTTTATTCAGATGGCAGGCAATAATATATAAAGTAAATACCTCGGGGAACTGCATCCAAACAGAATGGGATCTATTAACATATGGTATAGGGCTATTGTACGGTTCAGTCAATTGTGTTTGCTTTCTATAATTCATTTAAACCTTTTTTTTTTTTTTTTGCAATACAGTTTCAATAAATCAGAGGTGTGAAATGTTTATTACACAAATACAAAATAATATATTAAAGTGATATGAGATTGGCACTCAAATTTCAGATAATGAAAGTATTGATGTTTAATTGTTTAATGTAGCATCGTTACCAGGGCTACGAAAGCATCGCAGGGGGCCTAGAAAAGATTTAAATTCCGGGCCCCCATATTGAAAAAATCAACTCTTTCTGTTCCAATTTTAGTTTTCACCACTGTCAAGGATGGGTTTTTGACAAGTTTTGGGTCCCCTGCTTGAATGCACATACATTTTTACTGGCCCTTATAACCGGGCTCCCTAGGTCCAGGCGCACCCCCCCCCCCTTCCCCCCATGACTACCCTCTTGGGGGTAGGCATACTTATCATTACCTAATTTGAATTAAATGAGCAGCAAAAATGAAACCACAATGCATGACACTGAGAACAATTGCTGGTACAGATTGTTTAATAGATGAATTAAAATTAGGTTTATTGCAGTAGGCAAGGTATGTGTACACAAATCTGTACAGTCAAAATCAACAAATCATCAGCATGAACTACTGTACTGTAAGGTTGCCAATTTCCATGTCAAAAATTTATGAAGCTTCTGCAAAATTTCACAAGAATAAGAAAATTGCATTTGGGCAAAGCACCCCCTGAAAATGTTGGGCCTTAAAATACGCAAAGTACAATTAGTGCTTAAAGAAGTATAGATATGTCCATGAGGTCCTGCACAATAGTTCTTAATTTGCCCATTTGAAACTTACCACAAACATGTCAAATTGGGTTTTGTTACAGAGAGGGTGAGTTTGGGGAACTTTGTAAGCTTTTCTGAAGAGTATTTGATACTTTTCTGGAGGAGGATTCACCTGCTGAAGTTTTGGCTCTACTTTGGGGCCCAAATAAATAACCTGATCTGAAAACATATTGTCCCTAGATTAATTGCTGCATTATACAATTGTCCCAAAAGTATATAAGCTAACTTGAATTTCAAAACCTACCAAAACAGTCAGGAGCACAGCAAGTTTTAACCTATTTAAATATTCCAAATGATCAATTTACTCTCTTTGACAGCTAAATTACCTAATAAAGAACCAAAAAAATATGTTTCAAGATGATATTTTAACAATAACAAACCCAGGAAGATAACAAAACAACCCTGATCGGAACAGACTTCCTTTTACGGACCACAAAAGTTGAGGTACCTATTCAAAACGAAATCACAACTCGTCAAAAATGACGAGGTGAGCAAGGCTTGTCTCGATGAGAATGATGTCATTTGCCTCATTAACACGAGTTTGGGGATTTACTGTTATGGGCTTTCCCATTTTGACTTCTGCAGATTAATAACACATTGCCCTTAGAGAAATATTAACTTGAAGCAAGCTTGCAGCACGCTTGCGACAAGCTAACAATTTTTAGCTTGCGCAAGCATGCTGCAAGCTTGCAGCAAACATGTTGCAAGCTAGTATTTGGAACAAATTAGCTTGTGCAAGCTAGCAAAAGCTATCTGCAAGCTTGCACAAGCTAGCAAAACTTTCTGCAAGCTTGCACAAGCTAAAAAATATCTTATGCTAGCTTGCGCAAGCTAGCAAAGGAGTATTTGTTCCCCCTAATACTAGCTTGCAGCACGCTTGCTGCATTGCTTGCAGCATGCTTGCAGATGCTTGCGCAAGCTTGCAGCATGCTTGTACAAGCTAAAAATTGCTGTCTTGTCGCAAGAGTGCTGCAAACTAAAATTTCTGTAAGGTTGGTTCCATGCTACTTCATGGATCCAGGGAAGTGTCATCCAACCATAATTACAGCAAATCTGGATCACTGAAAATCTAAGATAGACTTCCAGTCAATGATGACAGAATGCGCTCACGTAAGAACAAGATTTAGCCTAATCTATATAGGCCTACTGAAAACAAACTCATTCAAATATCACTAACATTCTGACAAGAAAATCCGAACAGCTTTCTACCCACTCGGTTAAAGGAATATTCCCACATTTTTTAGCATACTTTTAGAGTCAATTTGGTACAAAAATCAGGTTGATATCATATTCCGTTCAGGAGATATGGATTTTTAAAGATTTTCTAAATTGCATTCTAAAGTTTTTGTACAGACATGATGAAGTGTATTTGGCAATGTATATAAATACCTAACTTTCATAAATTTATTTTAATAGCAGGTTTTACTACTAAAAAAAGAATAAAAGATTTTAATAAAAAACATTAACTTTGTGGGAGAATGTGTTGCTGTGATGTCATACTGAGCCTTTTCCTATTCGTTTATTGGCATTTTTTGTGAACTTCTAAAATTTGAATATCTCTTAGTAGGAATAACATGTCAACATGAATTTTGTACTAAATTGTTTATAAAATTTTTCTCTTTCTCTTGTAAGGTTACAATAACACAGAAATATTCCTTTACAGATTTTAAGGTAATTTGCTTCAATACAGCTGTATACAAATGTTCCTCTTCTTTTTTTTAATCACTTTTATTCCTCTCGAAGGAGGCTATGTAATTCAGAGCCTGGGACTGACAGGCGTATTAAGCCACATAGTAATACTTGTAACCACTATGAAGAGTTAGTAAAAACTGAGATGAAGGCATTGGTTATTAAGATTCCCTATTCCCCAAGCACAGCATATGCAAATGCAAAATCACCTCTCCACTCTCTGCCCAACCACAAAAACATAAGGGAATCATGCATAGTACACTTCAACAAGAGGGAACATAACCATAGCAGGATTAAGGGCTTGAATCCCATCTCACTTTTTCTCCATATCTGTGTCTGTTGTATTATAGTGATACTTTTCATTTTAATTTGATTTTATGATTTTGCACCCCTCCCCTACCCTTAACACTTTTGGTGGGGAAAAAATGCCCATGCACAATAACCCTATAAATGGAGACAATAGGCCTATATTGAAAATATATGCAAGTGCCCCTCATTAAGTGCTAGTGCCCCCCCCCCCCCTACTTTCCTTGTGAAAATTCCTGGATACAGGCTTGTTGGTATCTTTCTCCCCCTTCCACCCCTTACCCACCAAATCATTTTCCCGGACCTTAATAACTATCAATAAGCTATTTGAAAGAATTTTTTGGCTTGCTTGTTTGTTAAAGTTTAATGGCACTGTGACAGTCAGTGTGCCAAGAGGGTGTTAAAAATTTATGGTGCAAGAGTAGGACTGAGAAGGTTGAGAGAAGGAAAAGGGGTAGGAAGGAGAGAAAATTGAAGATGAAAAATAAGATATAAAATTAAATAAGAGTATAAAGATAAGTTTAAAGATAAGTTTAAAGATAAGATAAGCATTAAGATAAGAAAGTTTTTAAAAGAAATTTGGAAAGTTATAATAATGAGTGGCAGGCAAATAATCTTTAGCTATTAAGTACCTCTTTAACATTTTGTTCAATCTAAAGTGGGTTAATCTGATGAAACTTGTTCCATCTTGTAAACAACTTAATTCAGAAAAATTTCATTTCACACTCCAATTAATCTCTAAAGCTTCAAATACATAGAGTTTTAATTACACAGAGGGCTACTTAAATTATCACCGAAAATGCAGAACAATTAAATTCTTAACTAGTAAGTAGCCTAAAAGGTCAACACTTACATTTTCAAGTTTGATAGTACAATGTCAACAAAATTCTTTTGTTGAGATACAATTTACAACAATAAAATAGCATTCTATGAGAGGAGATTGGACAAAAAAAGGGTGTTGGCAAGTGTTGGTAACACAGCGGTTATTTTGAAAATGCAAACAACACTTGTTGAATGAAAATAAAATTGATAATAATGTTACCACCATGGTGACTTCCACATACAGTAAACAATTAACACAAACCGAAAGGTTATTTAACACACACAATTTGACGGGTGACGGTTAGCCTAAATACAGTATAGCACACTTCTGCATAAAGTTTGTTTTGTCTCAACTGCTGTCATAATTTCAATTTTGAATGGATCTGAGGGAGGTACATGTTTATACCACTTTACAGTACCTACCTGGTGAAACAGTATTAAACACATACAGTTAATGAATTTAATTTATACACAAAAGAAATTGGGGGGGGGGAGGGGGGGTGTCTTTCACTTCTAGTCCAATCTCAGTCATTTTTTCAAATCTGCTAAGGCTGCAAACATACTGTACCTACTAAATGAAATAAACTTCCTAATTATTTCATTGTCTTCTTCAAACTGTTCACTACTTCTCCCGTTTGTTGCAAGAAACCTAATCCCTCAGAAGTACAATGACCTTTATTCACTCATCCAGATCGCTGGAAATTTAATACAAAGAGGAAGATTTGCATATATTTTCAGCAAAGAAAGCACTGAACTCTCTAATACACTTATCACTTGTATGACTCACTCCTACAACCCCAGCAATGTCAGTCAAGGGTGAGTCATTGACATGACTCACATGTGCATCATTGTACAAAACTGTCAGTCACCAGTGACTCTGGTGTGGGTCAATTTACTTCAGGCCATTGACTTTGTACAGAGGTGATTGATTTGGGGTAAGTCATTTGAGTCAATGTACATGTTCTGGTCACTTACCTTGGTGCAATGAATCACCTTGGTGCAATAAATCACCTTGGTGCAATAAATCACCTTGGTGCAATAAATCACCTTGGTGCAATAAATCACCTTGGTGCAATGAATCACCTTGTCAGGGGGGTTTAGGGGTGAGCCACACAATTGCATAAGATGTACAGTACAGTACAGTAATTCACGTGTGGTAATCCACACACTGTAATTCACATTACAGAATTCTCTACTTTCATGTAAAAAAACATCAGATCGATACCACTGAGTCATGGTATGATACAGGGGATGAACTCAGTTCTCTGGTCAGGCATGCTTCCTGGCAACAAAACCAGTAAGCATGATTAAACTATAATGTAGTTACTATCAGTTAATGTCTCCATGATAAAGCAGCAAATAAAGAATGATATAAACGTTATCTGATTAATACCAAGGGGAAATAGACCATAATGTATATGCTCAATGCTTTGATTCATTTAATCACCTTCACCAATGACTTGCTATGCAACTACCGTATTGGACGTATTAAGCTCCCCTGCTCTACTGTAATAAGCGCCCAACCAACATTTTTTGACTAATAACATTATTTATTTGATTAATTTGTAAATACCGTCATGGTTCGCATGCAAATTGACACCCATATAATATGACCCTGCCAATTATAAAATTGCATCTCACACTAAGTCCCACATGGCAGACCACTAGCTTTGCTGTTTTACAGGGGCAGCCACCCTGTCCCTCTGTGGGCCCACCCTTCCCCCTGGGGGTCTGCCCTTTCCCCTGGGGTCTGCCCTGCCCTTCATGAAAACTTTTTTTTCCTTCTTTTATTCTTTTTTTTTTTAAAAACATAATAATCTTAATTAACCTCATAAATGAATACAGAACACAAAATGATAACATAGGAAGCAATTGTCCTGTTTGTAAAGAGGCCCCTGGACTCCATGCCTGAAAAGACGCAGTGCTTCACGCAACATTAATGTGCCCCCTCAACAAGTCTAGCACCCTCCCCCTATTTAAATCAAGCTAGGGGTCTGCATGGCATCCCATGTCCCACATAGCATCCCACCTCATGTCCCACATGACATCCCATCCCATCCCTTGTCCCACATGGCATTCCACCATATCTCCCACATGGCATCCCATCCCTTGTCCCACATGACATCCCATCCCATATCCCATGACCCATATTGCATCCCACCCTATGTCCCACATGGATCCCCTCCCATGTGCCAAATGACATCCCACCCCATGTCCCACATGACATCCCATCCCATGCCTTATCTCATATGGCATTCTACCATATCCCCCACATGGCATTCCACCCTACAATATGTCTCACATGGCATTCTACAATATGTCCCACATGGCATTCCACCATATGTCCCACATGGCATCCAACCCTAAGACCCACATGGCATCCCACCCTGTGTCCTCCCATCCCATGTGCCAAATGACATCCCACCCCACGTCCCACATGACATTCCATCCCAGGCCTTGTCCCTATGGCATTCTACCATATCTCCCACATGGCATTCCACCATACAGTATGTCTCACATGGCATTCCACAATATAAAATGAATAATTTTCCTGCAGAGGGTGGGCTAAAGGAGTTTCCTCCAGAGGAGGTGGGATGTGGAGCCTGAAGATTTTGAGGAAAGCATGGTGGTTCGCACCCAAATGGTCTTGGAGAGGAAGCAGAGAAGGTTAAAGGGAGCTCTTGCATTTCTGTTTCAGGTTGTTGATGTGTTGCTTGTAGGAGAGCTTGGGGTCTTGAGTTAAACCCAGGAACTTAGTGTGTTCAACTTTAGGGATGCGATTGCCATTGAGCACGAGGTTTGGGTTGAGGTGGAGGTTGACAGAAGTGCATGCAAAAAAGACAAGTCTTGTCTTTGGAGAATTTAAAACTGTTATTGTTGCACCAGTCTTGAAGCTGGTTGAGGCTGAGATAGGCTTATTTTCCACAAGAGGAAAGCTAGAGGAGGAGTAGAAGATGGTGAAGTTGTCCACGTTGAGGGCACGTTTGATGTTGGGGCCAAGGTTGTCCGCTATGTCATTAATGCTCAGGTTGAAGAGTGGGAGAGAGGATGCTGCCTTGGGGGACGCCCTCTTCTTGGGGGTAGGGGTTGGAGAGGGTGTGGCCAATATGAACTTGGAAGTGCCTGGGTGAGAGGAAGTTTTAAATTAAAATGAGGAAGTGGCCTTGAGGTTGGTGTAAAAGTTTGCAGATAATGCCGTATTTCCAAGTGTCCAAAGCTTTCTTGAGGTCGAAAAAGATGGCAATGAGGAGTTCTTTTTTTTGCAAAGGATTCTCAGATAGCGGTGTCGAGCGTAATTAACTGGTCTAGGGTATTGCGACATTTGCAGAAGCCGCTCTGGTGAGGAGAGAGGATTCTGTTGGTCTCAAGGAACCAGTTTAGTCTCTGGTTAATGATCCTTTCCATAATTCTACAGAGACAGCAGGTGAGGGCAATGGGATGGTAGCAGGAGGGGTCAGTACTGTCCTTCTCTGGTTTAGGGACAGGGGTGACAATAGCTGTCCTTCAGATAAAGGGAAAAGAGTGTAAGGACCAAATGTGGTTGAGGATGGTGAGTAGGGTATTGGTGGCCTTGTTGGGGGGAGGGGGGTGTTTCAGGAACTGGTAGGGAATGTTATCTGGGCCCTTGGAGGTGCAGCCAGTGTCGTGGATGGCTTGGTTTAATTCAGAAAGGGTGAGAGGGGTGTGTAGCTCTCAGAGATGTCGGAGGAAAAGGTGATACTCCGGGCTTCATCACGAACTTTTTTTGGTTTTGAAAGCATTGGGGTTAGTTGGCCGAGGATGAGATGTTGCTGAAAGAGGCAGCGAGGTGGTTTATGATGTCCTTTTTCGTGCAGTGAGAAGGTTACCATTCCAGGAAAGATGGGAGATGGAAGACTTGCCCACCCTACCGTGGAAGCTGTTAACCATTCTCCAAATTTTCTTAGTGGGGGTGTTGGTGGTGCGAGAAGATATGAAGTTGTTCCATGTGTTGGTTTTACTGTCCTTGATAGTGCGCCTGGCCTTGGCATGGCTGATGCTAAAGAGGTTGAGGTTGTGGGTGGTCGGGTTTGTTTTGAAGTTCCTGAGGGCCCTTTTCTTGTTCTTCATGGCGGTTTTGCAGTCATCATTGGTTTGGAGGGTGTTTAGGGGTTTGGAGGTTTGGGAATAAAGCAGATGGCAATGTTGATAAGGATGTTACTGAGTCACGGAGGGTTTCAAAAAGGGGCCAGTCAGCCTTCTGGAGGTTTTAATTGGGGGTGTGGTCAGTCGGGGTTTTAAGGTTGGAGTGTATAAGAAGAGGGTAATGGTCACTACCACAGAGATTAACAGTAACCTTCCAGCTAAAATCAAGGAGGAGGTTGGGGGAACAGATACACAGGTCAATACAGGCTGGGGAGCCTGTGGCAGGTAAAGGTAGGTCGGGAGTTAGTGTTGAGCAAGGAGAGGCTGTGCTGTCGAAGAGTCTTTTCTATGAGCTTGCCTCTTGGGCCCCACAGGGGTTGTGGGCGTTGAAGTGACCAAAAGGATGAAGGGGAGAGGAGCTGAGAGATGAGGTTGTTAAGGCTGGTTGGCTGAATGTTGGCATTGGGGGGAGATGGATATTGCAAAGAGTGAAGGTTTTGTGGAGGGAGATAGACTTAGATGGCCAGAAGGTTGGTGTTCACATGAACAGGGCTGTGTGCGATATCATGTCTAACAAGAACAGAGATGCCCCCACAAGCCCTGTCGATGTCCACTTAATCTTCATGATAGCAAGCAAAGTTGTTGAGTGAATAATGGTCAGTGGTGTTAAAGAAGGTTTTTTGCAGACAGAAGACAACCGGTTTGAAGGTGGTGGCCAGTAGATCAATTTCTTTAGAATTGGCCCTTAAGGCTCCTGATGCCCCATTGTATAATGTTATGAATGTTATTGTAATTGTTGATGTTGCATGCCATAAGGAGTCAAGGGGTTATCTGGAAGAAGATCTGTTGGGTCCAAGTTGGCTTATTTTTTCTTTGGTGTCCGTTTCTTTGGGAGCGGTTGTTTTTTAAAGTTGGACGAGAAGTATGTTTGGTAATCAAACAATCCATGTTGTCTTCCGTGTCATATGTGTGGGTTTGGATGGTGGGCTGTTTGTTGTTTGGTTGTTTGTTGGTTTGAAGATTGTTAGCCAGGTTGGCTTGAGTTTGATGTTTGATGGCATTAGAGGTGTTGGGGGTAGGGGACGGTGGGAGTCTTAGAGGAGGAAGGAAGGTTTGGGAGAGAAGTGGTGGTGGTGGAGGTGGTTTGGGTAATGGGTGTGGTTGGGTTGTTGGCAAAGGTGATGAGCTTAGGACTAGGTAAGAAGAGCCAGGTGAGGTCGGTTTGGGTATGTGAGTCAGTTTTAGTTGTGGTAGGCGGGCAGTATTGGTGTTAGAGGAGACTGCGCTCGAGTAGGAAGGTTTAGTGTGGATGAGGGAAGCGAGAAATTGCTTCCTGGCGTCCGAGTAAGTAATGTTGGGTTTAAGGGTTTTTAGTTTGGTTATTTGCTTTTCCTGAAGCCAGGTGGGGTAGCCTTTTGAGAAGGAGGAATGGTTAGCTGGGTAAGTACCATTGCAATTGGTGCAGAGTGGGGTGCTGGTGCAGGGGTGCTGTCATGGTCCAGGGCTCCACAGTTGCCACAGCAAGCTTGGCTGCTGCAGAGTTTTTACCATGGCCATACCTATGGCACTTATGACAACGGAGGGGGTTAGGAATATAAGGGGTGACTTGGATTCTCAGGTAGCTGGCAGTGATGTGGGAGGGAGAGTTGGTGTGGAAAAAGTCAGGAAGATGGTATTGGTAGGTGTTTTGGCACTGTCTCTCTTGAGGACGAGAGAACGGGCTTCATTAAAGTGTTGATTGGTAAGTTCCTCTACAAGGTCTTTATCAGTCAGGTAGGCAAAGTCTCTAGTTCTGACCACACCTTTGCTGGAGTTTAGGGAATGGTGGGGGGTGACTGCAACGTTATTACTGGGTATTGGCTAGGATTTTGGTGGTGAGGAGGGTGGTGGCTCGAGTCTCCCTGGTGCAGTGCACCAGGAGATCGCCAGATCTGAGGGTAGAGACCTTGGGATGAGTACTGACAAACTTTAACTTTTCTGAGGAACTCTGAAGAAACTATAACATTTTCCAAGGAATTCTCAAAAAACTTTAAACATTTTCTGAGGAATTCTCAAAAAACTTTAACATTTCAGAGTAAATCTCAAGAAAAACCGTGAATGGCCAGACAGACAAAATCGCCATTACATAGGTTCGCATTATGCTTCACATGCAAACCAATAAGTTTTGTTAATCGTTTGCTTATTTTGTATATGACGCTAACAATGGTGACAGGTGGTGGTTATTGTAGGCTATATATAGTAGTTTAGTTCCAACAATGCCATTCAAATAGCACACTGTACGAGGCCCAGGAGCATGGGCGGTTATGAGGAAAAAACTTTTGGCCCAAAAAGTGGTGTGAATTTATTTTCGTAAGCGCCCTGGCCACTTAACACAGTACATCAAATATGGTATTTCATTGTTTTAGAAACAATTTTAGTTACTGCATGTTACTGTACACGAGTTTGAAGTGCAGTGGCTTAAATTAGTGGTTAAGGAATCATTTTCACATGCAAAAAGTATAAGGTTTGAATCCCATTCCCAGTGCTGCAATGTATTGTGATCTTGAGCAAGACACTGTACTTCTTGCTCCAGACTCCGCTCAGCTGTAAAATAAGTACCAGCACTGCTGCGGAGTTAACCTGTAATGAACTGAGGTACAGTATAGCCAGAGGGAGTCATGTGTTCTGATCTGCAAGGAAACTGGGGTTAAAGGATTAGTTGAGGGATCCAGCAAGTCTATTTTATAGAAAAGAGGACTTCAAAAGAAACAATATAGTGAAGAAAGCATTACAAAATTGTATTCCGTTTAGGAGATATCTAGTTTAAAGTTTGGTATCATTTGTGTAGAAACGACTGAAATCAGACTAGTTGTGTTGCCAAAGCCTCAGATTCATCAAAGTATTTATGTATTTTATCATGATCATTTAGCTATAAGCGTGATACATACAATGCGTAGGCAACAACAAAATGGAATAAACAGCAAAACATTTAGATATTTAATATTTCGCTTATAATTGTAATATAAAACTCTTATTTGATAATGATTTGATTACTGTATATTTAGTATTTTGATAAATTTTATACATAATTTTTGGACGGAAATTCATGTACCTGATATTTATTTTGTACCTTGGAAGCAATTATTTGGACATAGATATGTACCAGTAATGTGTAAAAAAAACTGCCATTTCAACGTAAAATGCAACCTTGGCAGCAATGTCATGCATTTTCAATGAGTAGACAAGACAAAGTTCAATCTTAAAATGCTTATATTTTAACAACCGCATGTCTGTTTTGTTTCATATTTGAATTATTTATATTGTTAGCAATTGTATAGATGCTAATGGATACAAATTGTAAAATTCTTCCATACTTGTGAGAACTGTGAGTTATTTGGTTGTCAATGTTATTTTGAGCCCATTGTGCAATAAAATTTATTAAACAATAGTTCAACTTCAAACTTAAAATCCATATTGTGCATCAGAACCTCAAAACCTTTGCTTTTCTGGTATCATAAGTCAATGTTGCCCTCTACTGTCTACAATACCAGTGCCCCTGACAAGAAAATATAGTATCTTTATGTCGTATGTACATATCCACAGAAGAAGATATCAATACATATTGAATATGGAACTGCAAACAAGTATAACATCATGAGCCACAGTATGCAATATTCAACAAACTTTAAGCATAATTTTAACACTTTTTCTCATAAAGCCATTTTTTGCTCACTTATAAAGTTAAACGTAACAACAGACAAAAACGAAACTCCTCCAAAAACTTTAACCACTGCAGACACAGACGCCAACATCACTGCGATACTGGTAAGTTATTAAGCTCACAGTTTTCTTTGAATAGTCAACTTACTGATATAAAAACTAATAACATTTACGGAAGACACTCATATGTAAACAAATTTTTATTTTTATGAAAAAATCACTGGTGACTAATCTTGCACAGTAAGACTTGTTTCAAACAATATCCGGTAAAACCTCTGATCTTGAGACTTAAAAACGACTGTCACAGCAGCAGGTAATTTACTTCAAAGTACAATAAAAGGCTGAAAAATATCTCTCCCTTTGTCTTTAAAAAGTTTTAATTTCCACTAGAAACGAAATCCTAGTAAAAGATGAAATAGTCGTGAAACATCAATGGACCAAAACTCAGCAGTGTTATTCTATTTCCATTTCAGTTTGCTCAGACATGATTTGCAACTTTTGCAGGCCTGAAGTTTAACTTTTGACATTATGCATCAATCATGCTGTCAATTTTGATGGCACTTGTACCACAAAACAGATGTCTGAAGGTGCAGGAAAATGTTCAGCAAAAATTACCATTAGAATCTTTTTAAAGTTGCTTTTATTGCACTTCACACCTTTTTAAGTAATTCACCATGGGTATCCATATCACCACATTACCCTACTGTACAATTAATTAAGGGAATATTCTCATGGATTTTCATTTTCTCCAATATGATAGAGAACATTTATAGAAACAAAGTGGTAAAAAAGCTATGTTAATATCTTATTCTGTTTAGAGGTTATAACAATTTAAAGAGTAGAAAAATGTTTTAACACCTCGTACAGTTCTGCTTGGTGATGTCATTAAGGCAAATCCAGCACAGTTCGTATATATTTCTTATCAATTTAATCCTTTTTTTTTTTATCGAACAGCATTTTTGGTTTATTACAGAGATAGGGTGGAACATATAATCTACAAGAAAACATTGTTTTTTTCTTGGTGTACATCACATTTTAATCAAAATCATTTTTAAAGAAATACAAAAGACATTTTGTTGAAATTGTCTCTACATCTATGACATCACAGATGTTGCTAATCAGTCACTTTTGTCAAATTCAAAAATACTTTAAAATTTTGTAACTTCTAAACGGAATAAGATATTAACATACTTTTTTCACCACTTTGTTTCTAAAATTGTTTTCTATCATATATGAAAAAATGGAAAATCATGGGAATATTACATGAAATATTCCATTGGACCCAAGTGTTAAATCTTCAGTCCAATGATATTAGTAAATTTATGCTTGGTCAATTTCTAATAACCATCTACATTATGTGCATGTAGTTGAAGTAACATGTATACATAATAAGTCACTTGTCTTGTCCAACTGAGATAACAATTGATCACATAATTTGAAACAGGATATACTATTTACCGAGACAAAAGTGTATCACAAAATTAAGCTATAGTACCATGTAATATCAATTAGAAATCATGTCCCATTGAAGCCCACAAGCATTAACTTTGCATTTTGAAAAGCAATTTTTAACACAATACAGTACATAAAAACAAGTATGTGGCATATGGGCCATTCTCTGGCAGGTCACACATGTAACATAACAGAGAATGGCCCCAGTGGACCCCTAAGGTATCCCAGGGATCAAATGGGTTCATTCTCTGGCTGGTCACACATGTAACAAAACAGAGAATGGCCCCAGTGGACCCCTAGGATCTCCAAGGGATCCACTAGGGTCATGGCTGGTCACACACGTAACATAACAGAGAATGGCCCCAGTGGACCCCTAAGGTATCCCAGGGATCAAATGGGATCATTCTCTGGCTGGTCACACACATAATGTGACAGAGAATGGCCCCAGTGGACCCCTAGGATCTCCCAGGGATCGACTTGGGTCATGGCTTGTCACACATGTAACGTAACAGAGAATGGTCCCAGTGAACCCCTGGGATCTTCCTGGGATCCACTTGGGTCATGGCTGGTCACACATGTAACGTAACAGAGAATGGCCCAGTGCACCCCTGGTGTCTCCCTGGGATCCAGTGGGGTCATGGCTGGTCACACACATAATGTAACAGAAAACATTCTTTTGCTGTAGACTTTCTTGCAAGTCATTTTTTTGCAACTTGCAACAAATTTAAAATTCATTTTCTGCAAGTTCATAAAACAAAATATTGTACTTTCATTGCTTTTTTGTGTTTTTTGCCCTCTAGCATACAAGACAGACATGTCTGAACAACTATCATATTCCTTAGAATGTTAGAATTATTTCCCTGTCCTTGCGGTTTGTAGAAGTCACTCCTTCTGCAATCAGAGTGTAGATTATCAAAATCTTGTACCATTAACCTCACGCTTCATTGGTTCTTAACTCTACAGAATAAAGCGTTTAAATTGATTTTTAAACAATTTACAATAATAGATTGACAC
Source organism: Chiridota heheva (assembly GCA_020152595.1). Lineage (NCBI taxonomy): Eukaryota > Metazoa > Echinodermata > Holothuroidea > Apodida > Chiridotidae > Chiridota > Chiridota heheva. Next base: position 910,757 of record JAIGNY010003103.1, read on the forward strand.
CTCGTTATATTAAGTAAACAAGTTGGTTTTCAGAACGTCCTGAGTTGCTCCAGGCAATTTTGTGTCCAATCTATTTGATCTGTGTTTTCAATTTTACAGGTTATACTGTATTCCTATCAACTTTCTGTCATTTTGCAATCATCAAAAACCATTTTTTTTTATTACAGTATGAACAGAAACAACAGAATTTTCAAAATTCATGTACTGTATTTACATTGATAGATTGATTGGAATGTACAGCACTGTACTGACTACCACATTTAGTTACAGTAATATCAATACATATATAGTTGACAACAGAGTTCTGACAAATGATGAATATAATTAATTACCTTTTTTAAACTTAAAATAAGTTATCGTTCAGCATTTAATCAAAACTAAGCTTTGTAATAAGCGACATTAACTTGTGGTTGTCACAATATAAAACAGTATGTGTAAGGGACATACTGTATGTCAATTAAAATGCATGGGTGATAATTCTTCAGTGAAAGACATTTTATTTGATGGCATGTCCAATGCAGGGGTATTGGAAGGAACTCAGGGCAAGGGGGCACAGTAATTGAGGGGCACTTTTCATTAGCAAAGGGGGCACTTTTATCAATTTTCAGAAAAATGGGGGGAAAATGGCCCCTGGATCTCAGTTCCTACACAAATGGTTTGAGCAAAGGCAGGATTTGAGGGGGGCAAGGGGGCACTTGCCCCAGCCCCACTTTTTCCAAAAGAATATTTTTGTATGGCAATTGGATTTTATGATTCTCCCCACCCCCAGTTTTTCCCCCACTTTTGGTAGGTAAATCCTGCCTATTGGTTTGAGATTGGGGAGCCATACAAGTGTTGGCAATTGCAGTGGCCCTTCTTGCCCCTGTGGTTCTGACATCGCTGGTCCAATGTGCGCTTACAACATACTGTATCTAATACTCAACGGCAAGCACTTTCAATATAATCCCAAAAAAATTAGCCGCGACATTTTTTGACCAATGAACAATGCCAATATGTAAAGACACATGCTTGTTAGTTGTAGTCAAGTTGACTTTTCTGATTGGATTATTTTCTACACAATGTGTTGATGACATCAGCTCCCTGGTCAGTGCGCACACCCATGTGCCAGGTTGGGGTCAATTGTAATTGTAAATATGTAATTAATTACAATTATGCTGCAATTGTAATTGACAATTTCTGGGCGGGTGTAATTGTAATTGACAATTTCTAGGCAGGTGTTATTGTAATTGATAATTTTCTGGACAGGTGTAATTGTAATTGAAAATTTCTGGGCAGGTGTAATTGTAATTGACAATTTCTAGACAGGTGTAATTGTAATTGATAATTTCTGGGCAAGTGTAATTGTAATTGACAATTTCTGGGCAGGTGTAATTGTAATTGATAATTTCTCGGCAGCTGTTATTGTAATTGAACTAAAACAAGAACTGTCAGAAAGACAGTATGCTCGACTATTCAAAGCTTGTATAGAGAATGGGCTTACAGAAGGGAGTACTGTGTTATACAGAAAGTGTAGCATGGGCAGATGATTTTAAATTACTTGCTTTGAAAGATGCACTAACATTTTCATTTGCACTACAAGCTTGCTTTAAAATATCTTTGAGTTCTCCCAGATATTTTAATACAATAGCTCAAGGTTACCTCACCCAGTAACTCAGAAAACATGTAAAACCTAGCAGTCTTTATAACTATAACACCTCTTTTAGTTTTATCAATTTAATAACAAAGAAAGGAGAGGCACTGATTTTTCAAAGTCAATGAAATAATGCCAATCAACCGCCTTTCCAACCTGTACCTTCACCAACCCCTACACATTCCCAGAACTACATCCTGGATTGCAATACAACTTCCTTTTTTTTTTCAAATGTGTGTGTCAAGCAAATTCAAGCAGCATGAAAAATGTACAATAACATTAAAGCAAAAATATGCAAAACAATATTGTTTAACCAGTGACAAAGCTAGACAATGGAGACAATACAAATCCCCACACCATTAATTCAAATTCCAGACCGTCCCACATTCCATCCAAACCTGTCCCAAATGTCATCCCACGTCTCTACTTCATGCAATCACACCTGAAAACCAGATACTCTATGTCATTCCACCTCTTGCATGACCCTCATGCCATCACAACTGAGAGCCAAATAACATCCCACCACATGCCATTCCGCCCTGTCCCACATGTCGACCCACCCTGTTCCACATGCCAACCAACCCTGTTCCACATGCCAACCCATCCTGTTCCACATGCCAACCCACCCTGTTCTACATGCCAATAAACCCTGTCTAACATGCCAATACATCCTGACCAACATCCCGCCGCACACTTCTCTACATACAATTCCACCCAGTCCCATATGACCTCATCCTAATTCATTCAGCTACTTTATCATCATGTCATCTTCTACCCCACATTCTGCTTATTGTTTATATTTCCTAAACCCCTAATTTAACATTCTTTAGAAGCGAGGATACTTTTAATTGATTCTTTATTCATGGTAAGACAAAATTTTGATTGCTATTCATGTCAGCAATGCCAATATCTAAAACTAAAATGTGTGTGAAGTTACATGTACTAAGTCATAAGCCATATACTTTTTTATCTCAGGTCAAACATATTGCAGCAAATGCACACTATACCTCACCATTCAGTGTAAACAATGCTCACATATACTGTATGATCATTTGTTTAAGCAAAATCATCATACTCACTTTAAATCAAGAGATACCACATAAACAAATATTTTCATTCCTATGCAAATTGGCTAATTATTATGCACACACAATCCCCCAACCATGCTCAACTGAACAGTACCAATGCCCTCTACCACTCAACCAAACACAAAGTAATTATCTCAGATTAATCATTTTGTATGCAAATCTATTGTAATGCAAATAACCTACTTAATATGCACACTATACCTCACCAGTGAGTGTAGACAATGGGCTTCACATATATGATCATTTGTATAAACAAAATCCTCTCCCACTTTAATTTAAAGATATAGATACAAAACAAATTCTTATGCAAATAAGCTAATTAGTATGCACATGCAATCCCAAATCATGCTCATTTGAACAGTGCCCATGTCCTCTACCCTGTGCCAAATTACATGAATTTACATCGTTTTATAACATAAATCATGTGCTTAATAACGCTTCATAACTTGAATTATGAATGTTAAACATTTTGTACAAGTCTATTGTTATGCAAATAATATAATTAATATGCACACTTCATCTCAACATTAAGTGTAGACAATGCTCTTCACATATATGATCATTTGTGGAAACAAAATCCCCACATCCACTTTAATTTAAGAGATATCATAGATACAAATATTTTCATTGATAGGCAAATAAGCTAATTAGTATGCATACACAACCCTAATCATGCTCACTTGAACAGTACCCCTATGCCAAGTTACATGAATGTACACCATTCAGAACTTATGAAAACTTTAACCAAAAACTTGATCTAATTTAAACCAAAACTTAAACCTGACAAATATTTTCATCGTTATGCAAATAAGCTAATTAGTATGCACCACAACCCCCATTAATGCTCATTTGAACAGTACCCATGTCCTCTACCCCTATGCCAAGTCACATAATGTACACCATTTATAAGTTATGAAAACTTAACCAAAATCTTAAACCAAAAACTTGAACCAAAACTTTAACCTGACAAATATTTTTATTGTTATGCAAATAAGCTAATTAATATGCACTCACAACCCTCCAATCATGCTCATTTGATCAGTACCCATGTACTAACCTTACGCCGACACCGACGAATAGCTGTAGAAAAGCTCTACTATTCTTTGAATAATTGAGCTAATAATGATGTAATTAAAATATTTGCAGGCAATTACAAGTTGGTCAATACAATTCTTTCTATTTTTTTTTTTTTTTTTAATTGTGGGGAGGGGAACTCAATTAGTCATAAGACTCTTTGAAATTAGTCATTAAATACTGTTTCCTGTTAATGAAAACTCCCCTAAATGCAGTGGGTATTGTTAAACCAGCTTCCTGTGGAAAAAAGGTTTTTTTTTTTTTTTATTACCTGCATCAATTCTGACAGACAAAGGAGCTAGCTTTTAATTGTTTAGAGAGCTTTCAAATCTATGTTCAGTTCTATGAATAGGGCTGAGGAACCTTCTAATCAAGCTTCATTGAAACAAATTAGCAATAAGTTTTTATATGCTTTATATTTCTTCCAGTCTGAAAAGAGACATTTGTAGGCGAATTAATTTCTTACACATGCTGGAAATATTGCTGAACTCAGATTATATTGCAGCTTGATACTGTAGTTGTTCAAATCCACGTGCTTAACATGGTAGGTGTCTGCATTTGAAATTGCAAGATATACAGCATATCATATTTATTTACATTTAGCAAGTGTTGGAAAGGTTACTTTTGCTTCTCATTATCAACTGGTAGCCTATTGATCTTATGAGTAAGACTTTTATCAATTTTGTGTATGCTTCACAATTCCTGTCCAGAAAAAAAAAAGAAAAAAAAAAAAGAGAGATTTAAGTTTAAGTTTAAGATTAAATTTAAAACTGCAGAAGTTCATTTCAGTTTATTTAATGCATACATGCAACATTAAAATGATTTATTTAATGGTGCTTAAAGTTTGTTTAATATTGTAAAGTTGCTGAACTGAAAAAAAATAATGTATTAGACAGGAATTGGAGATAATGACAATCAATAAAAAATATAATGACTTTCAACAAGGTTTGGTTGATTTGGTTTGCTGATGTTTAACGGCACCGCGACAGTCAAGAGTCAAATGTGCCAAGGAGGGTGTTAATAAATCATGGTGTAAGAGTTAGGTAATGAGGAGATGGAAGGTTTGTAAGGTAGAAAAGGGGGAAAAAAAGAAAGAGAGAAGGAAAAAAGGCGGTAAGTAAGGTTAGGTGTAGAAAGGGGGAAGTTAAATGTGGTGGAAGAGGTTGTTGTTGCGGAGGAAGTTGATGTTTGAGAAAGAATTGTTTTCGAAAAGGTCTGAGATTGAGGATAATTAGGAGAGAAGAGATCTGGAGTTCTGGAATAAGGGACAGGTTACGAAGATATGCTTGATGGAGAGATCGGTGTTACAAGTGGGGCACAGAGGGGTATGGAGCGGATAAGAGATGAGAGTGAGTGAGAGAGGAGTGGCCAAGGCGGATGCCGGTGACAACGATGTCTTCCCTGCCGTTGTGGCTGTGCAAAGGGGTATTGGTCCCAACTTTAAGTTTGATGGTGTGGAGTAAATTGATAATGGTTTCAGCATTCCAGGAGTTTCGCCAGCATTTTTTTATGTAGTTGGAGATAGAGTGTGGAATAGGAAAAGAAGAGGCGATGTTTGACAGAGCTTTATTGGCGGCTCTGTCGGCTCTCTCGTTGCCAGGAATGCCGACATTGGCTGGGAATCCAAAAGAAGATAATATTCTTTCCTAAAGAGGAAAGAGTGTGGAGTTTGTTGAGGATTTGTAGAATGAGAGGGTAAAACCAGAGCATGTTGAGGATGCCAGTGAGGATGGAATTAGAGTCAGGGAAGATAACAAAACGGGGGCGGAAAGAGAGTTCTATGAAGTTTAAGACTAGAAGGATGGCTTTTGCCTCGGCAGAGTAGATAGAGCTGCCGTCAAGTAGCCTTGAAGAAAGGGCAAGGCCGGGACAGGCTTCAAACTTATAAGCATATGAGTTTTTATCTTTCTAAAATATCGAACTTCATTTTAGATCTTCACATCAAAGGACTTTATCACTTAAAGCAATGAAGATGACATATCTTAGATACTTATATAAAAGTCATCAGAATAGTTCCAAAAGTAAGTTTGATGGGTTTGTTTTTAATTTATTTTAGTTTACACCATTTGAATAAAGTTTTAAAAAATGTACACTATTTTGTTTGACTTTTTCTTGTGTCTATCATTCAATGTATAAGAACTTGTTTCCCAGATTGTAATAAAAGAACAAAATAGATTAAGTCATCCTCAAATTTCTCTCTGGAAACTTTCTTTCTTAAGGTACTCAGGTTGTTGTTTTTTTTTTCTTTCTTTTTTTTTGAAAAAGGAACAGAACATAGGAGTGTGCAAATAATCTGCATGCATGACAAACATACATGTATATGTTTACACTTCTATATCATTAGAAATGCAAAACAATTATGCATGCATGATCATGAGAATTGCTCCATTCATTGGAAATGATCAATCTTAAACTGCCCAAGCCCTACACATCATTCAAAAGGTCATAAAAAATCAAAAATAAGCTCTGTAATTGTAATTAAAAATAATAATTGTAATTGTAAGTGGAAATTTCTGGGCAGTTGTAATTGTAATATAAAATTTCAAGAAGCTGTAATTGTATTATAAATTTTAGAGAAAATAATTGTTTTTGTAATTGATTTTTGTAATTGACCCCAACCCTGCCATGCACACATTGTGCAGAATAATTTTTCTGCCTCAAAACACATGCCTTGCATAAAGCCCAGTTAAGGATGGAGGCTCATCTCAGTAAAATTCTTTAAATTACAATGTTCATATCTTTAAAGTCACATCTGGTTGTGGATAGTTTCTAATAAAGTACATACTGTACGCATTAAGACCCATGAATGATTTATAGATAAAAATATACGGGGAGTAGAATTCATAGCAGCCCATAGCACCAATGGTCACACACATTTTTCAGGTCCCAGAATTAAAATAAGGGAGAGGGGGGGCGGGAGGGCGGCCCTCGTGGAGAAAAAAGAAAGGAAATGCAGTAAATGGGAGAAAAGGCATGAAAAAAAAAAAAAACGATAAAGAAATACAATTTTCTTTGTAACAAAGCATTCACGGTTTTGTTATTATTGTTGTAGTATACAGTACTTGCAGAAACTGTTTTCCAGGCTTTCTATTGTCTGAGAGAGTAAAATTCTATCCACCCTGAAATTATTGGAGTTTAACCAGTTTTTTTAAGCCTTTCACAAATTATTCAACTCTACTTCAGTTCATGCATATTCAACCATAAATCCCAATTTGATTGTTATTTACATCTGTTTTGTAAAAGTCTGTTACCTGCCACTGTGTTCTTATAAACTTATCAAAGTTCCCTTTTTGTCTGTGGAAACTCCCTGGTTCTTAGCTTTCTTAACCCTTACTCTACCAGGGCTTTGAAAAATGCGAGCCCAATTTTCGTAACTTTTCATTCATATGCATTTTTGACAACCTTCCTTTCATTTTCTCTCATTACAAGTTTGGTTGGAATGGAAGCTAAGATATTTATCTTTTGAGTAATGAAAGCCAAATTAGAAATATTGGACAAAAATATACAAATTAAAGGATAAGTTCAGTGGACAAGCAAATCTATCTTATATGAACAAGGACTTCAAAAGAACCAAAAGTAGTGAAGAAACCTTTCAAAAATCTTATTCCGTTGAGGAGAAATCGAAGTTGAAAATTTGGCATCGTGTAGAAACTGAAATCAGACTAGTTGTGATGTCATAGCCTCAGATTCCTGAAAGTCGTTATGTATTCAATCAGATTTTGTCCTGCAGTTTTGAGGCTTAATAACCATGGGGTATGTCTTAAAAGTAGTAAAACTGAATCTAGGAAGGGTATTTATAAGTACCACCTGAAGAAAGTTTGAGGAAAAATAATTTAAATAGTAAAAAATTTAAATAGACTTTCTTCAAAATATATAGACAATTGCTAAGAATCTAAGGAGGAGGACGCCAACTTTCCGTAGACTTACTACACCAGTCATTCTTACACAGATAAGACAGAGATTTAAACTTGAATATCTCCTTAACGGAATAAGATATCTAAATGCTTTCACACCATTTTGTTTCTTTTGAAGTCCTCTTTCATATAAGATGGACATGCTTGACCACCGAACTAATCCTTAAAGTTTGGTCAATCTTTGCACAAGTGTAACTTCTTGTCAATATTGAAAACAGATATTTCTGTTACATATTTAGATTCTTTATAAAATTTCCTTTCCAATGATGTTAATCTGGAAAAGAAAGATAAAAAAACACCAAAAATGATTTTAGTCAAATGATCCCTGAAAACTGCAGCAGAAAAATTATAATGCAGTAGTTACGGTGAGACTTGAACCTGTTGTGTTCACGTGCTGGCCGCGTTTATATCAGTCTACACCAGATGATTATTGAAAATGCTGTGGTGAAATTTAATTATTAAAGAAAAGGGTCCAGATAGAAGGGGGTATGCCTGTATTCATATATCAAATGAAAGGAAATTGCAAGCACTTTCGAACGGCGGTTCAACAAAGCATGTGCGATGTACGGCTTTGGTGCACAATTTTTTTAGAAAATAAAAAAAATGGCAGAAATTCATGAACAAAAGAGCAAAAGATTGCAGGTAGGGATTATAAAAATTAGACCAGAAATCAATAATATCATGTCTTAGGGTTTGCATGTTTGATTTTGAAGTGAAAATGTGATCGTGAAGTTATTGTAAGATTTAAAAAGAAATAAAAAAATTAAAAAATTGTTAATTTTGAGTTTTACTCTTTTTCAAGTTACTTTTTCTCAAAATTCTGTAATATGACTCCTATATACAAAGGTACATTTTGTGAAAGAAATATCCAAATACTTTAAAATGATACCAAGATTACTCCTATAGGACTTTCGTAAAGCCCCGATTTTATTTTTAGAAAAAGGTTGGTATAAAAAAGCAATATTATCGCCACGTTGTAGAGTAAGGGTTAACCCAAGAGGGGAAAGAAAGGTTAACACAAGAATAATGAAGATGAAAAGGACAGACAGGTGCAACAATGAAAAAACCTCTGGAATATATATCTTGCCTGGGCCCTGGCTATCAACAGTAAATAAACAAACAGATGATAAATCAGATAAGACATACAAATATCGTGCACCTCTCTATATCAGCAGGGCCTTCTGTTTTGAATGGATGACCAGAGGAGATTCTTTCATTTGACGTCATGCTGTGAGGTGGCCAAAGCTCTTTGGTGAGTGATAAGAGGGAAGACAAAATGACCACATTTTTGGCATCTGTTGTTGGCATCCGTTCCGTCTTGCATCCGTTTGATTTTTGATTTGCATACAGTATTTGGCTGTGTGCATGGCCTGGCATTAATTGGATGGATGCCTGGTGCAACTTGAGTGTTATCTGATACTGTAGTATTACTGTACCTTATAGGAGCAATGCTTTTTCTTCATTTAAAGATTGTTATAAATAAGAACTGTTCAAATTTGATCTCCTTTCTTGTAAACATTATCAATTACATTACATTATGAAGTGCCACCAGCCACAACATTTATAGATGAAATGCCTAAATTCTTGAGAAACAAGGGATCCTTCTCAAGTGAGAGTCAAAAAAGAAAACACATGTACATCTACTAGGTTTGTCAACTCACTGCATGTTCCTTGAACTGTATGCTTGTAAGTTGTATTTATGATGTATATCTTAAGCCTTACTCTACCACGCGACAATACTATCGCCGTTTTTAAACCAACTTTTTCTTAAAATAAAATTGGGGCTTTACCACAGTCCTATAGGAGTAATCTTGGTATCATTTTAAAGTACTCGGATATTTCTTTCACAAAATGAAACTTTTTCATAGGGGTCATATTACATAATTTTTAGAAAAAGTACATCGAAAAAGGGTAAAACTTAAAATCCCTACCTGCAATCTTTTGTTCAGGAGAAATTTCTTCAAAATTTCATGAATTTCTGCCATTTTTGACCCATTTTTTTCCTCAAAAAATTGTGTACCCAAACCGTACATTACACATGCTTTGTTGAACCGCCATTTGAAAGCGCTTGAAATTTCCTTTCATTTGATATATAAATAAAGGCATACCCCCCTCTATTTAGAAGCTGTCCTATAAGAAATATATTACACTTCTTCAATTTGAATGACTACTTGGTGCAGATGGAATGTACGCATATATTACACCTCTTCAATTTGAACAACTATGTGATGCAGAGGGAATGTATGCGGCTAGCATGCTAGCGCTCCGGGTTCGAGTCTCACCGTGACCACTGCATAATTATTTTTCTGCTGCAGCTTTCAGGGGTCGTTTGACTTTTATCATTTTTGATGTGTTTTCATCTTTCCTTTCGTTCTAAAAATCATAGATTAGTATCATTGAAAAGAAAATTTAAAAAAGAATTTAAGTATGTAACACAAATCTCTGTTTTCAATACTGACAAGAAGTTATACTTCTGCAAAGATTGACCATTTTGTTGACCAAATTTAGCCAAAAATTGCTTAATTTGCATAATTTTGTCCAATATTTCCTGAATTGGTTTTAATTACTCAAAAGATAAATATCTTAGCATCTATTCCAACAAAACTTGTAACGAAAGAAAATAAAAGGAAAGTTGTCAAAAATGCATATGAAAAAAAAGTTACGAAAATTGGGGTCTCTTTTTTCAAAGCACTGGTAGAGTAAGGGTTAATGAGCATATGCATTGAACTTTGGGTGACTCTGCCCGTACACCCCCACTGGGGAGCTCTTCTCCCAGAAACCAGCCTTCATCCTCAATACCCCCACTAAACATATGGGATTTACAGCACACTAGATTTTACTATAAGCTTTGTTGTAACCTAATTATTGTACATGTACAGTATGCATCTACTATACAGTGTATGTAAAGAGGTGGGGGAGGGGTGGGCACTTCATACTACATGTAAAAGTGGTAGGAGTGTGCAGCCAACCAACCAAAAAACATACCCGCAGTATGACAGATTTTTTGGTAACTGCAGAATGAAATTTATACAATTATGATACCCGCATGAAAGAAGTCAATTTTGATACCTACAGTATGAGTATTCAAAGAAAATATTGTAAAAATGGACCAGCAGTACAAAATTAACACAGTAAAACCTTAATTTTTGGGACCTGCACTACGAAATATATAAAAAGAAGGCACCTGCTCAGGAAGCACACATACATATACCTCACATATGAAGGTGCCCCCCCTCTCCTCGGTTTGGCTCATGAATGGTCATTATCAGTCAGAATAGTTTCATTCAGAGGTATGATTATAGCTAATTATCTTAGAGGCCTAAACCTTAAGGAGGCCCCTGGACCATACCCCGAAAAGGCGCAGCGCTTCGTGCCGTTTATGTGCCCCTCAACAAATCTAGCACCCTGCCCCTTTTTAAATCAAACAAGGGGTCTTGTAGTTTGTAACCTAGCTCCTTCACAACATACAGATACACACAGACGGGATGATCGATAAAAAACACCAACTGTTTATCTAAGAATCCCAACACTCCATGTTGGTAACACTCGTGTTGAGCCGTGCTAGAAAATCTCATTATTTGATCAAAATTGAATATGAACCAGCATGTTAATATCTGCGGGGCAGCTTTTCATGCTCTACACAAGATAAGAAAAATCCGTAACTACCTGGATCAAGAAGCAACTGAAATGCTTGTACATGCATTTGTGCCCTCACGCTTGGACAGCTGTAATAACTTGTTATATGGTCTCCCAGATTGTCAACTCGCTACACTGCAATGCATACAGAACTCTGCTGCAAGACTGGTCACACGTTCCCATTCACTCATGCAACTCCAATCCTTCACAACTTACACTTGCTCCCTGTTAAATCACGCATTAACTTCAAAGTTCTTCTGTTAAGATTCAAATGTTTCCACAACCTTGCTCCCACTTAGTTACAGGATCTTATCCACATGTACACTCCGACTCGCTGTCTGTGCTCCAGTTCTAAGTTATCGCTCGTACCTCCTTCTGTTTCTACAAAGTCATATGGTCATCTTTCAGTTCAATCTTCAGCTGCTTTTCCGAGTGGCACAATCTACCAACACATATCAAAGAGGCTCAAACTGTGACTAAGTTTAAATCATTGTTGAAAACACATCTTTTCTCACTTCTATAAGTTGTTTCCCTATTTTCCCCCTTTTATCTATTTGTTTCATCAGCACAATGAGACTTTTGTGTGTGTTGTGCTTTTTAAGAACTGATTATTATTATTATTATTATTATTATTATTATCATTATTATTCCTTTACACCACTAAAGATCTAAAATTGAAAAAGTTATTAGGTATTTCCAATGATCAATTTACTAATTACTGTGGTTTTTGAAAAATGGTAGTTTGATAACCCTTCATACCATACAGATAGACAAGACAGGATGATCGATGTAATACTAGTACTGTCATGACATAATGATATCCCGATATCTCTTTTCCCACAACATGAAATATGCCTCTCGCGACATATCGCGATACCAAAAACTAATACTCAAGTGGGGAATTTTTGCGCAACTAGGCTGTACTTCATACGTTACAATTCTAACGTTACGGCACTAAATCTGAAAGTCAAATTTAGGCAATTAAAAACATGCAAAATAATCGTGAAACATAAAAACAACTAATTAAAATCGTGCTTCATCACCACACACTGGCAAGCGTCAATATAAGTTGGCAAAAAAAAAAATTGGTCCAGAATGTGCCACTCAGGCTCTCACTTTGATGATTCATGGTCACTTTGGCTGAAATACCAAACACAAGCACATGCGAGATGAACGTAATAGTCACGCGATCATGTTGTCTGCTAGATCTGCAAATAATTTGTTCTTGCGTTCATCATATCATGGAGTAAATTGTAACTCCATGATCATATAACATTAGTGATAGATATTAACAATTTGTCTCGTGAGTCAGTTTTCTTAAAAAGTATCGCGATATACAATATATCGCAATATTTTTGTCCACGATAATCGGTATGTAATAGAGCCATGGTCGTGACAGCACTACAGTATGTAAAACACACTTGCAAACAAAATAATTACATTTTGGCATATTTCTTTTAGAGGTCAAAATAGGTATCAATTTCATACATGCTTGCAAGTAGCCAGGGGTTTGTTCCAGTGAAACGAACCCTTTCTCGAGAAATACCTTTTTGAAATCTAAAGAGATAACAAGCACCTGGAATTTCCAGGTTTGTTGCCCTTTTATACGAACAACAAATTCCTGGCTACGGTCCTTATCTGTTAGCCTAGTTTTTGTTAGCCCAGTTTTTGTTAGCCCTGTTTTTGTTAGCCCAGTTTTTGTTAGCCCAGTTTTTGTTACCCTAGTTTTTATTAGCCCAGTTTTTGTTAGCCTAGTTTTTATAAGCCCAGTTTTTGTTGGCCTAGTTTTTATTAGCCCAGTTTTTGTTAGCCTAGTTTTTATAAGCCCAGTTTTTGTTAGCCTAGTTTTTATAAGCCCAGTTTTTGTTGGCCTAGTTTTCAACATGAATTTAACACTTGTTTCATTTCCTCAAAAAGCTGCAAGTGCTCTCTAATTTATTTCACAGATTTTTGGTATCAAGAGAACAATTTAAAGGAATTAAGGTCAGGGTTGTGTTAAAAGTACAGAAATGGACAGGTAGAGCTTGAAATTCTGAACAGAAGAGACTGTATTTCTGCTATACCTCATATCAAATGATTTTGGACCCATAGAATTTGAAAGATGAAAGTGCATTTAATTCTGAGCAGAACAGTATCTTAATTGTCATTATAGCACATACAATTTTTACTCATGTCAAATTAAAGTTTGTCAAGATTTTTGGCATGCACAAAAGTGATGATGTATGAACTTAAGTACAGCTAAAATTCTTCAATGTAGTTCTTCATAATTCTTTCCCAAATTTCAAAAATCAAAAGTTATCAAATTGTATTCTACTGCTAAATCTGGGGCAAGGTTACAATTATATCCAATTTCCTGTTCGCTATAGCCAACTTCTCTCATTTAGAATATTTGGGGGGAGGATCGAAAAACAATTAAGTTAACATAAGCAGTTTTCTAGTTTTTCCATTCTGAGGTCAAAAAATATTGCACAATTTATTCATTAGCGATCTAGGTTTTAAAATGCTGTAAAATATGGTCAATTTTTAACTGATTTTGATTGAACTATTTGCTGTTTTCATGGTTTTGAGTATATTTTAAACCATTTAAACCAGGTATGATCTCACATTGAAAGTTATTAAGTATTTTCAATGATCAATACTAACCTTTGCAAAATTAATTTGTCTAGCTATAGCTATTTAATTATTTTTTTGTACAGTATAGGCCTAGCTTGTTCAGAAATATCTAAGTACACAGACCCCTAGCTTGATTTAAAAAGGGGGAGGGTGCTAGACTTGTTAAGGGGCACATTAATGCGCGTGTGAAGCGCTCGTCTTTTCAACATTTAGCCCCTTAACCTCTGGTGAAGCTCTGGGATTTTACCTATAATCATACCTCTGCATGAAACTATTCTGATTGATAAGGACATTAGCCAAACAGGACAATTGCTTACTATGCTATCATTCTGTGTTATATATCCATGTAAGGTATTCATTAATGAGGTTCAATAAGATTATTAAGTAAAAATAAATCCAACAAAAATCTAAAATAATTGTTACATGTAAAACAGCAAAGCTAAGGGGTTTGGTACAGTAATTTGATAACCTCCTTAACACCATACACAGGACAGGATTGATTAATGTGAAAAACACTGGGCCAGTATTACATGAAAATTGTCTAGTGATAAATCACTAAACAATTTAGGAATTAAATGTATTTCTTTATAAATGTTGGTAAAGTTTTTATTCCAAAATGATGTGACACAAAGTTTTAACAGCATGTTTTGTTAATTTCATGTGTACACAAAAAATTCCTGGATTATTACATAAGAATTTTTCTTCTTTCTTATAGCCTAGAAATCTTGAGGTAGATTATAAAGAAATACAAAGCATTCCAATATCCTGCTGAGCTGATTACATCATAATCTGCATGTTTTGAAATCAAAATGGCAGTTCCCATAGTACTATTTAGTAGTGTAATTGAAGTCTTTAATAATTATACAAATTGTGTTAGATTGCTTAAAGGGGGTATAAAACTTGGACAAAAAAATTTGTTATTTTCAATTCTATCATATGAAATAAGGAATATGTCAGACTTTATGTCTCCTTTAATTGTTGAGAAATATCTACATATGGTAGTTTGATAATTACCTCCATACATACAGATACACAAGACAGGATGATCAATGTAAAAAAAACACTTGTAAACTAAATAAGTACATTTGGGCATATTTTAAAGGTCAAAAGAGGTATTAACTTCAAATAAGTTAGCCTAGTTTGTTAGCCTAGTTTTTGTTAGCCTAGTTTTTGCTACCACTTGTTTTACCAGAGAGTTCTAATAACAATTCCTCGAAGAGCTGCAGCAGCTCTTATTTATTTCAGCAGATTTTTGGTCTCAAGAGAATACTGTACCTTAAAGGTTAGGGTTATGGACTGCAAAGCTTGAAATTCCACACAGAAAGACTGTATTGTACTGTTCACCATAAGTACTGTACCTGTATATTTCTGAGGTAGTTTGGCTATTTCAAAGTTTGGATAATTCTTACTGTATGCAAAAGTTATGATGTACATGTATTTATTTATTTATTTATTTTTTACAGTATTTCCACTTCCTTGGATAAAATACAACAGAAACAATGGATATTTGATGTGGTGGAGACCATAATAAGCACCCCTTACAGAAAAAATAGCTTGCAACAAGCTTGCGACAAGATAATATTTTTAGCTTGCACAAACTTGCTGCAACCTTGTGGCAAGCTTGCAGCAAGCTAGAATTAGGGACAAATGCAAGCTTCTTAGCCTGAATCCGGTTAAGTCGTAAAAATCCTTGTGCGTAAAAGTATGAGTAAAAAAAAAACTAGTTAACTTGTGCAAACTAACAGTAACTTGTGCAAACTAATATTAGCTTGCGCAAGCTAGCAACAAATATTTGTTAGCTTGGGGACGGGGGGGCACTTTCATATGTGAGGTATATATAAAACTGCCGGCCAAGCAGTTGCAATTTTTCAGAATTTTCGTAGTGTGGGTATCAAAAATCCAATCTCTCAAACTGCTGGTCTAAACAAAATTGCATATTTTCATGCTGCAGGTATCAAAAATCAGCTATTTTCATACTGTAGTTATCAAAAATCACTTATTTTTGTACTGCAGTTATCAAAAATCACTTATTTATACTGCAGGTATCAAAAACATATTCTGTCATACTGCAGTTACCAAAAAATCTCTTATACTGCAGTCAACTTTTGAAATTCAGTGTGGCACATACCTACCACTTTAATATGGAAATGCCATCCCCTGCTTTCCCACCCCAGAGCTTGCAGTAAGGTTTTTTGCTATCATGTTTCCTAAAATTTCTCATGTTTTTCTAAAATTTCTTCCTTTCCCTGGTTATTTCCTGTAAAAGGAAGGGGGGGGGGGACCTAATTGGATTCAAATTGTTATGGTTTTTCCTTCTCCCCCATCCCCCTGCAAAAAAGCTGAGCAACGCCACTAGATCACACCACTGATTTTCCTTTAAATATTAACCCATTAATAAGAAAGTGTGCGTCCCTACATGGTGAGCCACCTATATACTGTAATGTATAACTTTTAATGTATCTATTAATAAATTGGGAAGAAAATACTCCAAAATTGTTTAAATTGATCAAGCGCTACGGCGTAATATACATGTTTTTCAGACTGGATGCCCCCTCCCCCTCCCCCACCAACCCCCGCCCCCGCCACAGAATGATGGCCCTGTCAGGATGAAACCAACAGGTGTCAAAGGATCAGGTTGAATTGCAATGATTATAAAGGAGAGGTGGTCTACTGGTCTTCTAATTAACCAAGAACAATAAATAATTTCAAAACAAAAGCTCTAGCCTACCCACTCACCATTTAAACAGTAGCCTAAATGATGACGTAGGCTGTTACTCTAGTACATCATTTTAATTTCTTAATTAATTTCTAAATAATGTACTGTGTTAATGTTTGTTATTTAGCAATCGCAATACAAATTAGGCACTTGTCAATTGTGTGACTCACCCCTACACCCCCCGGGGAGGTGAGTCATTGCACCAAGGTGGGTAGTCAAAACATGTACATTGACGCGCCCCCCAGTCACTTAGGTGACTGACATTTCTTGTGCAAATGACTTACCCAAAATTACTCATCTCTGTACAAAGTCAATGGGTCTGAAGTAAATTGACTCACCCCAGAGTCACTCTGGTGGACTGACAATTCAGTACAATGACACACATGTGAGTCACCATTTCATATGTCAATGACCAACCTTTGACTCACATTGTGGGGTTAGTAGGGGTGAGTCATACAACTGACAAGTGCATTTACAATCAGGGAAATTGGTATACTGTATATTGCATGCTTGCATGAATAAGCCTTTTAAATAACCACCTAAACTTGTTAAAGGATTAGTTCAGGGGTCAAGCAAGTCCATTTACATGAAAGAAGACTTCAATAGAAACAAAATAGTTAAGAAAGCATTTAAAATTCTTATTCTGTTAAGGAGATATTTGAGTTTGAAGTTTGGTATTCTCGAGGTCGGACATTCGGGAATGTTGTGGTGCACAGCGACGTTACAAGGCTTTTTTGACAATCTCAAACTTCAGTCAAAGGTAAAAACAAACAGTCAGTTATCGTTGCAGTCAATGGAAGAAAAACCTATTTTTTGTCATTTTTCAACAAATGCTGGACAGAATTGATTTTTCTTCACAAATGTTGTGTATTAGATAATAGTTTCCAACATTTATGAGTACCACTAATATTCGCTGACTGGCTGAGGCGACACAAATATTAATGAAAAATATCCCATTGACTGTAATGATAAAGTTTCCCCTCCAACTTAGCAAAGCCGTACAGAGCCCGTACACGGTTACGCCTCTCCAACCTCGAGAATCATTTGTGTAGAACCGACTGATATCAGGCTAGTTGTGATGGCACTGCCTCAGATTCCTTAACATTTTTATGTATTCTATCATATTTTGTCCTTCAATTTTGTGGCTTAAATACCATTGAATATGTCAGGAAAGTAGTAAAACAGAATCTTCTAACGATAATTATAATAACTACCTGAAGAAAGTTTCAGGAAAAATAATTAAAATAAGAAAAAAATTAAATATATTTTCTATAAAATACATTAACAATTGAAGAATGTGAGGATAAAGGCGCCAAAGTTTCATAGTAGACTTCCTACACCAGTCATTTCTACAAAAAGTAATACAGCTTTAAACCTTGATATCTCCTTAACGGAATAAGATTTATGAACAGGTTTTTTTCTTCACCAGTTTGTTTGTTTTAGAGTCCTCTTTCATATAAGATAAACTTGATTGACCACTGAACTAATCCTTTAAATCTCTTATATCAACTATCACTTTTAGCTAGCCCTACTTAACCCTTATCCCCTCCCCCATATGTGTATTTAGGATGCATGTTGATGTAGGGAAGTCCACTTACTACAAAAACTAGTATTAGGCCTATCAATCATCTTTCATTATCGGAATGCCTAGCTAATTCATCGGCAAATGTGTAACGTTCAACAGCTCATGACACTGACAGTCAGACAGTAGGCATATGATAAATTCGCATATTTACAAGTTACTGACTGGAGCGAGAAAGGCTAAACTAATATTCAAAAAGACATCAAAAATCTTACCGAATACTTGGTCCTCGCCTAAAGTTTCCTGATACTAGTGATAGCACAAAATAGGACTCCCTTGCATTGAGTCTTGACTACTGGTTCAGTACCGACCTGCTCTTCTATTCCAATCGTTGAGCTGCTGGCTGGCTGTATGAACAAATTACGCGCTTGTGCTGCGAAAGTCCCTAAGAAGTTTGAAAAAGTTCAGCCGGATTCCAGGGTACCACTACTGCAGTTATATCGAGAGCACATGCGTGCGTGGCTGAAAGTTTTCCTTGGCGACATTCACTAATTCACTTTAAGAAAAGTTTTGCCAACACTCGAGCTGGAGACCAGGGAACACGCCTGTGTACTTTGTTGTACTGTAGAAACATAATTAGCCTATTACGGTCATTGAGAATTGAATTGTATTCATTGATTATCAATTTGTGGTTACAAATAATTAATCTTTAATTTCAAATTAATATTGATTTTTATTTACATAACAATTGTTAATTGCAATTTAAAATTCATCTTAAATTACATAACAATTCTTAATTACAACTTAATAATCTGTAAATAAAGATTGATAATTTGTAATTAAAGAATTAATAAGTTGTAAGTACAAATAAATATTTTTTTAAATTGATAGTTTTTCTCAATAGCCCAATGGACTTTTTGTGCAGCTTTTATTTTCGAGAGCCTTAAAGGAAACTAATCTTTTGATTTTTGTGTGATCTATATATATATATATATATATATATATATATATATATATATATATATATATATATATATATATATATATATATATATATATATATATATATATATATATATATATATATATATATATATATATATATATATATATATATATATATATATATATATATATATATATATATATATATATATATATATATATATATATATATATATATATATATATATATATATATATATATATATATATATATATATATATATATATATATATATATATATATATATATATATATATATATATATATATATATATATATATATATATATATATATATATATATATATATATATATATATATATATATATATATATATATATATATATATATATATATATATATATATATATATATATATATATATATATATATATATATATATATATATATATATATATATATATATATATATATATATATATATATATATATATATATATATATATATATATATATATATATATATATATATATATATATATATATATATATATATATATATATATATATATATATATATATATATATATATATATATATATATATATATATATATATATATATATATATATATATATATATATATATATATATATATATATATATATATATATATATATATATATATATATATATATATATATATATATATATATATATATATATATATATATATATATATATATATATATATATATATATATATATATATATATATATATATATATATATATATATATATATATATATATATATATACATATATATATATATACATATATATATATATATACATATATATGTATATATATATATATATATATATATATATATATATATATATATATATATATATATATATATATATATATATATATATATGTATATATATATATATATATATATATATATATATATATATATATATATATATATATATATATATATATATATATATATATATATATATACACATATATATATATATATATATATATATATATATATATATATATATATATATATATATATATATATATATATATATATATATATATATATATATATGTATATGTATATATATATATATATATATATATATATATATATATATATATATATATATATATATATTTTATCTAAGCATGATTTTGTTAATGTGAAAATTTTATTTTGAGGCCCCCTCTCCCGCCAATTTTGATAGAAAAATTCCACCCGAACTGTGCCTCTGATGTTAATGACCGTTCCAGTACTTTGGTATGAGAATGGAACGGTGACAACTGTGGAGCCATAAGTCTCTTTCACCTGTTTTAAAAAGTGTGTGGCAGGACATTGATGACCATATTCACCCTTCACTTAATGGGAAGAAACAATTTGTATTGGTATTAGATTTTGTTTAATTTGTATTCTTATTTAAAACCTCTGGTATCCATTGTCATGCAACATTAAAAAATTCAAAAATATTCTTTAACAATCCATTCCCTGCAAAAAAATGTTCAAAGTTTTTCCTCCTTAGGTGCAAAAACGGGAAAATTTGAAGCTATGCTGAAAGCAATGTTAGAATTAAAAATAGCCGTTTGTTTGCAGCTTCTAACAAATTAAGAAAATGACTTAATAACAGTCAACATATTTATGGAAGGGTATTTTCATCCCAAATTTCAGACTTGTTCATGACTAAGTGTAAATAGTTTGATTTAATTTAAGTTTACTAGTAAAAAAACGACTGGAATTTCATTTTTAAGGCACATGAGAGTCCTCTAAAAGTGTTCCATGATTTTGCACCTAAAAAGAAGTATTTTTAAAGAGTTTCATGACAGGGGATACGAGAGTTTTTAGATAAGAATAAAAAATCAACTAAGTGCTGTCAATAACTATGTTTTCTATATGTACTATTAAGTTATAGCTTTTTGTGGGCATTTCAACTCTAAAATTTGAGTGTATTTTTTTTTTTTTTTTTGACGTTATGGTATTCTACAAAAAGTTATGCTTCCATTGATATATACTATATACCCAATCGTTTTTCTGCCATTTTATCCGAGTTGAGCCAAGTTTGTTTCCTTAAATCATGCAAGTATCCCCATGGCTTTATTTAGCAGCCGAGTGAATGAAGGTGGACCATTGTGTTTTCACATATGCGCTGGTTCGGTTCTCGCCTGCTAATTAATCATTCCCAAACAGGATGGCAATTGCACTCATTTGAGTTAAATTAGGGTTAGGTTAGGGTTATAAGGGTCCAGAATGTAAGCCAATCAGACAGAAGAGGTAATTTGTATAATGGCTATCCTGCTTGGGGGAGAACAAAAATCGCTTCCCGCCTGGTGTTGTGGATTTTTCTCCGGGTGTTCCGGCTTTCCTCCCACTTGGCTTGTGTTCGAATCGGTCACGCGCTGACAAAGTTGGTTGCGTTCTGAGCCTAAATGGCAACTCCCTGCTCTGACGTACACCTTCGCTTGTGGACGTTTCCTTTCAAAGTTGCATGCAATGCGCAATGCATGTGTTTAATCAGGGAGTTCTTAACAACTCCCTGGTTGAATAACAATTAACACCGCCTTTGTTAGCCAACAATAATTAAGTTCGTCCGATAGCATTATTATTATTATTTGATTAAGGTGCACAATGCAAAATAAAACAAAACATGAAAGCGGACGTCTTGATGGAAAATAATATGCATGAACAAAACAAAACACTTAAAAGAACTGGACTGCTTGAAGAGTTATTTCCAAGTTCACAATGACATTGCCAATTCTGTTTCAGAGCCAATGTCAACTGGTCAACTATAGTGTTTACGAAAACGATCTCGTCTCAAAACAAATCGCAATGCCGTCAGAAAGCAATACTTTCTCAAATCATCCAAAATCTACGAATTAAATAATTTAAAGAGATATTTAGAGAAGCGTTTATTATACATTGTCAGATTGTGTGTATGTGAACAAAGAGCTTCCACACAGCTCTTCTTTTTTCTTTTCTTTTTTATGAACGGTAACCTATGTGTGTAACATGACAAAGCTGGCTGAATTGAACAGACTGATCTGTACAAATTCGAGAAGTCCGACATGGGACACAAAATGTTATGCTAAAAAAAAGCAGAGAAGAAACTTCTCCAGATTGAGAAAATTTGCGCAAAATCATGGGGTCAGGCTGCCAGGGGCAAAACCTTGGTAGAAGTTCAAGGGGACTCCTGCCCAGATGCACTGAAGTTTTCTTGTTTTTGATGCCCCAAAATGGCTACCCGTTATACTCAGTGGCGCGCCAGGATTTTCAATTGAGGGCGGGAAATGTAATTGAACTAACAAGATATGTAGTGGTGTAGTTGAGATGACACCGAAGGTGTCACTTCGAACGCAAAGCACTCGACTTGGCGGCGTGGAGTCCAGGGGTCCGCTTCAGGGCCCATGTTGTGGTCCAGGAAGCCTAGCCCCGGTGGGGGTCCAGGAGCAAAGCCCCCGGAAACTCTCGCAAAATTGACATTTCAAGGGCAAAAAGGATGTCACAACGCATAGTAAGAAGTTGTATCATACAAGTCAAAATTCATGTCAAAGAGAGCTATAATAAAACCATCATACAAAACACAAAACCATGAAAACCAGAATGTGGAAATATAATGTTTTATTATTTACGTTTGTACATGGTTATAAGTTTATAGTCACTCTTTGAGAAAAATATTGGTAGTCTAAAAGAAAAGTGTTCAATAATTTACTACAAACTTGTGTAAATGTTGTCAAACTTTTAAATGAGCCTGTTCTGTATCACATTCATCTCTCTGTGTGTCTTAGTTCATGTTTTTAAATACAAAATTGCACAAATGCCCAATACATTATTACCGAGAAAAAAAACCTTTTCACGAGAAAGTGCCCGTTTGAAATCTAAACATAATATGCACTTGGAATGTCAAAGCCTGTTGAAGTGCCCGAACATTTCTGACTATTTGACGAATCTATACTCTCGGGGGGGAAAAACCTAATGTTGAACGTCACGTTCCCATCTTCCTTTTTTCGAGTTGCAGGAATGAAGTGTCCTGTTATGATAATTTAAAAAAAGTAATGCGGCATATTCCTAAATATCACGATAAACTGACCACAAACATGAATAGAAACTTAGAGGTAGTACATCAAGAGCTTAAAATATACAGAAAACCATGCAAAAAGCACAATGCTCCATCAAAATTGGTTCAAAATTAACCATGTTAGAGCTTTTTCAAACTTTGATATACGATTAGCAAACACGATATTTTGTGACCCCAGAATGGGACAACTATTATTAGACTATAAGAAACTACTTTTGTTAACTTTTTGTTTTTCGGTTCTTCTCAAAAATGTATTTAATGAGAGAAGTTGGCTACAGTAAACAGGACATTGGATATTATTATAACCTTCACCCAGCTAAGAATGCAATCTGAGAACCTTGATGTTTTAAATTTTGGGAAAACATGAAAATTACATTAAATAATGTTAGGAGTATCCCTGTGCATACATACATGTAATCCCCTTTACAACTGTACAAAGACTGAATTTGTTACAAAGGTTGATTTGCATAACCTAAAAACTCTGCGTTTATTGCCACAATTTAAAGACTGTTCTACTAAGAATATAATAAATTCCTAGATTAGGTCAGTGGACTATCCATATACCTTTAACGGATTAGTTTAGATCATATCATATGAACGACCATGGAGCTATTAATAGCTCCATGGAAAGACGAACTCAAACAGTCAAAAGAAACACACTGGTGAAGAAAGCATTCCAAACATTTATCCCATTAAAAGGAAATATTTAAGTTATAAAGTTTTGTATAAATTGGTAGAATCAGGCACAAATAAGTTAAATCAATTTTGTAATGCATTAACAAGAATTTAACGAGGGCGCCAACTTCCCATAGTCAGATAGTAGACTCACTACCATAGGCGTATGGGGCAGGGGCAGGGGCAAGGAGATCTGCAGCCCCTCCCCCCACTTTCAAGATGAGAATTACGGTCCTGGTGATCTATGATCAGGGGTGACGCCAGCTAGGGGTAAGAGATTCCCCCTCCCCTTCACACCATTGAAAAGAGTCCTGTACGCTAACGATTTTATTTAAATTTAAATTTCCTTGATCCAGCCTGAGGATTTCAGCAGCAGTTTTCCAACTTACACAACCCGACAGCACATGGTATTGTAAGTCATTCAGGAAGTATCAAAGCAAACTGCAACGGATGAAATTACTAGATATCCATCTTCTTTTTTCTCCCATGTATAAATTAATTGAAAAGGTGTGAAGAATGAAATCAGGTATATAATACAATCTTGATAGTAATGAGGAAAAGTTAAAACTCGCTCTTATTGGTTAAAAGTTCAAAAGTTTCCCAGGAAAGTCCATTACATAGCGAGATACGATGGATGACTGTGTATGCAGGAGAATATCATGTACGCGCACTCATGCTCACTACATGCACCTGTCTCTTTCCCATTGTTAAAAGGAGACTGAATACGAGTTGGTTGGACGAAGCTGCGTCTTCTATATAATAATCGTTCATCCGAGTTGGAGGAATAAATATAGCGCTGTGCGAGGGATATCCAGTGGTGTAGAGCTAAATTGTGAGCTAGGGGCTCTTCCCCCAATGATTAAAGCTACAGCCTACCATAGTTATTATCAATTACTTGTCAAAATAACATTTGATTACATGATTGCTGGGCACTTGGCACTAATTTCAACCGACACTATGACTACTGCAATGCACGCATATTAATGAAGTTGATGCAAGTGTACCGATAGCACCGATCTGAACTGACGGTACCAATCTGAACCGACGGCACCAATCTGAACCGACGGCACCAATCTGAACCGACGGCACCAATCTGAACCGACGGCACCAATCTGAACCGACGGCACCAATCTGAACCGACGGCACCAATCTGAACCGACGGCACCAATCTGAACCGACGGCACCAATCTGATCCGACGGCACCAATCTGAACCGACAGCACCAATCTGAACAGACGGCACCAATCTGAACCGACGGCACCAAATTGAACCGACGGCACCAATCTGAACCGACAGCACCAATCTGAACCGACGGCACCAATCTGAACCAACGGCACCAATCTGAACCGACGGATTGAAAAATTGGGGCGACCCCCTTCCTCCCTCTGAATAGGCCACTGGTTGTACCCTTTCTAACAGTCTAAACAGGTATAGAAGAAATTTCCCAGGAAAATTGCGAAAGATCGGGCAAAATGTTGTTAACGTTATTCCTGTATTCTTGTCAAAAACTGTGAAAAGAGACACAGAAGCGTGAAAAGCAAAGAGAAAATGTTACCTAAATATTGTGTTGAAAATGGGGGAAAATTCCCAAAACAAAAATTGCCTAAAAAGTGGGGAACAAAATCATAAAATCATATTACTAAGAAACAAAAAGTGACCCGTACAAAATATAGAAATATCAAAAATTCATCCCACTTATCCTATCAACAGAGCAAATTTAATTGTTTAATTTATGAAGGCTTGTGAAGAACTCCAAAACCAGTCCCAGCATCCCAGTCCGCCCCTTACATCCGGGTCCAGGCTTTAAATGTGTGGGAAGGGTTTCTTTCATATATTTACGTCCCTGTTGTGGGCAACCCGAGAATCAACATCATGTCGAGTTGGGCCGCGAACATGATTCTGATATCTAGCAAATTTGGGAATGATACCCTTAAATCTCGGGTATTTGCAACCAGTCAGCCACAACGTTATCAAGGTCCCTCGGATCCCCCACTTTTTAGACATTGGCATCAACATTTATGGTTCCTTTTTGAAGGCTGGCCACGTCAATGCATCCATCATTTCATATTCCTTCTCAATTAAAGTTGTTGACCCGAGAACCATGATGGTCAGTATCATGCCACGGGCATCATGCAGCCGAGTCGGGAGGATCATTATATGTAACCGAGTTGGGCATAATTGAAATATAATTTCTCTGATTTAAACAGTACATCTGACATTTTACATCTCTGCCCGACTAAGACCGGTCCCCCAGAATCATGTTGTCAGCATCATACCAAATCGGGACGGCATGACCCCGCCGGGATATTTCGAGTTAAACATGATTGCCTGATCGCGATAAAAACACTAATTTAGACAGTCAATCCGAAATTTACAAACATGGTACCCAAGTATCATATTGTCGGCATCATGCCTAGTCGGGAGGGCAATACTCCGATATCTAGTCAATCAGTGGCGTAGCAAGGGGTATCGAGGTCCCGGCGCAGCCATTCAAATGGCTCCCACGGAAAGTCCATATTCACCCCAGCCCCACCATAGTTGGACAGGGGCGGATCCAGGATAAAATGTCAGGCGGGCCCAAGCCAAACCAAACCAGGGATGATATGATAACATGTTTAATGAGTTTTGTCATGATTATAATTAATGGAGAAAAAAATTGAAAAAAGGTGCCTAGTCTTGTAAGCGGGCAGCAGAGACAAAGGTATTCCTGAAACAATTTTACTTTCCCTATTGCATGTTTTTTTATTCGAAAATCATCAACAAAAAATTGAAGGAAATTTTTGTATA
>JAIGNY010003103.1:942500-1075000 GCA_020152595.1 Chiridota heheva
GTTTAATCTTTTCATTATCGTCCTTCACTTGCAGCTGTAAGAGATTTTAGTTGGATGGGCAAAGCATGTTGGGAGGGGGTGGTGGAATCCTTTTAATCATACATATAATTCTAGCATGTTTGTATTCTTTAGTACAAAAAAATCAAAACAGTGATTACCAATTTGTTAGGATTTCTTTTTGGGGGGCATGCTTTGTATAAAAACGAAGCAATACAACTCATATGTTGCTTCCAATTGTCCAAAAAACTTTTTCAACACACACATAGAGCAGTGGCATAGGAAGCGAAGGAGGCAAGCTACCCCCTGACAGGGTTTTGCTTTCTCGGTCGAGCTATTTTTTTCTCGATCAAGCTATTTCTTTCCCGGTCCAGCTTTTTCTTTCCCAGTCGACGGTGCCGCAAAATTTGCAAGCAATGATAATCTGAAGGCTGGCTAAAATTTCCCGAAAACTGACAAAAAGTTTCAGGAAAATGCCTGAAATTTCGGGAAAAATACTCAAAATTTGGGAAAAATGCCTAAAAATTCTGGTAAACTGACCAAAATTTGCCCAAAACTGGCAAAATTTCCTGAAAAATAGCAAACATTTCCTAGAAACTTGCAAAAATTTAAAGAAATTGAAGAAAAGTTCCTGAAAACTGGCCAAAATTTTCCAAAGATGAAGGAAATTTTCGAAAATGAAGGAAATTTCTGAAAATCTCCCGAAAATGGAAGAAAATTGAAGAGGATTTCCCAATTGGCAGCCAACGTTAGATGGAAATGTGTTTATTTACCAATGCAATTGTACCACTTGTCACCAGCAAATTTGTGCATTTCCCCTGCCTTCCCTCCTTCCCAGACAGGTGACCATTCCTACACCTGCCATACAGGAAAGACAAATGAATTAAACTTAACACCTGTGAAAATAATATCATGTTCCTCAAGAAACAATAATACTGGATTTGGGAAATCAGAACCAAGATGTTTTATTATCGTTGAGTCATAGAGCAATGCCACAAACAGGAAATACCTCCTTATCATGAAGCATATCAGATTTCATTCTTCCAAAGTAACAGCTCCCTGATTCATCTTTTTATTGAGTGCACACACAAAATCTTACTAAATCCAGCCAGTGCTGGACACCTTGTTGCTGTCCTGGTATTTACTCCACTGCTAGAAGTTAAATTAGTTCAAGTTAAAGTAAGAGAACATAAGGTGCATTCAAATAGGGGCAAAATGTAGAAAGGGGATTTTTTTTATTATTATTTTAATCTGGGATTGTTTTAGGGGAGTGAGAATAGAATAACTGACTGGAGCTACGGCTAATAAACCAGGGTTACATATTAAAGTGTTTTTGATCTCGACCACGGTCGATGGATGATGGATGATATTAGGAGAGTGAGGGCAGATCTGCGGAGGGCAGTCTAGGTGATGACATATCTCTTTATCACAAAATCAAGCTAAATTTAGCCAGTGGTGGACACAACGTTGTTATATTGGGCAAGATCTGCAACAGCGCAAAGGTTTCTCCAAAGGGAGATGCTCTATTGTTTGGAGTTCAGTTCTGCAGTCATAGGTGGTTGGGCTGAACATGTATCCTCATTTTATTATTGACACATCTGAGGCCCTACTCCAGTTCGGAGTCTATTCATCCACTTTGCCCAGTTGTTGCTGGATTCAGGTGTAAGGTCTTCAGCAGGAGTTTCCATCGATGGGAGATGCGGAAGATTGTCAAGCATTTTCTTCCATATTGCGTTGCGGGTAAATTTTCTTCTATTTTCGTGAAATTTATTCAATGTTTGGGAAATCTCTTTCAATCTTTGTGAAATTTCTTTAATTCTCATGCAAATTTCTTCATTTCCTGAAATTTTCCTTTCATCAATGTTTGAGAAATTTCTTTCAATTTTTAGCAACTTTTCTTCAAGTTTTGATCAATTTTCAGGAAATTTCTTTTAATGTTTTGGAAATTTTATTGTGCATTTTTGGAACATTTCCTGCATTTTGTGGCATTTTTTCTTAGATTTTTTGTAAATTACTTCAATTTTTGGGAATATTCCTTCATTGGGGCATCAATTTTGGTAAATTGTCTTCAATTTTAGAGAAATTTTCATCAACTTTAGGAAATTTTCATCAATTTTAGGGAAATTTCCTTCAATATTTGTGATATCCCTTTCAATTTTTGGGAATTTCTTTCATTCTTGTGTAATTTTCGGAAAATTTCCATCATTTTGGGACAATTGCTCTTAGATTTTCAGTACATTTTCTTCAATTTTCAGGAATTTTTTTCATATGGGGACAATTTTTCTTCGATTTTAAGTAAATTTTCTTCATTTTTTGGAAAATTTCCTTCAATGTTTGGATATTGCTTTAAATGTTTATGAACTTTTTTCCATTCTCGTGCATTTTTCTTCCATGTTTCTTCAATTTCCTTCATTTTGCAATTATTTTTAAATTTCCGTAAAATTTTCATCAATTATCGCGAATTGTTGCCAAATTCTACCAAACTTTAATGACTTTGCCAAACTCTCCTTCAATTTGTTGTTAATACATTCGCCAATTTCCAAATGCAAAGAAAACATGCAATAGCAAAGGTGAAGTCCTGCTGGGAGTACCTTTCTTTCTGCTTGCCGCTTATATGATTCTGCACCTTGTCTAAATATGTTCCATTAAGCATGACAGAACTGCTTATAAAACAGGCTATCACATTATCCCTGGTTTGGTTTGGCTCCCTTCCCCCTCCCCCCAACATTTTATCCTGGCTCTGCCCCTGATTCAATGTGATGAGAAAGAACAATACAACATACATGTAAATGTAATATCTCTTTTATTGAAAAATATATACAAGACTGGTAGTTATATTTCAATCCTTTCTAAAAGCGTATAACAAAGCATGATTGTTTTTAACAATATGGGCAACAAGCAGTATATTATGCTTCTTTTTCCTCCTGCATAATTCCAGCATTTTAAAATATATCAAAATACTTAAAAACTACAAGTCTGTGGCATATTCTACCTTTATAGAAGTAAGGGCAATAGCACATTTATTTTGTTGCAACAATGGCATAACATCTTGGCGACTTAATTGGATCAAATAAACGCACAATTCCAGCAGTTTTGACGTTCGTCTGTGAATAAAGGAAAACAAAAATAATAAAAGAAAAAAATCTATAAAATGGCAGTTCTTTTTATCCTCAATATTGATTTGCAAGACATTCCATTTTTTTTACAGATCTTTAAATTGTTGGAATTTCTAACTTAAATGAATATAAAGTTATGAAAGCTGATGATATCAATCTTGCAATACATCACAGACTTGCAATACATCACAGACTTGCAATACATCACAGACTGACAATACATCACAGACTTGCAACACATCACAGACTTGCAATACATCACAGACTTGCAATACATCACAGACTGACAATACATCACAGACTTGCAACACATCACAGACTTAGAATACATCACAGACTTGCAATATGTCACAGACACAAAATTTTAGTTATGGTTTCTTTTAATCATGAATTGAGCTATACTGTGTGATCATATTAAATTACTTTAGAAATGATTTAACAATTAAGGTTTCTGAGTGCTAAGTTTCCCTTCTGCCATGGACACAAAATACAAAGAATCATAGCAAAACCTTTGTCATGACAAATAAATTATACCAAGGTTCGTGGACAAGTTGAGGCAAATTGTTCTAAAACATATCAAAAATCGTAAAAGCCATGAAATACAATTTTGTAAATAAATTTGTGAAGCATGAATGGAGCTCGAAAAAATATAGTTCTGACGATTATAACTGCGGGAAAATCGGAATTGGAGTAAAAATAATAATACATTTTTTCAAAAACATACTATAAATGCGAAAGAGAAAAGCAAAGATGTATTCACTACATTAAAACTATTTCTGTCACGATTGTTTGAGGGAAGATTTTCCACACCTTTAATCAGAACCGTAGGAAATTTTAAGATTAATTCCGACTCCGAGCATGAATGGGCCAACCTACTTTAACCTTTAATCCAATCTTGAGAGAGAGCAGCTGATTATGACAAATGCTTAGGAACAAAACAAAAAAATTGTAATTTCTCTTTATTATGTAATTAAACACTGTTTGGTAGTTGTTCAGAAATGTGTGTAAACACAAAAAAATATCCCCAAGATTGGAACTTATTCAGGTGACAGATGCATCAGTAAGTGAAAGAAAGCTACACACAACATATCCTAGTTGAAGCACATTCATGTTTTGTCATTCTTCACTGCTTCCTCTTAAAACAGTCAGCTGCTAAAAGATATCCCTTTGTGTCTGGAACATAATTAAGGGGTCTTAATATATATTACCAGAGCATAAAATTATCAACATAATAAAAACGATGAGCCCCAAGCTCAGTGGCGGTGCCAGGATTTTGGTCATGTGGGAAGGAGGGGGGGGAGTGATCTCCACTTATCGTAGCGCCACCACTACCCAAGCTTCTTGGAGTGCCACCTTTTCAGTGTTGGCACTAGGATTTAAACTTTTGGGGGATTTTCCCCAGATCACCTGTATGAATAGTTCTTTTTTTGTGAGGGGATTTGGACAAATATGGGGGACTTCAATACCTAAGTACAATACTTACTTAATTTCTTTGCTGAAATTCTACTCCAAAAATACTTTTTGGGGTATCCTTATGCAAACACTGCACCTCCTTACCAGGAGTAATCTTATATAGCAATAAATCCGCTTTGGGAATGTACATAAATCATGTCTAATCCAGATGGGTGCTTCTCTGCCCTCAATTTTAGTACCCATGTGTGTGGTATAACCCATGTATGAGACATACCTGTTCATGAAGATAGCATAACTTGTCCAGCAAAAGTATCGCCTCTACCATCCTTGAGAAGGCGAGACGAACCACGTTAAAAACCTCCAGTTCTTTGAAGTCTGACTGATGTTTGTCATAGTAAGCATTGATCTCATCATCTGACAACTGATTGGTAGATTAGAAAAAGACTACATATTAAACCATCATGCTTTTTTTTTTATCTCCCAGATATATCTACTATAAAAGGGACTATTGGTCAAAAAGTGCAGGCAACTTATTCTGGTTTCTTTGACTCTTTTAATATAATTATTTTTACATGGAAAACCTGGAAATTTGCTTGATGTTTGTCATAGTAAAAGTTGGTCTCATCGCCTAGTAGCTGATTGGTAGATTAAAGAATACGATAAATTAACCTATCCTGCATTTTTTTTTTTATTCCTCAGATATATTTACTTCGAAAAGGTGCAATTAGTCAGTACATATGAAACAGTACATATAAATATTCAAATTAGCTGTATTCAAATTAGCTGTATTCAAATCTACTGTAATTTTGAACAATTATTTCCAAACCCATTTTAAGCGCTTTGCATGGATACAGCTATTGTTTCAAAACTAGGGAAAAGCATGGCGTCCCTTTTTGTCCTTTAACATAATAGAGAAAAAAAACTTTGAATGACATTCCTTCACAGTATCTTTCATTAAAAACAATCATCATAAATGGATTGATTTCATCATCTGATAGCTGATTGGTAGATAAACCAAAAGATGAACCAGAACCAAAAGCATTAGAAATGGGTCTGCTTAAAACCAGGAACATCTCAACCGGCCTTCAAATGGAGCAGGACCAGTCAGAGTAAAAGTTATATATTTCTTTGTTTCCAAAACCACAAAACTGTGTACAGTTTTACCTTATCTATGCTCCTTCAAGATAGCAACTCCCACTGGTGTTATGGTGGTATTTTTAGTGACACACATCTGAATTTAATAACAATCCTTTGTAATATAAGTAGTAACTGTAATCAATGCTGGCATTGTTTGTCTTTGCTGCTGGGGAAAGGTGACATGAACTATTGAGCTTAGACCTATTTATATCTCAATGTTATGATGCAAAGTTAATCTTGTTGAATGATGTGGTTCATTTGTTGCTTCAAAATTGCAAGACAAATTTTTAAGCAGTGCCTTTACTAATGAAGGTTTTGTGGTTCTGATGCTTTTTTTCATGCTAAAAGATTTTGTATTAACTGTTACATTATTACATATCATGAAATATTTGAGATATCATGTTTACAAGCTCTTTCAGCAAAATCAAATTAAATCCCACCCACTATGCATATTAATTCATTTCAATGTTTTTATAAAATGAACACGTACAAACTAGCTAACACTGCTTGTTGCGCACTGGTTTGGATATATTTTTTTTTACAGCGAAGTTTAGAGAGTTTAAGTTTTGCGCTACTAGTACATGTAGTACTACTAGTTTACATACGTTACTACATGTAGCCACATCCCTAGTTCATAATTTTTTCTGCGATCTGTGACAATATTTTGTGATTGTTTTATTGTATTGTGTTGGAATAGAAAGGAAGCATACACTTTATAACTCTTGTAAGTTAAGATGTATTATTCTAACATATAATTCTGAAACAGAAACAGTCTGCAATTGGTAATATTATGAAAATCCATACTTGGGTTGTATTTTCGGAACTGTAACTACACAATCGGTTGGGTACCCGGATATTTCGGGGACCCGTGTTAACACTAAAGAAAAGTTTCAGTTTGAATTGTTATTTTCATGCATTACATTAAACTATACGAATATTCCTTTAAATACAGAATCATGTGACCTTCCTGAATAACCCACCCACAGACAGTCCATGTGAAACCATTTCCACCAAAGGTTATCCCCAGGGCTTTATGACATAAAACACCAAAATGATATGCATGACATCACCACTAACGAAGCACAGAAATGGACCATCGCTTATCTGTGTACCACATATGACCTATATACGATGTATTGTCCTTGAGTTACGGTGTTTACAAGCTCTTTTCAACAAAATCATATGAAGCCCCGCCCACTATGCTTATTAATGAAATTCAACAATGTTCATACCAGCTAACAACATATTTATACCACATATCAAACAAAGCAGAGGTAATTGTTAAAATATGAGCATTTGAAAATTTCAAAATTACTGTAAGCCCACCTACTCACTAATATGCATGACATCACCACCAAAATCAATAGGGCACATATACAGACCATGGACTACAGTATCTGTGTACCACATTTGACATAAAAACAAAAAATTGATCTTCAGATATTGTGCTTACAAGCTCTTTTTAGTTGAATCATATTAAGCCCCACCCACTTTGCATATTAATGATATTAAACGAGTCTATACAATGAACACATACACACTGGCTAACAACATAACTATACTGAATATGAAACAAATCAGACATGTGATTGTCAAAATAAGAGTATTTCAAGATTTTGTATATTAGGCCCTGCCTACTCATTAATATGCATGATATCACTACCAAAAACTATAGGGCACATCTACAGACCATGAGCTATCTGTGTACCAAATATGACATGAATCCAGTTTACCGTTCTAGAGATACCGTGCTTACAAGCTCTTTTCAAGAAAATCATGTTAAGCCCCGCTCACCATGCATATTATTGAAATTCAACATTTTTGTACCATGAGCAATGTACACACTAGCTAACAGCATAATTACACCCAATATGAAACAAAGTTGTATAAATATGAGCATTTCAATATATTCACATTAAAGCGCCGCCTATTCATTAGTAGGCATGACATCGCCACCAAAAACAATAGGGCACATCTACAGACCATGAGCTATCTGTGTACCTTATATAACATGAATTTGTTGTATCTTCTTGAGATATCGCACTTACGAGCTTGCTGTAACAGACGCACATACATACATACATACACACATACATACACACGCCAGCATGACTGCATAGGTTCCTTATGCTATTAGCATCAGAACCAAAAAGTAACCTACCATGACTTTTATTTATTATCTACCACATATAGTTACTTTGAATTGGGCAATTGGTTCAAATTCTGGGATCCCTAGACTCTGAATTCACCTTTTTAAATTCATTTTTACACAATAAATATGAATATTCAAATCAACTTTATTCAAATCAGCTGTGATTATTTATCATTACTACTAAGCCCATTTTTAATAAAATAAGTGCCTGACATGAATGAAAAGAGCTGTTGTTTCAAAATTAGTAAAAAAGAATGGCATCCCTTTTTGTCCTTTAACATAATAGAGGAAAAACACTTTGAATGACATTCATTCATAGTATCTTTCATAAAACAATCATCCTAAATAGGTTTTTAAACAAGAATTTTATTAACAATATTAAGTGGATGTTTCCTGTTTGAATAGATTCCAGAAGGATCTTCTCAATTTGTGAGATTTGAATCACTGGCCCTGCTATGTGTGGAGCTGGAAAAAATATACAGTCCCGGCGGTTATAACCCTGGGAAAATCAGGAATTCGTGGGAAGAAAAAAAATCAATAAAATCCATACATACATACATACATACATACATACATACATACTATATACATACATACTACATACTACATATATACTACATACATACATACTACATACATACATACAACATACATACATACTATATATATACATACATATATATATATATATATATACAGTAAATATATATATATATATATATATATATATATATATATATATATATATATATATATATATATATATATATATATATATATATATATATATATATATATGTATATATATATATATATATACATATATATATATATACATATATATATATATACATATATTGATATATTATAAATTTCTTGAGTAGACAACAGAATATGTGGTAAATATGTGCAATAAAAATGTACCCCATGTAATTGTGCGATAAAAAGTACATTATATTGCGCAAGAGGGAAGTATATCAAGATTACTGTTATTTTTGTTGAAATTTTTGGCACCTTTATTTAAAACTGTGGGAAATGTTATATATAATTCCAACTCTGGTCTGTTTATCCAATCTATGTGGTTGGTTGATGAGAAGTGTTGGCATGTCAACAGCAAAGGTTATATTGTGCCAGAGGCTAATTTCCTTTAAGTTTAAGTAAAGCAACAAAAGGTCATTTAAAGGGTCTAAATCACGGGTTTTTAATTAATTTTTTCCAAGGGCCATCATTTCACAACAGCCTCAGGCCACGGGCCAATCGCGTGGCAAAACCAGCATCACATGACAAACAAAACCCGTCAACACGATCCCTGAATACAAACAAACTGAGGGCACAGGTGATAAGAAAGATGTATGTATGCCAAATGTCAGCAGTTCTCTAATCAGCCTCTTCCTTTGACATGCCGCGAATCTGCCCATTTTATAGCGGAACTAAAGATAACATTTTGCTTGATAAGCCACGATGTTACAGAGCGCTGATCTGCCTTGGAAAACCTAAAATAAACAAGTATTTGGGGATTTTTACCAATCTCATTAAGATTTTTTCCCAGCTACTATTGTTCGTGGCCAGACTGGATTGTCTGGCGGGCCAGATTTAGCCCGCAGGCAGCCTATTAAGCAGCGCCGGTCTAAATGAATAAGTGAAGAGGAGCAGAAAGAATTGTGGGGACCAGAAATAGAGGTGAAGGCAGTCCCCTTGGCTAGGAGTTTAGATAATTTGGCTGTAGTATGGTGATTGTTGTGAGAGACATTTCGAAGGGGAGTTTTTATGGAAGATCTCCGTCATTATTTTAGAGGTGAGGGGTAAAGAGAGGAGAGTCTTAGAGAATGTCTTTCAATGACAGTTATTACAATCCATGAGAAACTGTACATGCAATGTGTTCTACCATAGATGATATATCAATCTACATGGTGGCAAAGGTCTTGACTTGATAGATTGTTAAACAGTCTATAACTCCTTGGTGGCACTAATCCTTCAATTTTCTGTCAACTTTTACCTGCTAATGCAACACTTTCATCTTGATATGCAAGTGCACATATGTATGCACATATATTTGTGCAGATATTTACATATTCATGCATATTTGTTAAGTTAATTTCCCTCTGAACACCCTCATTACGTGTACCTCCGCTTTCCGTTTAGTATGCACTGCAACTGCGATTTTGGCCAAAATGTTGCACAAACGCCTCCCAGAGCAAGGGCAACCTAATATGATATCATTATTTGCTTGGCCTGAATCTAATTACATTGCCAAGACGTGCAGTGTAATATGATGCCTCTATCTGACGTTGGGAATATTATTAATGGATAGCATACTGAAAAGAAAGGGCTTGCACACTTCATGCTTCTTATGTGAGATTCTGTAAATAATGTTCAGTTTATTGAATCTGAATCAGCAGAAATGAAAATAAAGGAGGATAATTTTTTTTTTATATCAGTTTAGCACTGTATACTGATTATATGGGTTTAAATACATTCAATCAGTAACCCAACCAGAATGTTACATCAATGACAAACATCTCTTACCTTACTGTCATCACAGTTTAATTTCCTGAGTGCCTTTCGAATGTACTCAACAAATGTCTTACATTTTGGTGCAAGTTTGCCTACTGCTTCTTTTCTAAAAAAAGAAAAGAAAAAAACATTCCAAAACACTTAAAAGTAGGTAGGTAGTTGAGGTCTTAGACAGTGGCATAGCTAAAGGAGAGGGGAAAAAAAGTGGCATAGCTAAAGGATAATGAAAAATTCATTATGTTTGGATTATTTTGGTAACCCTGATGAAAGCGATAGGTCTTACGAGTCCAGTTGTATACCAGCCATCTATTAAGAATTAGCAAATTTCCTCAAAATATCTCATTTTTTCCTCAAAATTTACAAAGGTTTTCCTCAAAATATCTGACTTTCACTTATTCCTGAAACAGTAAAAAAAACACACACCAAATATCATAAAAATCCAATCATCAGTTTATTGATATCTTGATGACAGACAAACAGAGACAATTAAACAGAGGTGAAGACATAACAACATGACAGTCAATAGAAGGGCTACATGTAGTCACCCCACAAAAAGCCCAAACTACCTCCACCACCATCACAAAAGAAAAATACAGAAAAAAACTGAAACAAAGTTAAAGATGCCTCAAGTTAACTTACATGTATCTCAAGTCAGTAAAGAACTTATGAATCTTGACATTGAAACTGTGAACAGAATCGGATCTAACAATTCACTCTGAAGGTAAACTATTCCACTTATTAACAACCCTTTGAAAAACTTAAAACCCAAACATCAATCCATGAGAACTCTTTGGTCACATGAGGATTAGCTGAAGGTCCAGGAAATTACAGGAAGTCAAAGCATCACTACCAGAGTAGAATTGAAAAACCTGAATTAATCGCCATATACTCTTATCAACTCAAGCGTGGTCAAACCAAACATTGGCAACCTAGATTCATTAGAAAAATGGCTTACTATGAGAAGAAGTCTAATGGGCTCATTACACATTATGGAGAACAATATACAAAATGCCTCAGAATTCACTCAGACTTGTTCACCTCTCACCTTAATGGAATCCGGTAATGTTCCTGCATTATAACCTGAAGAACAGCTCTGTAAAACAACGCCATGGTAGGAAGACAACCTGCTGCTTCTACTCTTTCACATGCCTGTTATCATTCAAAGAGATAAGGAATTTTTGGATTAAAATTATTCACTTCCATGTCAGACTGATACAGGCAAGATATATTGAAATTACATGTGCATTAGTGACAATGAAAAACAACAAGTTAACATAAGAAAATTATTCTTGTTCTAAAGCCACAAAATTTCAATAAAATATTGGAAATACTAAACACTGTAAAATGGTCAATATTCAACTATTTTTGATGAAATCTTTGCTACTGTTCTATTTTATAGCATATATTCTTTCAATTAAGTTTAAATGATTAGTTCAGTAGTCAAGGAAATGTTGTAGTTTGTTGATGTTTAATGGCATCATTACACCCAGAGTCAAATGTGCCAAGAGGGTGTTAGAAATCTAAGGTGCAAGAGTAAGGTCATTATGAATAATATAGCAGCAAATAGAGGTAAGAAAAGGGGAGGAAGGATAGGATGGTAGACTGGAAAAGGGGGAGTGTTGGTAAGGATTAGATCAGGTGGAATAAGTTGCTACTGCGAAGAAGGTGAGGAAAGTGGAGGAAAGGAGAGATTTGGAGTTCAGGTATAAGGGACAGGTTAAGAGGATATGCTTGATCGAGAGATTGGTGTTGGAAGTAGGGCAGAAAAGTGTAGGAGAGCCAGAAGGAGGTAGGAGTGGGTGAGAAAGGAGTGACCGAGGCGGATACGGGTGACAACAACGTCCGCCCTATGATGGCGACTGTGCAGAGGAGGATTAATCCTGACTTTGGAATTGATAGTGTGAAGTTTGTTACTGGTCTCAGTTAGTTCCAGGAGTCTTGCCAGGTCTTCCTGAGATAGCTGGAAATGGTGAAGTGGAAGTCAGTGTGTGAAATAATAAGCATAGGTGAAATGTGGTTCGACAGAGCGTTGTTGGCAGTTCTGTCAGACCTCTCCTTGCCAGGGATGCCGACATGGTTGGGGATCCAGAAAAATATGTTTTATTTCCCTGAGGAAGCGATAACATGAAGTTTGTTTAGGATTTGTAAGATTAGTGGATTAGACCAGAGCATGTTAAGGATGCCGGTAAGAACTGATTTTGAGTCAGAGAAGATGACAAAGTAGGGGTGGAAGGAGAGTTCTGCGAAGTTTAGAGCTAGGAAGATAGCCTTTGCTTCAGCAGAGTAGATGGGGCTCCATCAGGTAACCTTGAGGAAAGGGTGAGGCCGGGACAGGTGGCAGCATAGCTGCAGAGGAGCCTTCCTGTGTGGGGCGACAGCGGCTGCAGAGGAGCCTTCCTGTGTGGAGCCTTTGGCAAAGAGAAAGGAGTAGTCGTAGAAGTGTCTACTGAGTTGGCAGTATTTGGAGCGAAAGGCGGCTGGATTGTGAAGAGCTTTTTGTAGGAGGAAAGGCCAAGGGAAATTTGGGGAGGGATTACCCAGGTGGGAGTGGGAGGGATAGCTTGCTTGGCTATAGAAAAAATGTTGATGTTGGCTTTGGGGAAATGAGAATGCATCCGGATACCAAAAAGGGGGGGGGATGCATTTGTTGAGAGTGATGAGGTTGGTGAAGGAAGGAGAGTGGGTGGAATGGAAGCATGGGTTCCATGGGTCAGTGAGGATGCAAAGAACGAAGGAGAGACCGGCCCTGGTACACCTGAGGTCAAGGGGAGTTCATTGGCCTGTACGTGATGACTGGTGATGGGGGTGGTGTGGGTGGCGCCAAGGCAGAGCCTTAGGGCAGTGTTTTCAATGACCTTAATGTGCCTCAAGTAAAGTTTGTGGGCAGAGCTGTATATAAAGTTGCTGTAGTCCAACTTAAATCTGAAAGAGAGCAATATAAGGTGAGCAAGGTGAGACGATTGGCTCCCCAGTCGGTGATGGAAAGGACCTTGAGGAGATTGAGGGTTTTTATAACAGTTGCTTTTGAGGATGTTGATGTGGGGGAGGTAGGAGAGCCAAAGAAACGAGAACTGATACTGGGAATGATGGAATCTTTAAGATGGAGATTAGGATCAAGGAAGAAAGAGTTGCTGTTGTTGAAATGAATAAGAACAGTTTTGTCTTTGGAGAAATTGAAGCTGTTGGTGTCACTCCAGTGAGCTACATTGTCCAGGCATTTTTAAGATTATTTTGGAGAGTTTGGAAGCATGGAGAGGACGAGAAGACGGAAAAATCATCGACATAGAGAGAGCACTTGATGTTAGGGAAGAGAGCTTTGGTGGTGCTGTTCATTTTCAGAATAAAAAGAGATGGGGAGGGAATGCTGCCTAGAGGAACCCCCAGGTGAAGGGCATACCTTTGAGAGTAGGTGTTAATGATGCAGACCCTGAAATGGCGAGATTAGAGATAGTTCTGGATGAAGGTTGGAAGGAGACCTCTGAGACCGGAGGAGTGAAGGTCCTTGAGGATACCATACCGCCAGGTGGTGTCAAAACCTTTTCAAGGTCAAAGAAGATGGTGATTTCTGACGAAGGCTTCATCGACATAGGTGTGAGGTTTGAGGATATGGTCCAGGCAATTCCGGTTTCTCCTAAGACCATTTTGAGATAAGAAGAGGATGGAGTTCTTCTCAAGGTACCAGCAAAGTCAATAATTGACCATACAGTATGTTCCAATACCTTGCAGAGGCAGGATGTGAGAGCGATGGGGCGGTATAGTTAGTGGGAATGGATGTGTCTTTGTTGAGCTTAGGGATGGGGATAATGATGGCCTTTCTCCAAATGTTGGGGAAAGGTTTGGAGGACCACAGATGGTTGTAGATCTTGAGTAAGATGTCAAGAGAAGTCCTGGGTAGGTTTTTGAGGAGATTTTAGTGGATGCCATCGGGGCCTGGGAAGAGGACCCAGATTTTTTAGGGTGGAGGAAGCTCGGAGAAGGTGAATGGAAGGTTATAGTTTTCCTGATTGTTTGACTGGAAGTTAAGAGACTTTTTCTCAGCCTTTATTTTTCAGGTTGTAAAAGGAGTGGGAAAGACTCTTATTGGAAATTTTGGCGAAAGTGGAGGCTAAGCAGTCGGAGTTGTCGTTGAGGTCAGTGATTTTTGTGTTGTTATAGATGAGGTGAGTGACATTGTTTCAGGTGCTTTTTCCTTTGAAATCTGGGATCATGTTCCAGACTTTGGAGGGGGCGGTCTGGAGATCTGGACATCAATTTCCCAGGAAATCTTTTTGCTGAGTTGATGGTCTTCCTGGCTTTGGCTCTGAGAATGCGAAAGTTATTTAAGTTTTGGGGAGATGGGTTGGTCTTGAAGAGATGGAGGGTTTTGTTTTTAAGAGAGATTGCTTTTTTGCAATCAGTGGAGAACCAAGGCTTGAAGTTCTTCAGGAGGAGGAGGAAGTGGGGATAGAGAATTTGGCGATTTCCAAAACATTAGAGGTGAAGAGAGAGACGGGGTTGTCGGAGAGAAGGATGTCATTAGTAATGGAGATGTTGCATAAACTGGAGTGAAGATTCCAGTTTGCTGGAATTTCCAGTTTGTAGGGAAGGTGTGTGTCGGGGAGGGGAGGGTAAAAATGAGGATGGGGAAATGGTCACTACCACAGAGCGAAGGGTGGACTCTCCAGTTCGAGAATTCTACAAAGAGGGAGGGGTCACAGATGGAGAGATCAATTCTGGTGAAAGTGCCTGTCCCAGGGTGTAAGTAAGTGGGAGAGCTGTCGTTGAGGAGACAGAGGTTGCAATGGTTCAGAAAGTTTTCAATGTGTTTACTCCTGACAATTGAGGAGGAGGAGGAGCTCCAAAGGGGGTTGTGAGCATTGAAGTCACCCATTAGGATAAAGGGTTTGCAGAGTTGGGAGATGAGTAGGAAGTGTATCTTATATTAAAGAAGACTTTAAGAGACACAAAATGATGAAGAAACTATTTCAATATCTTATTCCGTTGAGGAGATATTCAAGTTTAAAGCTCTCTCTTATCTTTGTAGAAATGACTGGTGTAATAAGTCTACTATGGATGATTGGTGCATTCATCTTCACATTCTTAACAATTGTTAATGCACTTTAAAAAAATATTTCACTTTTTTACTATTTGAATTACTTTTCCTCAAACTTCCTTCAGGTGGTAAATTACATATACCCTAACAAGATTCTATTTTACTACTTTCCTGACATATCCAATGGTTTTTAGGCCACAAATCGTATGACGAAATATGATAGATTACATAAAGTCTTTGAGGAATCTGAGGCTAGTGATTTCACAACTAGTCTGATTTCAGTCATTTCTACACAAATGATACCAAACTTTAAACTTGAATATCTCCTTAACAGAATAATATTTAAGAATGATTTCTTCACCATTTTGTTTATTTTGAAGTCCCCTTTCATATTAGATGGGCTTGCTTGACCACTGAACTAATCATCTAACCCTTCAATTCCCACGCGGTTCAAAATGTGACTGCAATTTTTCGGAACTTTTTTCAAAATTAATTTTCACAACTTTCCATTTGTATTCAAAAAGTCAAAATAAAGAAAATATATTAATAAATATGCAAATTTTCACAAATTTTGGTCAATTTATTTGAGCTTGTATTTTTTCTTGTGAATAATCAAAATAAAGATTTTGTTTTGCATATTTAGATTGTTTGTGAAATTTCATTTCCATTGATACAAGACTAAATTTTTTCTCAAAGTAAAACATGCAAAAACAATGAGAAAAAAAAAATAGTCACCGCTGTAATTACTCGCAAAAAACAAAGCTGGCGATCCAGTGCAGTATTTGAACCTGGTGCGCCCACGTTGCAATCCCACAGGTTACCCGTACACTACATTGTGTCAATTCTAGCATGTAGATTTCTTTTAATACCTAATCTCACAATGAATAAAGAGGGGGTAATTGCTCTTTATGTTTTCTCAATTAAAAATATGTCAAATAGCTTTCTGACAATATTTTTAGCATACCGCAGTTGTATTCCAACCAGGAACTACAACTTTTGTCAAAACTTGGTCTCAAAAGCTAAAAATCATGAAATTTTGTACAATTTTGCAAAAAAAAGATATTGATGATAGGGGCAGTCAAAAATTGGATGCAATTATGTCTTTGACAATTCCTGACAGCTTTTCAGGCAAATGCAAGGTCTGGAAGAATGGCAAGTAAGTTTAAAAAAAATATATTTATGCTTTTTCATTAAATTTTTCCTTTTTTGTTTTTGAAATTTCTTTATTTCAACCCATTTTTTTCCAAAATATTTTCAACATTTACCCCCATCAAAAGTTACATTTTCTGAAAGAATTATTCAAGCTCTTTCAAATGATACCAGGATCATTGCTGCAGGCTTATTTGATGAAGCAAAATCATTTTGGAAAAGTGCATGTTCAAACCGTTGTTGCATGACCGGGTGAGTGCTGAAGGGTAAAGACACTGCTAACTGTAAATAGATCATTAAATTTGAAGGATATAAAAAAGAGGAAGGTGCTGTATACTTACCAAGCATGCCTGCATT
Source organism: Chiridota heheva (assembly GCA_020152595.1). Classification (NCBI taxonomy): domain Eukaryota; kingdom Metazoa; phylum Echinodermata; class Holothuroidea; order Apodida; family Chiridotidae; genus Chiridota; species Chiridota heheva. The sequence goes on from JAIGNY010003103.1 coordinate 959,368, forward strand.
TGGCATCTCTTGTTAAATTGACTTGATGGGCTCTAACATATTCACTCATTGGAAATCCCCAAGCACCAGGCTGGTCAGGAGGTATATGAAATTCACTGTCTTCCGAATCAAACTCTTCAGAAATAAAATGATAACAGCAGGGAACAAAGCACAGATAGCGGGAAGCCTCGCTGTCAACAAACAAACGGGTCACAGTGGATGCTAAATCCCCACAGGTATGGAGACCAATAAGCAGAAAAGGCTATAAAAGAAAAGAAGGGGAATCTTTGTTATGGTTTTGTTGCATGCCATTTATACATGAAAAATAATTTAAATTATGTAAACATTTCTGACAAGAATGAACTTTTAAAGACTTTTTTTAAAGGATTGGTTAAGGTTCAGTGGTCAAGCATGTCCATCTTATATGAAAGAAGACTTCAAAAGAAACAAAATGGTGAAAAAAGCATTCTAAAATATAAGTCCATGAAGAAGATATATCAATTTTAAATTGGTATTATTTGTGTTGAAACGACTGACATCAGAATAGTTGTGATGTTACAGCCTCCCATTCCTCAAAGTCTTTTTGTATTCTATCATATTTTTATCTTGCAATTTTGTGGTTTAAAGACTATTAGATATGTCAGGAAAGTAGTAAAACAGAATCTTGTAAGAATAATTATAATTTACCACATAAAGAAAGTTTTGAGGGAAAATAAATGAAATAGACAAAAAAGTGAAATAAATTTTCTTTAGAATACATTAACAATTGTTAAGAATTAAGGGATATGGGTGCCAACTTTCCATAGTAGACTTACTACAACAGTCATTTCTAGAAAGATAAGACAGAGCTTTAAACTTGAGATATCTTCTTAACGGAAAAGATTTTTGAACGGTTTCTTCACCATTTTGTTTCTTTTAAAGTCTCTTTCAAATAAATAAACTTGTTGACCACTGATCTTATCCTTTAAAATTAAAGGTTTAGAAATGATAGGTATTGCACAATTCATGTACATGTACTGTAGAAACACTTTAAATGGGTGTTTTCTTCACAAACATGATTTTGTATTTTATCAACAATCACTGCACAAGTTGTCACATATGGGTAAATTTAAATGTACAGAGCAAACAAATTCTGCCTACATATCTTTTTCATTTTGGTGAGCAACCAGCACAGTGCATTCTCATGGGGGTAAATGTTCTCTCTACTAAAATATTTGTACTTTTATTGGTTTATACCTAACATTGTTGAATACAATACCATGTTGCACTTTTGCTTGTGCATACTTTCTTTCCAGATATGAAAAGACAAAAATTGAAACAATGTTTTACCTCCAAATTTTCCTGCTCCTTGCTATCTTACTGGATCTCGGCCTATAAATTTGTGCAATTCTGTTGAAGAATTAACAAAGGCTGTCATTGGATGGAATGAGGCATGAGGAACAGAAGAGCTTGGGCAGCACTTGCGATGTCCTCTATCAGATACTGTACACGTACTGTTCTCAGTGTGGACAACTGATGTATTATTTAGATCTTGCTGATCAATCTCAGTTTCATCACAGACAAATGTTTGTGGTTGCTCTGATTGAAAGTTTGCTGCCTCAGTACAACATTTCTTTATGATATTAGAAGTTGATATTTGTAATTGTGCTGATTCAGAATGATTTCCCTCTTCACAATTATCTGAAGTCCTTTCACAGCAGACACACAAGTATTTTTCTTTTTCATACTTTTCACCTCTTGAAACAGAGCAATCAGGAACATTTATATGTTTCGTTAGTTTACTTTCAATTCCTGATGTTTCTTAACGGTTTGTCCGCAACTAAAGCATGATCAGTGGGAAATTTATTGCTTGTGAAGCCCTCTACGTTTAGTTCCTTATCTCCACCCTCCTTTCGGGCTCTTCTCTGAAATGCCCTCCAATGTTTTGTGAGTTTCCGACTCCTTTCTTTAGCTCCATGAGTGTTTGTATCAGAAGAGTCAATCCCAATCACATGTACCCCATACTGCAAAGATAGATACTGACTCAGATATCCCTTCCCACTTCCGATATCAACAATCTGTAACAACAAGAATGCAAAACAAGAGCACAATTCATTAAAAACTAGAAAAGTAAATACTATCATTGTTCGCATGCCCATGCAAATTGACACCCATAACATATGACCCGGACAATTATAAAAATGGCATCTCACACTTAGTCCCACATGGCATCCCACCCCATGTCCCACATGACATCCCATCCCTTGTCCCACATGGCATTCCACCATATCTCCCACATGGCATCCCACCCCATGTCCCACATGACATCCCATCCATGGCCTACATGGCATTCCACCATATGTCCCACATGGCATTCCACCATATGTCCCACATGGCATTCCATCCTACAGTATGACCACATGGCATTCTACCCTATGCCCCACATGAATCCCATTCCATTTGCCAAATGACATCCCACCCCATGTCCCACATGACATCCCACCCCGTGCCTTGTCCCACATGGCATTCCACAGTATCTCCCACATCGCATTCCACCATACAGTGTCTCACATGGCATTCCACCATATGTCCCACATGGCATTTCACCATATGTCCCATATGGCATTCCACCATATGTCCTATATGGCATTCCACCATATGTCCCACATGACATCCAACCCTATGACCCACATGGTATCCCATCATCTGTTCCACATGGATCCCATCCTACATGTATGTCCCACATTATTCCAACCATATATACCACATGACATCTCTCCCTATGTCCCACAAAGCATCCCTCCCTTTGTCCCACATAGCATCTCTCCCTATTTCCCCAATGCAGACCCCTAGCTTTGCTGTTTTACAAGAAGCGGCCTGCCCTGCCCCTCCGTGGGCCCACCCTACCCCTTCGTGGGCCTGCCCTGTCCCTCCGTGGGCCTGCCCCCTAAGGGCCCACCCTGCCCCCTGCAGTCCGCCCTACTTCTCATGAGAAAAAAATATATACATATTTTGTTAAACTTAATAATCTTAATTAACATCATAAATGAAATACCTTACATAAATACAGAACACAGAATGATAGCATAGTAAGCAATTGTCCTGTTTGGCTCAAGAATGGTCCTTACAAATTAAAATAGTTTCATTCTGAGGTATGATTATAGCTAAAATCCCAGAGCTTCACCATGGGATTGAGCCCCTAGACTCGATGCCAAAAGCACACAGCGCTTCGCGTGTGCATTAATGTGCCCCTCAACAAGTCTAGCACCCTGCCCCTTTTTAAATCAAGCTAAGGGTCTGCAATGGCATCCCACTGTATGTCCCGCATCAGCGGCTTCCCACCTGATGTCCAACATGGCATCCCACCTTATGCCCTACATTGAATCCCACCATATGTTCCACATGGTATCCTTTCCAATGACATCCTACTTTATATCCCACATGGCATCACATCCCATGTCCCCATGGTCTCCTACCCTATGTCCCACATAGCCTCCTACCCTATGTCACACATGGCATCCTAACCTATGTCACACTGTGTTACGCGTGGCATCCCACCCCATGTTCCACATGACATCCCATGTCCCAGATGACATTTCATATTCCACATGACATCTCATGTCCCACATGACATCCCATGTCCTATATGACATCCCATGTCCCACATGACATCCCATGTCCCACATGACATCCCATGTCCCATGACATCATGACATGCCATGACATGACATCCATGTCCCCATGACATCCCATGTCCACATGACATCCCATGTCCCACATGACATGCCATGTCCCACATGACATCCATGTCACATGACATCCCATGTCCCACATGACATCCCATGTCCCACATGACATCCCATGTCCCACATGACATCCCATGTCCCACATGACATCCCATGTCCCACATGACATCCCATGTCCCACATGACATCCCATGTCCCACATGACATCCCATGTCCCACATGACATCCCATCCCATGGCATTCCACCATATATGCTACATGGCATTCCATCCTGTTCCACATGGCATCCCACCCTATGTCCCACATGGCATCCCACCCCATGTCCCACATGGCATCCCACCCTATGTCCCACATGACATCCCATAGGCTCCATAAGAAGTCTTATCCTAGCTATCACAGTCCCTGATTGAGCATACTCTGTATGAAAGTGTCAATTCATATAATAACTTATATGCAAATGTCCTGTTGAATAAGAAAAAAAAGGCGGAGTCAAATAATTATGCCTTATATAGCCCTTGGTGTATACCACATGGTATATATTATATCATATGTCCTGCATGGCCCCCATCCATGTCCAACATGGCATCCCTCCCTATGTACATGTAGTCACATCCTGTCACACTCCCTGACTGAGCATACTAAATAAAAAAGTCTGGTCAGTTCATATACATGTACTGTAGCAACTTTATGCAAATGACCACAATAATAAAGGCGGAGTTTATTAATCATGCCTGATACAACCGTTGGTGTCAAATATTTTGAAGAATTTTAAGGATTTTAAACCTCCAGTGCTATGAGAGAGACGCTTGAGGATCTCTGAAGAATATTGGAAATTATATCATTCTTCTAAGTTCTAAGGAAATATCAAATGTTTTGTAGACTTTTTAAGAAAACTAGTCTTTAATCTGTCTTAAGTGTCTCTGAAAAACTTTAACATTTCTGAGGAAATCTCAGACAAAATGTAGATGGCTAGCCGACCGGACGAAATCGCCATTACATAGGTTCGCTTTATCCTTCGCATGCTCACCAAAAATAACATAAAATCAGTGAAGACAAGATTAGGGCCTAGTCACTAGATATAGTACAGTCAATCATCCACCTCAACTTCCAATTACCTGAACCTCTTTCATTCACTAAATACAACATTGCATTAATTATTTTTGTTGCAGCTGAAGAGCTCCAGGCACGTTTACTTTGAAAATGTTCGAAATGAAAATCAAAAAATGAAAAAAAAAAAAAAACAGCTAAAAACCCAACATAAATTAGTAGAAAATATACTGTATTTGACGTATAAAGCGCTCCTGCTCTAATAGGCAGGCCACCCAACATTTTTTGACCAATAACATAATTTAATTTAACTTATAGACTAAAAATAACTTTTGTTTTATTATTTGCTTATTTTGTGTCTGATGTTGACTTTTTTTTTTTTTTTTGTAGTGGTTATCGTGAGGCTAGTATAGAACCAGTTTAAACAATGCAGTTGAAATAGCACACTGTACACAATCTTACATAATTCACAATCATCAAAAGAAAAGAAAGGTACAAATAGACAAAAGGACACCCGTCGTCGCTAACAATTCTGACCTGTTTGATTTCAAATTCTTTGCAAAGAATTGCACAAAGTTGTGACATCTCTGCAACTTCATGAGACTTTTTGACATTCATGAATTCTTTTGGCTTGACGATAACTTCTTCATCAGTGTTTTTGTTATTCTTATCTCTGTACTTATATGAGATAGCATCTAAGTACTCTTTGCAATTCCGGAAACAAACTCTTTCAGAAAGTGTCTCACAGCGGGATGTTTTCACATCTTGAATAAATTCAATAAGTTCCTGAACGCCTGGTGTATTCTTTGAAGAAGTATGCACTTTTTTCTAGAAGATTCCTCTGAAAGGAATACAGGTAAATTCCCTGCAGAAATTCGAATCAAATCTGCTGGAGAGCACTTTAATAGTTCTGCTGTAAGAAGAGGATTGAGACTTCTCAATACTGACATCCTTCCTTCAGTTATGAAACCCACTGTGTTCAATCGCAGAACATCTTTAAACTTATCAAAAAGCGCTAAGACCTTTTCCAACGAATTATGAATTCGCTCAAGATTTTGCATTGAAGTTTCCATTACTTTCTTTCTACTTTTCCAAAGGTAAAATGTTAAATAGTTGTAAAAATATGCCGTTTTTTTATAGTTGAGTAATTAACAATGGTATCCTACTGTCCTACGGAGGCTGACATTTTGAAATTTAGACTTTTGCAGTAAGTTTTGTTAAGATAAGTCATTTTATTTTAAATTTAAAATACTTTAATATTTCCAAATAAGAATATTATTGTAATACGAAATAAGTTTTTGTAGTTTTTTACATTTTATTTTATCAAAAATTCAGAATTTAGAATCCTCAATTAGTAAAACGATTGAAATTGTTTTATTTTTATTTACCAGTTTAAATCCCTTGCAGCTTTAATCCAAATCGTAAAATGTACGCATGCGTGGGCTGCTGCGGTAACTTCGAAAAATTCAATTCTGTGGCAGCAGTGCGAATGCAATAATTTAAAGAGAAAAACACGTAAGTTTACTATAACATCGATCGATTTTAATTTAACCTACGTTTAGACCCCCAAAGCTAATTCGGAATCGAAACTTACGATTTTTTTATCATAGTTTTAACGTATATGTGGTTAATCTCCAAAAAATTCGTGAGGGGACAGTGTTGTCAAACTGTAGTGTAATTAGTGCTAGCCCCTGGGCCTAACCAATTCCACGAAAATATCTCATTAGTAGGCCTAACGTTACTGATGTAGCCTGACGTTAGGCCTAAGTTGTAATCGTCAGATAACATCTTACTGTAGTCTATACGATATGGCTGCTATACACAGTCAGAAACGTTACCTATATACTTTATAACGTTGAAACTGTTGCATTGGCTTATCAAGAACTTAAGCGTAGGTCCTAGGAGTAGGACTAGATGAATTTCAACTTAACGTTAAACTTAAAGTTTTAAACATAACACAAGAAGAAGATTACAGGCTAAAAAGCATTAGTCAACCCATAAAAAGCCCAAACTAAAACCACCACCACCATGACAAAAAATAAATAATAAAGCTGCAGAGTTAGTAAAGAACTTATCAATGTTGACTTTAAAATTGTGAATAGAATCTGTAATTGGAATTATGCCTAACTACTCACTCAGGCAACCATTCCACTCATTAAAAACTCTTTGCAAAAAGCTTAAATGCTGAATATCTATCCTTGAGAAATCTTTGGTCAACTTCAAACTGTTACCACGTGTCACAGGAGGATTAGCTTAAACATGCAACTTGCAAGAAATTACAGGAAGTCAAGGCATCACTACCAGATGGGAGCCTAAAAACCTAAATCATATCGCCACATACTGTTCTAAACTTAAGCATGGTCAAATCAAGAATTTGCAACCTAGATTCATAAGTGAGATTCTTACTTCGGGATAAGTCTAGTGGTTATTCGCTGAACCTGCTCCAAAATGAACTTATCCTTCTCATTAAAGGGACTCCAAGCCTGAATAACATACTCAAGGTGAGCCCTGACTAAATGCTTATACAAATTAAGGACAACCTCTTTACCAAGAAAACAAGATTTTTTTATAATCAAACCAAGCATCCTATTTGCCCTTGCAGCTGCTAAAGCACAATGTTTAGAATGCTTCAGATTGCTAGTAATGACAACACCTAGATCCCTTTCTTGATCGACACAGCCAAGATTTGAAACATTTATGCAGTAATCAAAAGCCAAATTGTTCTGACCAAAATGAATAACTTTGCATTTATCAACATTGAATGACATCTGCCATGTTTGGGACCAAGAAACTAACTTATCCAGTTCAGTTTGCAAAAGAGAAGAATCATTAGCATCATCAACAATCCTGTACACTTTAGTGTCATCAGCAAATTTACAAATCCTGGAGCCAAGGAAAACATCAATATCATTAATGAAGATTAAGAAAAGAAGCAGACCCAATACAGAACTCTGGGAAACACCACTTGTAACCTTCTTCCATAGAGATACTTCACCATTAACAGCAACTCTTTGTGATCTGTCAATTAACCAAGAATATATCCAACTGGTGCACTTTCCCTCCACATCAAGTATTCTTGTTTTCATCATGAGCCTGCTTAATGGAAGCTTATTAAATGCTTTTGGAAATCTACATAGATAACATCCACATTATGACCAGAATCAACTTGTTTAATAACATCATCAAGAAATTCCAATAAATTAAAAAAAAAAAAGACCTTTCAGGTAAGAACCCATGCTGGGACAAATTCAACAAATCATTGACCAGTAAATGATCTAGTACAACATTTTTAACAATGGACTCCATGACCTTGCACACAACACTAGTAAGACTCACTGGCCTATAGTTACAAGGCAAACTGGTCACCCTTTTTAAGAATTGGAGTGACATTAGCAAATCTCCAATTAAGTGATTTCAATGCTCACATCCCCCTTTGGGGTTCCTCTACTTCTACTGTCAGAGGGAAACACATTGAAAATCTCCTGAACCACCACAACCTTTGCCTCCTTAACGACGGCTCCCCCACTTACTTACACCCAGGTACTGGCACTTTCACCAACCTCGACCTCTCCATCTGCGACCGCTCACTCATTGTTAATTGCTTGGACTGGAGGATCAACCCTTCACTCTGTGGGAGTGACCATTTCCCGATCCTCATCTCCACCCCAACCTCTTTGTCTCACCTTTTTTTAACCAACTGGAGATTCCAGCATGCAGACTGGGGCCTCTACTCCACTCTGTGAAATATCTCTATCACTAATGACATTCTCCTCTCCAATCATTCCGTCTCACTCTTCACCTCCAAACTCTTGGAGGTTGCCAATTTCACTATCCCCACTTCCGCCTTCACCCCACAGAATTTCAAAGCCTGGTTTACCACCAACTGTAAAAAAGCCATCTCCCTCAAGAACAAAGTCCTTCATCTCTTCAAAACCCACCCCACACCCTAAAACCTTGACAACTTTGGCATCCTTAGAGCAAAAGCAAGGAAGACCATTAAACTCGGCAAAAAAGTCTCCTGGGAAACCTATGTCTTGTACCTGGATCTCCAGACCGCCCCCTCCAAGGTTTGGAATATGATCCGTAAATTCAAAGGGAAAAGCTCCTCCAACAACATCTCTCACCTCATCACAACAACACCAAAATCATCAACCTCAAAGACATCACCGACTGCCTAGCCTCCACTTTCGCTTAGGCCTCCTCAAATGACAATTTTCTCACTCCTTCTGCCAACAGAAAATTGAGGCTGAAAAGAACCCTCTTAACTTCCAGTCCAACAATCAGGAAAACTACAATCTCCCTTTGACCTACTTTGAGCTCTCCTTCGCCCTCAAAAAATCTGGGTCCTCCTCTCAAGGCCCTGACGGCATCCACTACAATCTACTCAAAATCTCCCCAGAAACTCCCTAGAAATACTTCTCAAGATTTACAGTTACCTGTGGTCCTCAAACTCTTTCCCCATAACTTGGAGAGAGGCCATCATCACCCCATTCCCCAAAACTAACAAAGACAGATCCAACCCAAAAAACTACAGACCCATTGCTCTTACCTCCTACCTCTGTAAGATCATGGAACGTATGGTCAAGTACGACTGCTGATACCTCAGAAGGAACTCCATCCTCTCCCCCACTCAAAATGGATTCAGAAAAAAATGGAACTTCCTGGACCACCTCCTCAAACTCGACACCTTCATCCGTGAAGCCTTCGTCAGAAATCATCACGCCATCTTTATCTTCTTCGACCTCGAAAAGGCCTTCGACACAACGTGGTGGTGTGGTGTCCTCAAAGACCTTCACTCCTCTGGCCTCAGAGGCTCTCTCCCCACCTTCATCCAGAACTTCCTCCACTCCAGCCACTTCCGAGTACGCATCGGTAACACCTACTCCCAAAGGTACACCCAACACCTGGGTGTCCCCCAAGGCAGCATCCTCTCCCCACTCTCTTTATCCTCAAAATTAAGAGCATCACCAAAACTCTCACCCCCAACATCAAAAGCCCTTTCTATGTCGACGATTTTACTATCTATGCTTCCATACTCTCCAAAATAACCTACAACGCTGTCTGGACAGTCTGGCTCACTGAAGCGACTCCAATGCTTTCAACTTCTCAAAAGACAAAACTTTTCTCTTCCATTTTAACAACAGCAACTCCTTCTTCCTCCGCCCCAATCTCTGCCTCAAAGATTCATAATCCCCAGTAAAGACAGTTCTTGCTTCCTCAGAATCACTCTCGACTTCAAACTTTCCTATCTCCCCCACATCAACACCCTCAAAACAAAATCCTCAATCTTCTCAAGGTCCTCTCAAGCAATGACTGGGGAGCTCCCTTCTCAGATCCATGCTAGACTATGGCAATTTCATCTTCGCCTCCCCCAGTAAATTTTACTTGAACACCTGGAGGTCACTGAGAACACTGCCCTAAGGCTTTGCCTTGGTGCCACTTACACCTCCTCTGTCACCAGTCTCCACGTCGAGGCCAATGAACCCCCTTTCGACCTTTGGTGCACGAAGGCTTGCCTCTCCTTTGCTCTCGCATCCTCACTGATCCAAGTAACCCTTGCTTCCATTCCATCCGTTCTCCCTCCTTCACCAACCTCTCCAATCTTAACAAACGCATCCCCCACCTTTCAGGATTTGGATGCACTCCTACTTCTCCAAAGCCAACATCAACATTTTCTCAATCACCAGATACACCATCCCACATACACCTACCTGGACTATACACCCCCCCCCCCCCCTCCTCCTTCCTTCCAAGGTGTACCTTGGTCTTTCCTCCTTCACGAAAGTTCTTCACAACCCAACCTTCTTCCACTTCTAATACTGCCAACTCAGTAGACATTTCCTCTTCACCGAAGGCTCCACATGGGAAGGCTCTTCTGCCGCCGCCTGTCTTGGCCTCACCCTTTCCTCAAGACTACCTGATGGCACCTCTATTTACTATGCCGAGGCAAAAGCCATCCTCTTAGCCTTAAACTTCATAGAACTCTCTATCCGCCCGTCATCTTCTCTGACTCTAAATCTGTCCTCACTGGCATCCTCAACATGCTCTGTCCCAATCCTCTCATCCTACAAATCCTCAACAAGCTCCACACTCTCTCCTCCTTAGGAAAGAATATTATCTTCTTCTGGATTCCCAGCCGTGTGGGCATCTCTGGCAATGGAGAGCCGACAGAGCCACCAACAAAGCTCTGTCAAACATTGTCTTTCCTTTTCCTATTCCACGCTTAGACCTCCTCTATCTCTCCATCTCCAACTAAATAAAGAAAAAAAGTGGCAAAACTCCTGGAATTACGAAACCAGTAACAAACTCCACACCATTAAATCCAAAGTCGGGACCAACACCCCTCTGCACAGTCGCAACAGCAGGGAAGACATTGTCACCCACATCCGCCTCGTCCACTTCTCTCTCACTCACTCCCATCTCTTATCCTGCTTCCCTACCCCTCTCTGCCCCACTTGTAACACCAATCTCTCCATCAAGCATATCTTCGTAATCTGTCCCCTGTACCAGAACTCCAGATCTTTTCTCTCTCCACTATCCTCAATCTTGGACCTTTTCGAAAACAATTCTTTCTCAAACATCATCAACTTCCTCCACAACAACAACCTCTTCCACCACATTTAACTTCCCCCTTCCCTCCTTTTCTACACCTAACCTTACTTACCTCCTTTTTTTTCTTTTTTTTTATTCTTCTGCTTTTCCCCTTTTCTCCCTTACAAACTTCCATATCCTTACTATCCTAACTCTTACACCATAATTTATTAACACCCTCTTGGCACATTTGACTCTGACTGTCGTGGTGCCGTTAAACATTAACAAACCAAACCAAAACTTCTCCATTCTCTAGGAACAACACCAACATCATACTGTAGCACTTTGAAAAGGTAATACTCAGGGGAACAGAAAGAACACCAGAACACTCACGTAAAACAGCAGAATGTAAACCAACTGGATCGGGTTCTTTATTTAAATTCAAACCCTTCAACTTTTTAGACACAATATCAACTGAAAAATCAACATTCTTAATGGATACTGGAAAGTGCACACTAAGATAATCCACAATGTCATCAGCAGGGAACTCCTTAGTAAAAACAGACACAAAGTAGTCATTCAAAACCTCAGCTATATCCTTACTACTATTGATAGTAACACCATCATTACCCTGGAGGGGACCAACAACCTCATTGGTTTTTTGCTTTGAGCGAACATACGAATGAAATGACTTGGGATTAATCTTAACTTCTTTGGACACACGCTAGTACTAGTAGTAGAATAATTAAGTTAGTCCTTTGCGCGATGATCTCAGGTCAATTTTTGACATGCTTTTTATCGTCATGGGACACTCACGTAATGCTAAATAAATATGAGTACTATATTGAACTGTTTCACTTACGTTTTGGACGTGGTTTATTGAAGAAAACTGTAAAGTTGCATTTTGTGCAAGAGCCTTCGCTAGGCCTACTGACTTATTTTTCGTACAGTGCCTTGGGGGAATATATTTAATCAGTTGGAAAGTTGTCAAACAAAGCGTCGGTGAAGTCAATGTGGGTATAGTATTAAAATGAACACTGCACACATTTGCTGACAAATGTCAGGAGTCGGGTAGCTTAGTTGGTAGAGCGCAAGACAGATGTTGAAGGTACCCGGATCAAGCCTCGGACAGGTCTAACCAGTTTTTCCACAGCTGTGCAGACAGATACGCCAATCATCAAAGTGGAAGTATGTCGTTTGTAGCTCCTGCTCCTCATTCAGCTGTTGAGAGAAGTGGCAATGGTTGAATGGCGCTTTCCGTCCTTCGGAGGGGACGTTAAGCCCTTGGTCCTGATGGTAGGACAGTCACACCCTACCTGGTTGTCTGAACACTTCTTGAAAAGAGTAGGATAAAAACCTGGTGTTCATCCACTTCCGTCTCGGTCACACGAGACTGTCATCTGCTATGCAGGCTATAGCTTGGTGTCTATGCTCCGTATAGGAGTCTTGCCGAGTTCCCGTAAGGGAGGATCATGATACAAAACAAAACAAACATTTTTAAAATAGCAGTTGCCAGCGCACCCAGGTGATACACGCACTAATTGTGTATACGTTTCCAAAAGTGAGGGAAGTACTGTACAAAGTGGTCACAATATGCTTTCTTCCGTAATTTAGATCATTTTTACGTAAAAAGTGTACATCATTTATAATTTCATTTGTGACTTAGTTTGAAAGATACTTTAAAGTTTCAGGACGCTAATGAAATCAAAATCATAGCTCGTAAGTACTTTTGTCAGTTTTGAAAAGGGTTTTCATTTCATGATTATATTATTTGTTCTTGTCTGAGTGGTTTTAAACATCACGAGTGTTAGTTCATTGTCTCACTCAGTATGCAATTATTGCCTTGTAAGTAGTGCCTACTGAGTGAGGTGTTATCTCACAAAAGTTGTAACAATGTCATATTGTCTTAATTAATAAAGGCCACAGTCAAAATTCCAACCATTGGGTTATTTGATAGTGTTACTTAAGCTGCATGGGAAAAACATTTTTTTTCAAATTGTCTTTTTGAATGAAAGAAATTTTTCACAATATTTAAAAATTAAAGAATAAGACATTCAATCTGGTTCTGGCCACAGTCAAAAGTTTGTTTTCTCCACGCCGAAGATTTACGCCAGAATCTTTGAAAACCTACTGTAGCTATTTATGCCAGTTTTGCTCATACTGTAATTATTTCTTTATAAATCAGACTCAGAGAGAAAAGTATGCCAAATTGCATCAAACTTGCTACAAAGCTCAACGTCAAAGATCTTTGGCGTGAGATACATACTTTCCAGACTGTGGTTCTGGTTGAATACTGTGCAAACACCTCCATATAGTAATGCACAGGTCAGTCTGAAAGTGTAGCCTAGCAGATTGAATTAAGAATTAGAGTGTCATGAACAGAGGTTAGGAGTTTTTTGAAAGAGGTAAAATTCAAATAATAAAAATAGACAAAATTCCTACTGAACTGTGTACTGTTATCCCAGAATGCTGATATTTATTTACTTGTTAAAATCACTACACAACAAATAAACGGGAAATTTCCACCACTTGCTTGTCTGGTCTGGTAAGAGAAGCTGTCGATGACCTACAGTAGTGTTAATATTCAATATTTGTTTTGTTTGATCCAAAGCAATTTCAAAATGTATGAAACTGTTATCATTCAACATTTGTTTTGTTTGATCCCATGCAATTTCAAAATGTATTTTCAGAGCTAAAATTGAAATTGGACTGGATTTGCAAGTAGAGTAAAGTTTGTTTTGCTCAAGACTTAGGACACAATGCAGTGCTACATGACTGGACGGGATGCCAGGAATTGAAGTCCCCAGCAGTGCTAGTACTCATTTTCACAAGTGTTTTGCTCAAGGACACAATGCAGCATGACGAGCAAGACTTAACCACTGAGTCACTGCACCTCCTATTTTAGACTTATCTCTATGAAATTGATGAAGGCTGCAAATAAACGGTTGTTTTTAAGTCTAAGATAGCTTCGTCTTTCAAAATAGCTTAAGATGTCCCCTGATTTTGCACCTAATGAGAACATATTTTGCAGGGTATGGATTGTTAAAGAATTTATCTTTCACTTTTTAAAAGTTTTATGGCCAGGGATGCAATAAATTTTAAAAAGGAAACAAAATTTGAGGTTTTTCCTATGTGCAGCCTGACACTAATAATGGCCCCCTATGGTTGCCATTTCAAGTGTGGCCTACAGCCATACTTGCAGCTTTGGCAAGTACTGAATGGTATGTTACTTTATGTCCACTAATAAGTAATCAATTACAGACTTATTACATCCAGCTTTTTTTTTAACAGTAAGCATCATTATTTCAAAACATTTGGTTAAATGAAAATATATGTTTTAAGAAGCTTTCAGACTTACAGGTACTTTTATATTTCCATCTGTTGTCTTTGCAGCCTGCAGGTATTGTTTGTAAGCAAAAGATGGATCTGTCAGTTGTAAAATCACTTGTCTCAACTTGTAACCAGTATGCCAAAAATCAAACCGACTCCAACCAGCGTCAGCTGATCAAGAAGATAGATGTAAGGCAGATTTAAAAATCATATCAATCATAGTTCTATTATAGATAGTATTTAGGATTTGTTTGCTTTATGCTTTTAGATGGCAGGAAAGGCATCATTTTCGCACTGTTTGAAGAAGTTGAATTTACTGCTGTAAATGCCCTTTGAAACTACAATTTCACCATTAATAATAATAATAATAAAAATAATATTAAAAAAATAATAATAATAGGTGCTATTTATATAGCCTTCACTTCTACAGTAATAACTAAAATCAGTGGCACTTTAGAATCAAAATAAAAAGCAAAAGCTGCAAATTGATTTTGATACTGATTTATTGCATTGTAGTATGGTCTACTAGTGCATTGTACATGTATGTATGGTCTACTAGTGCATTGTATGTATGGTCTACTAGTGCATTGTATGTATGGTCTACTAGTGCATTGTATGTATGGTCTACTAATGCATTGTATGTATGGTCTACTAGTGCATTGTATGTATGGTCTACTAGTGCTGTATGTATGGTCTACTAGTGCATTGTATGTATGGTCTACTAGTGCATTGTCTGTATGGTCTACTAATGCATTGTATGTATGGTCTACTAATGCATTGTATGTATGGTCTACTAGTGCATTGTATGTATGGTCTATTAGTGCATTGTATGTATGGTCTACTAATGCATTGTATGTATGGTCTCCCAGTGCATTGTATGTATGGTCTACTGGTGCTGTATGTATGGTCTACTAGGGCATTGTATGTATGGTCTACTAATGCATTGTATGTATGGTCTACTAGTGCTTTGTATGTATGGTCTACTAGTGCTTTGTATATATGGTCTACTAATGCATTGTATGTATGGTCTACTAGTGCATTGTATGTATGGTCTACTAGGGCATTGTATGTATGGTCTACTAATGCATTGTATGTATGGTCTACTAGTGCATTGTATGTATGGTCTACTAATGCATTGTATGTATGGTCTACTAATGCATTGTATGTATGGTCTACTAGTGCATTGTATGTATGGTCTACTAGTGCATTGTATGTATGGTCTACTAATGCATTGTATGTATGGTCTACTAATGCATTGTATGTCTATTAGTGCATTGTATGTATGGTCTACTAATGCATTGTATGTATGGTCTCCCAGTGCATTGTATGTATGGTCTATTGGTGCTGTATTATGGTCTACTGGGCATTGAATGTATGGTCTACTAATGCATTGTATGTATGGTCTACTAGTGCTTTGTATGTATGGTCTACTAGTGCTTTGTATATATGGTCTAATGCTAATGCATTGTATGTATGGTCTACTAGTGCATTGTATGTACAGTCTACTAATGCATTGTATGTATGGTCTACTAGTGCTTTGTATGTATGGTCTACTAATGCATTGTATGTATGGTCTACTAGTGCATTGTATGTATGGTCTACTAATGCATTGTATGTATGGTCTACTCTTCTTTATGACTGTGAATGCTGGACAATTACCAGTGACATCTAAAAAGAATAGAAGCTACGGAAATGTGGTTCATTAGGAGAATGTTGAAAATATCTTGGACAGAAAGGAAAACAAATGATGATGTCCTGATAACTTCAGGCATGGACAGGTCCCTACTCAATGCCATCAGAAGGAGACAGATGGAATTTTTCAGGCATGTTTATTGGGAGGATGGGTTGGAACAGCTTGTAGTATGTGGAAAATTGAGGGGAAAAGAAGCAGAGGAAGGCAGCGAGTTAAATATGTCCAAAGCTTCAACAACTGGGCAACCAACAACAGCCTAAATAACAATAAGTTTATGCATTTAGCTCGAGAGAAAGAGAGAGAGAGGGAGAGAGTGTGTGAGTCGCTAAATGAGGGAAAGGTGAAATCATCCTTTGTATGTTTTGATCAAAAGTCATTTTATTATTATTTTCTTGAAATTGAATGATGAAATTATTCCTAGGGAGTTCTTTACTTTACTGAGCTTACAGTAATTGTAAACAACACTCCTTATAGGCAACATCGTACTATTTTCTTTTTCACTTTCTAGCAATCCATGAGTTGTGTGTGTAGAATTTTAAATGTTTACTTTTTGTGTAATGCAATGAAGTCAAACACTGCTCTATTTGATTTGAAGATTGTTTTTTTTTTGCATGAAACTGTAGAGTTTGATAGAAGTTACATCAAACAGGCAGAGTTTGAAGTTGTTTTCTCCAAAACAACTGATATCATCTGAAGGACTGTCTCGATTAGTGGACATTTTGAATGAAAACACCACAAGTGCAGATCTTGCCCACAAGACATTATTGTTGCTGTACAATTTGAGTAAGTTTATTATATACAGTAGAGTAGCCTAAAATAGATTATAAAAAATTATATGACTGCACATTTACATTTATGATGACATGCATGTGAATTATATGTACACTTTAAAGGTCAAATGTTTGTTTACAACTTGAAACATGACCCCAAAATAAAACTTTTACAGCATTTTCCAAAGTTCTAAAAAATAAAACTTTTACAGCAAAATTTTCAGTAGGATGTTGATTTCATAATTTTGCTTTGTGTTTAAGTTGTGGTTTTGTGTTACTATTTTTATATCGGGGTTGGAAATTTATCAGAATGTTTACCCATGATCAGTTGGTAATTATATTCTTTTTGTATGAATTCTTTATTTTATCAATAAATTACCCAATTAATTGGTTTACTTTGCATTATTTAATGATTCACATAAATGATAGCTCTGCTACTACTGTACTTCAAAATGAACAAACATTACTTTTCAGTTTCTGGTATTGTTTAAACAAATAAATATTTACTATATAGTACATTCCGTGGTCTGTATGGTGCTTGATATAAACACATATCTGACATATTCAGTATTATTCAAAATCATATTAATGATAAAGTGAACATAATCATTTAGGATTTAACAAAGCAAAAAAAGAAGACAGAAGAGTATGTTGCATTTCCTTGAATAAAAATCTGTTATACTGTTTATGTAATTCATTAAGTGAAATGTTGAAATTTCTTACATTCTTGTTGTTTTATTTTAATCTTCTTAGCATTTGAAGATGACATTTGTGATGCTTTGCAAAAGCAGTACGACCTTCCGTCCACCTTAGCTTCCTTTCTTTGTCTACAAAACAAGAAATCAACCAATAACATCATACCTCAGGTAAAAAATATCAAAACCTCAGAGAATGGCGCATCCGTGATATGGTGACATTTTGTAACAAAATTTCATTGTCCAAAAATCTGACATTTTGCAACATTTTGAAAATTTTGTGACAAAATGAACATAAACAGATGTATTACAATTGGTCAGACATTTTGTGACATGTTTCAGCCCTTCACTCACACTCATTGGTAATTTGATGTTGCTAAAATAGTGGTGGATTCTATTTTTCATGACACAGACATAACCAAATGATCCTTTCTATGAGTATCACCAGTCAACTGGTCATGATGTGTGAGTCTATGGCAATCAAATGTGACAAAGGCAAAACTAATGTGACATTCGGTGCAAAAGATGCCAAAAATCATGCGACATTTGAGACGTTTATGTGACAAATTTGAAATTTTGTGACATGCCATCAATCATCAATCCATTCTCTGAAACCTTCAATAAGAATGTGCTTTTGAGTATATCTTCAATAATTTTAGGTTGCTTCGCAATGCTTTAGACAGGGAGTTGCCATTTCTGAGTTGTCAATAATCAAAGTTTGAATAAATTTTAATGTTTGCAAAAGTTGTGATTTATGAAAGAGAGGACAGCTCAAATCTTAAATGTGATTCTTTAAATTTCTGTCTTAAATTTCACTCACTTAAAATCATCAGCTAAGTTTTGATTAAGGGTATGAAAGATATTCAAAACCTTTTCGTCGTATTCAAGTGCTGTCATTCAAATAGCACTGGTGGAGAATTGAGAATCAATACAGTTAGATAACACAAAGAAAATCATGATTTTCTTGCTGTGATGTCACAAAATTCCAATAAGATTTGCATAATTTACTAAGGCCTTGAAATAAAATACTGTAGAATGGTCAATTTCTAATCAATTTGGATGAAAGAGTTTCCTATTAAGTTGTGGCTATGCGTACATAGATCTTTGAAGAATACAATGACTAAAGAACATTTTAAGTATTGTCAAGTGTATTCATTTGAAATCATTAGCAGAATATTAAGAGAATTCTGTGTCAGTGTCTATGACTGTTACTTTCATATATTGGGTCTATAACTTTTAATAACTTATACAGTATATAACTTTTAACCATATGGATCTCGGACAAGATTGGTTATTTCTTTGTTTTGCATAATTAGTAAATCACATGTCATTTGTACTTTTTAAAAACATTTTAAATCTGTTTCTGCAGTGTATTCAGTTACTACAGAAAGTAACCTACAATTACAGAGTCATGTACATAAGCGCATGCATGGAAGAATATGTGCGTTTCCTGATTGCAACTATGTGAGTACAGCAGTTTCTTTACAGTTATGCTTGTCTTTTGTCTTCTCTTGTGATAATTATTGGCTTCAATTATGGAAGCCAATTACAATGTACTCTTTTATTAACGTCACCCAAAAATGTTGAATTACAAAGTTACAATTGCGATAACAACTAGAATTTTAGCACCCTGTAGAAACCGCATACCTCCGTCCCTCTTTATTTCCCATCCCTAATATTATCTACCTCAGAAATCCTTGGCCCACCAAGTTATATCCCCAAACAATCTCTGTATTGATCTGTATTGATATGTAGATTTGTATTGGGATTTGCATTGTAAACACTTCAGGATCTACCCTCTGATCATTGATTTCATTGTTTTTAGGCTAAACATTCATTGTTTGAGTTCTATTCAGCCAAGATCCACATTCCAACATTTTCCTTTCATGCAAGAAGCCAATTGTTTTTATTCTCTTTGATACCAGAAACCACTCGATTGGATTTTCTTAAGAGTCTAAAAAATTGATTGTTTTGATTTCTTTTCAGGCATGAATTCATTGTTAAGCAAATCCCATTGGAAAGTTTCAACTATATATGTCTTGACAGCTCTCACCCTGATACATCCCCACCCCTCCATTTGGGCCTTTCTGCTTGTTTCAATGTCTCAAATTTTAAGCAGAAAAAAACAAAAACAATTTAATCAAAATCTGATCATCAGTTTTTCAGATATGTTGATGGCAAACAGACAGAGGCGAAAACATAGCCTCCGTCCAACTTTGTTGGCAGAGGTAATAATGGTCCTCCAGAAATATCCAATTACAATTAAAATTCACCTCTCTGGGTTTGATGATTGACAGCTTTTTCAACTAATCATCGTATGAATTTGCCTAGCAACAAAATCTGCATAACCAAGTGAGGCAAACATCCTATGAGGCACTGGTATAGTACAACTAGCTAGCGGCGCGTGCTCAATGTAGTCATTGCAATTTACTGTACAAAACAAATTTCTGCACACACAGACTGAGTGATGGCAAAATGGTGAACAAAAATTGCACTTACGGGCCTACTGCGGGCTTTGTTAATTTGATTGCTGTTACCCAGAACACTTAACAAACTGAATTTTGTTTATCCCTTTTGCTAAAAACTCTAAAGATCCAGAGAAGTACCATAAATGGATCAAAGCTTGCAGCAGGCCTTGCGAACATCTAAATGTCAATGCATTGGTAATTGTGGATTTGAGATTTGTTTGCCCCACCTAGTCACTGCGTTGCTAAAGTGGGTGTGGCTTATTTTGTAACTCAGATACGTTAATTACTGCCCACTGAAAACTTGCAATTACAAATACAATGACTTTAACTGACTTAAACACAAACTGAAATTTTAGAATTACAATTTTAATCACAGTGTAATTATAATTAATTATTAATTACACAAATATAATTGACCCCAAGTCTGGCTCTGTCATACAAGAAAGGCATGCCTAACCACCCTGTTTCAGTGCAATTAAAACCTTTGAGAAAATCAAACGTGCAGATAACTTGGGCTGAGTTTGAGGAAAATATTAAAAGAAAAACCTCAGGATTTGGATTTCTCAAATTTTCCAACGTCAAATTTTGATTTGGTATTTACTTCTGCATTAGCTTCATGAAACATTGAAGTCTTACATACTTAAAATTGGTATATTTCCAGGATTACAATGCTTTTTAAAGGACTATGGACATCTCGAGGCAAATTGGTTTAAAATATGATTTAAACCATTAAAACAGCACAAAATTCCATCAAAATTGGTATAAAAAAAAATTGACCAATCTACAGCATTTTAAATTTTTAGCTGTTATTGTGCAATAATCTCTGACATCACTGGGGGAAGTATCCTTCGTTACCTTTTACAAAACCTTTGTTTTTTATTCCTGTGTCAATTTTGCCTGAAATATAGCACTGGACTTGAAGCAATATTTTATGTAAATTTGTCACATTCCGAAACATCATATACCTCAAGAAGACATTCTGAAATTGACAAATAGCTGAATTTAAAGAACAAACCTTCAGGAATTACATCAAGATTTTGAGATGTGTTTCTCTGTCTGTGTCACAAATTCCACACAAATCAACAAATCTTGAAACTCTGTTTAGCTTTAAAATTAGATAAGATTTTTACAAAGTGTAAAAACTATTCTTTTCAGAATTCCATGTTCTTTCACATATCTTAAACCTGTTGGATGTCCATAATCCTTTAATGTCTATAGATTAGATTCTTTTCTTAAGTTATGGAGTGATATTATGGTATTATTTTTGTATATCAAAGATGTATTTTTTCCTCCTCAACAGCCTGCAACCAGAGAGCAACTTGACGCTTTCATGCCTGGGTCTGTTGGCAAATATATGCAGACAAAACAGTGTAATTCAAGCTCAAATCTCTGCAATGGTTAGTGATTGGACAAGTTTATGTTCATACTGTATATGGGCAATTGTATGGTTGGTCATGTCCCTTACTCCTACAGAATCTTCATTAAATGGTTTAATAATACATTTATTGAAAAACATTTAGTTAATAAACTTCACACCCTCAAACCCAAAGTCGGGACCAACACCCCTCTGCATAGTCGCATTCGCTTCGGCCACTCTTCTCTTGCTCACTCCCATCTCTTATCCGGCTCCCCTGTCCCTCTCTGCTTCACTTGCAACATCGATCTCTTCATCAAGCATATTTGCTTAACCTGTCCTTTCTACCAGAACTCCAGATCTCTTCTCTCCTTACTCTCCTCAATCTTGGACCTATTCGAAAACAATTCTTCCTTAAACATCATCAACTTCCTCTGCAACAACAACCTCTTCCACCACATGTAATCTCCTCCCCTTCTGCACCTAACCTTACACACACGTTTTTTTTTTACCTAACTTTATCTTCCACATTCAGCTTTTCCCCTTTATCTCCCTTACAAACCTTCCATCTCCTCACTACCCTAACTCTTACACTATTATTTATTAAACCCTCTTGGCACATTTGACTGACTGTCGCAGTGTCGTTAAACATCAACAAACCAAACCAACCTTAAAAAACATTGTTATGCATGCTTTAAATACTTGAGCATGCTGTCTGACTGACAGGTCTAGGTTTTTTTTTTAATTTCAGTCACTGAGGACTAGTATTTTCCTTTCCCAACTGAATGTTGATTATTACCCAGAAACAAAATATTATATTGCAAAAAAGTGAGACGTCATCAATATTTGTAAGATTGTATTGCAGATTGAGTGTTTATGGTGCAGATTTAGTGTTTATGGTGCAGATTTAGTGTTTATGGTGCAGATTTAGTGTTTATGGTGCAGATTTAGTGTTTATGGTGCAGATTTAGTGTTTGTGGTGCAGATTTAGTGTTTATGGTGCAGATTTAGTGTTTATGGTTCAGGTTTAGGGTGCAGATTTAGTGTTTATGGTGCAGATTTAGTGTTTATGGTGCAGATTTAGTGTTTATGGTGCAGATTTAGTGTTTATGGTGCAGATTTAGTGTTTATGGTGCAGATTTAGTGTTTATGGTGCAGATTTAGTGTTTATGGTGCAGATTTTCTTTGTACAAATTTACCCCAGGATTTCTAGACTTTTATCAGTAGAGTGGTTAACACAACCATCACTGATTTGTACAGTAACTTAACCACATACTATTGGTTATTTAAAGCACTTTTCAAAATACAAAGTTACACCTGAAAAGTTACTGACGACTGGCAATGTTTGGAAGAACATATTCAAATGTATAGCCCTAATTGCATCCAGGTTTCAGCAATATTAAATCTTTTTTTTTTTCAGGATAATTTAAGAGCAATCAACAAGGCCTTGATGCATTACTTGAGTCATCGAAATCAGACGATTGTTGTATATGCTCTTTCCATCCTCACAAGTTTGTGTGTAAATGGTGAACTTAATGATAAGGTATGTATTACAATCATGTGCCACAAAGGCGGATCACAGGTGTCTTCTACAATCCTGGACAAGAGTATTTGACCCTTTTTGTTCACCGCTTTTACCCGTTTCATTGTTGGATGTGAATTTCAAAGTTGCAGGTATACAGTATGTCATGTCCCAACATTGAAGGGGGAATAATTAAGGGTCAACACTTTTGTCCAGGATTGTTAAAGGACCCAGACCTGTCCCTCTCCAATTTAGAATTTCGTTCTGAATTTGAATTCTTGATTTCTGTTTTGAGTGTTTTCTGTATTCTTGCCTTTATTAGCAATGAAAAGGTCAGGATTAGTTGCTAATTCAGTCAGGTGTGCATTTACATTGCACTTAGCATATCAAATGTTCAATGTAATTTGTCTTAGAGCACAGCTAATAGGTGAGCCCAGGCCACAACCAACAAACCTCATATATAAATATATATATATATATATATATATATATATATATATATATATATATATATATATATATATATATATATATATATATATATATATATATATATATATATATATATATATATATATATATATATATATATATATAAATATATATATATATATATATATATATATATATATATATCTATATATATATATATATATATATATATATATACTATATATATATATATATATATATATATATATATAAATATATATGTATATTTATATACATATATATATATATATATATATATATATGTATATATATATATATATATATATATATATATATATATATATATATATATATATATATATATATATATATATATAAATATATATATAAATATATATATATATATATATATATATATATTATCTATCTATCTATCTATATATATATATATAATATATTGATCTATCTATATATATATATATATCTAATATATATATCTCTATACATATATATATATATCTCTATATCTCTCTCTCTCTCTCTCTCTCTATATATATATATATATACACATATATTTTTTGGGGGTGGGGATTTAAAAGAAAGGGACTTGAAATGCTACAATCTTCCAATGTACAAAGTTTTCTTTGATGTCATTACTTATTGCTAAGCAATTCCTTCACTCTAATGTTTCTTGCTGAAATCTGAAAAGTAACCATCATGGATAAAAACAGATTCATAATTAATACACGTATCATGCAAAAGAGAAAGGAAAGTGAAGTAAATACTTCTTGCTGCTTGTGCGTCTTTTTATTGTAGATCGATAAGAATGAATTTACATTTTTAAAATAACACCAATCTGGAAAGATAAACTAGACTTGTTCTTTAGTTATTTGCAGCAGAAGCATTCCTCCCTCATTGCCTTCTTTTTGTTATGTCTTTTTATTGTTCATCAGTAAAATAAAAAGCTTAAAATAATAGTATTTAGTAAAGTTTATCTGTGTTGCAGTACATTGTGTAAGTCACCTTATTCCCGTCATCATTGTATGCCATACACCACAGGCACAATACACTATACAATCCAGATCTACGGCATGATTGCATTACTATTACGTATTGTATTTCATGTATCACATTCATCACATATTTCATAACACCAACAGAGTGAGATTCAGAGTGTGCTGGACCTGTTTTTTGGTTCTTTTTGCCCACTGACATCAAACGATTTTCAGTGTAGTGGTGTAGAAATATGTTTCCATTTTTTTTTTTTTTTTACAGCATTCTAGCACATCTTATAATTAAATTTATGCCTTTACGATCATGGCCTAAGCTGTAGCATTACAACTCTTAGATATGAAGTAGTTGCACAAAAAATAGCATACTGTATTCTAATTTTGGGTCATTTAGTTTTCTTTGCAGGAAGTTCCCCCCTTACATTTTTTTTGGGGGGAATGGGGTTTTAATTGAATCCTGCAATCCCGCATCTTAATGTGAACACTGTCGGAAGGTCTTTATTCACACTAGGTAATGTCTCTCTGATTTAAGTTTCTAGGTTTGTGAATTGATTATGAAGGAAACAAATCTGTAAATTAGATGTTGATTTAATTTTGCAGTGTAAATGAACCACTGTATAATGAATGAAGGGTTTTGTTGATGAGAGAATTTTCTCAGTCCAAACTTATATCCATATCAGTATACCAAAAGTAGTACCTAACTGCATCACATTCCATTTAACTTTTATTGAGGCTTGAAATTTATTGATCTATTTTCTTAATTTGAATTTCTGTTATTGAAGCTAGCAACTTTAAAGGTGAATTCAGAGTTGGAATTAATTATATAATTTCCTATGGTTCTGAATAAAGGTGTCGAAAAATCTTTCCACGAAAAATCATGGCAAAAAAGATTTTAATGTAGTAAATACATCTTTGTGTGCTTCCCTCTTTCGCAATGTAATGTACTATTCATTGCACAGCTCCATGGGGTTGCTTTTAGAGCAGTATTTACCATACTGTTGCTAAATACTCAAGAAATCTTGATAAGAAAAACAAAAGGATTAGTTCAAGGGTCAAGAAAGTCCTTATAGTATTCTAATGCATTGTATTCTGTTATGTTTATGTTTAATTGTATAATTTTGCTGACTTTGTTGTTTGTAAAAAAAATAATGTTATGGTATTCTTATTTTGCAATGATGAATCAATGTAAATATGTTTCAAGAGAACAATAAAAAAAATGGAGCAAAAAAAAAACAGATTAGGACTATCACCGAATTACATTAAGGATAAGTGGAAGGAAAAAAAAGGGTCCTTATATGAAAGAACTTTAAACGAAATCAAACGATGAAGTAAGCATTCATGTAAGGAGATGTTTAAGTTTAAAGTTTGGTATCATTTGTGTAGAAACGACTGGAATCAGACTATATGTGACGTCACATCCTCGGATTTCTCAAAGTTGTTATCTACTCTAACATATTTTGTCCTGCAATTTTGTGGCTTAAAAAGTATTGGATGTCTGGAAAGTAGTAAAATAGAATCTAGTATGGGTTATTATAATTTGCCACCTGAAGAAAATTCAAGGAAAAATAATTTTAAATAGTTAAAAAGTTAAATAAATTTTCTTGAAAATACGTTAACAATTGTTAGGAATATGAAGATGAGGATGTCGACCTTCTGTAGTAGACTTACTACACCAGTCATTTCTACACAGATAATACAGAACTTTAAACTTGAATATCTTTTTCATGGGAATAAGATATTGAAGTAGTTTCTTCACTATTTTGTTTCTTTTAAAGTCCTCTTTCATGCAAGATAAACTTGCTTGACCACTGAACTAATCCTTTAAGAATCAGTTTCCATCTTGGTTTCACTCTTACAGCTATTTCACTCTCGAAATATTGGCCAGACCTTTCGTCTTATATTCAACTTACTGATGAACAGTGATCAAGGACCGTTTATACCCATCTATGCAGTTGATTTATTCTTGGATTTATTGAAGCATTCTAAGGTGCAGGACCATCTGTCAACGTAAGTTAATGTAATATTGTAATATATTCAGATTGTGGAGTTAAAGGAGGGGGGGGGGGGGATGAAGTCTCTCAACAAGGAAGATTTTATACCTACAAAAGTATCAGTCCTTGATGTAACTATGATATTGACATTCATAATTGGGTAGCTAATCAAACATGTTTTTTTAATTTTATTTAACCAATGCCAATGCCCATTTTCTCATTAATGCTGTCAACGTAAGTTAATGTAATATATACAGATAGTGGAGCCCCTCGAGGGGCGGCTAAAGTCTCCCAATAAGGAAGATTTTATACCTACAAAAGTATAGTCCCTGAACATTTATTTACAAGGCTATGGTTTCTCACACTGTCAGGTACCTTTTAACAATGTTTTAGTAAAATGTCAAATCAGTCTGATGCATTAGGCCCAGAGGGCCGGTGCTTAACCCCAGTTTCCGTGGCATAAGCAGATGAGAGCACATGGCTCCTTGGACAGGTCGCTAGTCTGTCGCTAACTCCCCACCAATCCTGGTACTCAATTTACAGTGGACTGGAACAAGTCAAGTAAAGTGTTTTGCTCAAGGACACAATGAAGCATTTGTGACAGGAATTGAACCAGTACCTTCCGCATATGAGCATGACTCCTTAACCACTGCACCTCTAATAATATTTGATACCTTGGATAATTTTCAAACACAAATCACTGCTAACATTCTCTGAGAAGCATTTAAAAGTTTCAATATTTTTCAGAATATTAATATTACGGACAGTGTTTCAATGAATTTGTAGTGATTTTCCAACAAGTGTGATCTGCAAGTGGAGGAAAGTGACAGGTGATTAATTAACATAACATTTAAGCATAATTAAGAATATGCTTTTCTAAAGTCAAGAAAAGTATTGACCTCATTGGGAGTTGGTTAAGAAATGACTTGACTTGTAGTCCCACGATACAGAAAAGAAAAAAGAAAAAACTTATGCAATTGATCTTGAATGGCATTAAGAGTTTGAATTAATTTTAAAATTTCCCACGCTTCTGAATAAAGGTGTCGAAAATCTTCCCACAAAAAATCATGACAGAAATAATATTAATGTAGTGAATACATCTTTATATGCTGCCCTCTTTTACCATTTTATGTACTGTTCATCGCACAATTACATGGGGGATGTTTTTAGATCAAATATTTACCACATGTACTGTTGTTTACTCAAGAAATCTATGGAGAAAAAAATCTGCTGAAATGGGTAGGTTTGATGTTAGACTGCTGAAATGGGTAGGTTTGATGTTAGACTGCTGAAATGGGTAGGTTTGATGTCAGACTGCTGAAATGGGTAGGTTTGATGTTAGACTGCTGAAATGGGTAGGTTTGATGTTAGACTGCTGAAATGGGTAGGTTTGATGTTAGACTGCTGAAATGGGTAGGTTTGATGTTAGACTGCTGAAATGGGTAGGTTTGATGTTAGACTGCTGAAATGGGTAGGTTTGATGTTAGACTGCTGAAATGGGTAGGTTTGATGTTAGACTGCTGCAATGGGTAGGTTTGATGTTAGACTGCTGAAATGGGTAGGTTTGATGTTAGACTGCTGAAATGGGTAGGTTTGATGTAAGACTGCTGAAATGGGTAGGTTTGATGTTAGACTGCTGAAATGGGTAGGTTTGATGTTAGACTGCTGAAATGGGTAGGTTTGATGTTAGACTGCTGAAATGGGTAGGTTTGATGTTAGACCGCTGAAATGGGTAGATTTGATGTTAGACTGCTGAAATGGGTAGGTTTGATGTTAGACTGCTGAAATGGGTAGGTTTGATGTTAGACTGCTGAAATGGGTAGGTTTGATGTTAGACTGCTGAAATGGGTAGGTTTGATGTTAGACTGCTGAAATGGGTAGGTTTAATGTTAGACTGCTGAAATGGGTAGGTTTGATGTTAGACTGCTGAAATGGGTAGGTTTGATGTTAGACTGTTAAAATGGGTAGGTTTGATGTAAGACTGCTGAAATGGGTAGATTTGATGTTAGACTGCTGAAATGGGTAAGTTTGATGTTAGACTGCTGAAATGGGTAGGTTTGATTTTAGACTGCTGAAATGGGTAGGTTTGATGTCAGACTGCTGAAATGGGTAGGTTTGATGTCAGACTGCTGAAATGGGTAGGTTTGATGTTAGACTGCTGAAATGGGTAGGTTTGATGTTAGACTGTTGAAATGGGTAGGTTTGATGTTAGACTGCTGAAATGGGTAGGTTTGATGTTAGACTGCTGAAATGGTTAGGTTTGATGTTAGACTGCTGAAATGGGTAGGTTTGATGTAAGACTGCTGAAATGGGTAGGTTTGATGTAAGACTGCTGAAATGGGTAGGTTTGATGTTAGACTGCTGAAATGGGTAGGTTTGATTTTAGACTGCTGAAATGGGTAGGTTTGATGTCAGACTGCTGAAATGGGTAGGTTTGATGTCAGACTGCTGAAATGGGTAGGTTTGATGTCAGACTGCTGAAATGGGTAGGTTTGATGTTAGACTGCTGAAATGGGTAGGTTTGATGTTAGACTGCTGAAATGGGTAGGTTTGATGTTAGACTGCTGAATTGGGTAGGTTTGATGTAACATACATCATGGCTTGTCAGAGTGGCAACTTGATGAATTCTAGATTAAAACATTTTTATAGTGTTGTTTTTATTCTTATATTACAGGGAGTACTCTACACTGTTAAGCCTGTAGACTGTTTAGAGTACCTCCTTTCACAGTACCATTTTCATGCCTTTGTGAAGTTTTTTATATATATTGTGATAAAGCAAGTAAATGAATAAAAATAACTGGAGTGATTGATTCATTGAAATGAGATACTTCATAGGAAGTTTTTTGGTGTATTTCTTTAGATTTCAACATCTTCCTGAAGGTCTCCACCAAGTGTTGAGTGTCCTGTCAAGCTTAGATTATGAATCTGCATCCAAGGTAATTTAAAATTGAATTAATTCAGAAATGTTACTACTTTATAACTTGCACCACTGAATGTTGGAGGAGGTAAGATCTTCTGGTTTGGCTATTAGTTTGTAAGACATCTCTAAAAGTTATAGTGAGATGTGGACAGTAGCGTAGATCCACATCATATAGGAGGCATTTGCAGGCATAAAAATGCCAACTCGTTTCAATTTCGGAAAGGAATAATGCTGTGGATAGTGGACAACCACTTTTCTTACGTATTTCATAGACTAGTAGAGCATGCACACATTATTTTCATGTAAATTGTGGGTACCATTGGTTCAGAAAGTGAGGGGGGAGGGGGAGTAAATCTGCCATCTGGGGGTCATCTGCCATAGCCAAAAAGTGTGGGGGGATATATTGCACTGGGATCTATGCATGTGGATTTGGATGAAATTTTGTGTGATGCTTGCCAGTGGGAGAGGAATGAATTGGTTGTATGTTCGTATGGAGAGGAATGAATTGGTTGTATGTACGTATGGAGAAGAATGAATTGGTTGTATGTATGTATGGAGAGGAATGAATTGGTTGTATGTACGTATGGAGAGGAATAAATTGGTTGTATGTACGTATGGAGAGGAATGAATTGGTTGTATGTACGTATGGAGAGGAATGAATTGGTTGTATGTACGTATGGAGAGGAATGAATGGGTTGTATGTACATATGGAGAGGAATGAATGGGTTGTATGTACATATGGAGAGGAATGAATGGGTTGTATGTACGTATGGAGAGGAATGAATTGGTTGTATGTACGTATGGAGAGGAATGAATGGGTTGTATGTATGTATGGAGAAGAATGAATTGGTTGTATGTACGTATGGAGAGGAATGAATTGGTTGTATGTACGTATGAAGAAGAATGAATTGGTTGTATGTACGTATGGAGAAGAATGAATTGGTTGTATGTACGTATGGAGAGGAATGAATTGGTTGTATGTACGTATTGAGAGGAATGAATTGGTGGTATGTACGTATGGAGAGGAATGAATTGGTTGTATGTACGTATGGAGAGGAATGAATGGGTTGTATGTATGGAGAGGAATGAATGGGTTGTATGTACGTATGGAGAGGAATAATTGGGTTGTATGTACGTATGGAGAAGAATGAATTGGTTGTATGTACGTATGGAGAAGAATGAATTGGTTGTATGTACGTATGGAGAGGAATGAATTGGTTGTATGTACGTTTGGAGAGGAATGAATTGGTGGTATGTACGTATGGAGAGGAATGAATTGGTTGTATGTATGTATTGCTTCATCTTGCCTCTTGTTTGTATATACACCTATGATATTGACTTTTATGTTTAAAAATGTGAAAAATTTCATTGTGTATTCAGATACTTAGTAGGGATTTACAGTGAATTTTCAGAGTGAGAACAGATTGTTCTTCCTGTGAAATGTTCAGAATTTATTCTCCAGCTTTGTAATATATGTACAAAAACTTTATTTCCTCAGGTGATTGAGCTTTTGATAACATTATTTCACATTCCAAATCTTCGGAGCGTGATTCTGAAGGTAGTGCTACAAAGAGGGCAGCAGATATCACCACGAGGGAATTCTCACATGGCCATTCTGGTGAAGTGGTGCCAGGAGCCGGTCTCACGCAGCAGATTGACTTCCATCATGGCCCTCACTTTGTTGAAGGAATTGTATGAGGTGAGGGAGTTTGCTGTATGCATTATTAAGTTTAAAGTTGTCCATCTGAGAAATCCAGAATGCGAGTTCTGCCAAGAATTGTTACAACTTAGTCACAACTCCACTCATATTTTTGTGGGTTGTAGCATTTTTTTCATAGTATGAAGGATAAAGTAAAACACTGACCAACCGTTGTAAAGTTTTGTCTGCATGTCTAAGTTTAAAGGATTAGTTCAGGGGTAGAGCAAGTCTATCTTATATGGAAGAGGTCATTACGAAACAAACGAGCGAAGAAAGCATCCAAAACCCGTATTTCTTTAAGGAGATATTCAAGTTTAAGGTTTGGTATCATTTGTGTAGAAATGACTGAAATCAGACTAGTTGTGATGTCACAGCCTCAGATTCCTCAGTCTTTATAAATTACAGTATATCATATTTTGTCCAGTGATTGTGTGGTTTAAGAACCATGGTATATGGCAAAAAAAAGTAGTAAAACTGAATCTAGGAAAGGTATTTAAAATATACCACCTAAAAAAATTAAAAAAATTTAAATAGGGAAAAAATTGAATAAACTTTCTTTATAATACATTAATAATTGTTAAGAATGTGAGGATGAAAACACCAACTTTCCAAAGTAGACTTACTACACCAGTCATTTCTACACAGATAAGATAGAGCTTAAAACTTGAATATCTTAAACTGAATAAGATTTCAGAAAGCTTTCATTACTGATTTGTTTCTTTTGAAGCCCTTTTTCATAGAGGATGGACATGCTTGACCCCTGAACTAATCCTTTTATGGGAGTTAAATGATTACATAATGTTACATCATACATTTTGAAAGGAATGACCTTGGATAGTGCTCCACCTGCCAGCATCATACAGAGCATGTCCCGTGGACTTTTACAGCTGTGGGGAAAGAAATCCTTAAACACAGTTTTTATTTTTTCTCAGTGCTTTTAAAGACAAGAAAGAAAAAGGATTTACTGACTTATATTAGTCCTAAAAAATTGTCTTTCTTGTGGAAAATTGTAAGGGAGGGGCGAGCAGAAAAAGGGTTTTGTTTTTCCCCCTTATTTTTCTTTGGCTCCCTCAGGATTAAGTATCAAAAACAATTAGAAAACATAATTAAAACACTTCACTTTTTTTTCAGATTGTTGGTTCCTTTTATTTGGCTCAGTTTTTACATCTCACTGATGCTTTTTGTGTGATTTGGGATGTTTTTCCCTTGCCTGACACACTTGTTACAAAAAGGCAGGACAACTTTGTATTCTCAAGCTCTTGTGGGGGTGGGCTTCATTTTCTCCACAGTAACTGCAACATTCAACAGGCAAAATTGGTTGCCACACCATTTTGTGGGGATTTTAACTAAGTAGGGATTTTTGAAAAAATGTCGCCCTTATTTTTCGGCAAGTTAGGGGCAGCAGAGAAGGACAAACAAACAACTTTTTTTAGGCCTTATTATGCATCCCTAAATTCAGTCAATTTTGCAGCAATTAATTTATAAAGACATGCGTGGAAATGATCAGCTGATGTACTATAAATGTGACAGAACACACTTCCATCATCATAATTCCAGTACTATAAATGTAACAGGACATACTTCCATCATCATAATTCCAGTACTATAAATGTGACAGGACATACTTCCATCATCATAATTCCAGTACTATAAATGTGACAGGACATACTTCCATCATCATAATTCCAGTACTATAAATGTGACAGGACATACTTCCATCATCATAATTCCAGTACTGTAAATGTGACAGGACATGCTTCCATCATCATAATTCCAGTACTGTAAATGTGACTGGACATACTTCCATCATCATAATTCCAGTACTATAAATGTGACAGGCCATACTTCCATCATCATAATTCCAGTACTATAAATGTAACAGGACATACTTCCATCATCATAATTCCAGTACTATAAATGTGACAGGACATACTTCCATCATCATAATTCCAGTACTGTAAATGTGACTGGACATACTTCCATCATCATAATTCTAGTACTCTAAATGTGACAGGACATACTTCCATCATCATAATTCCAGTACTGTAAATGTGACAGGACATACTTCCATCATCATAATTCCAGTACTGTAAATGTGACTGGACATACTTCCATCATCATAATTCCAGTACTATAAATGTGACAGGCCATACTTCCATCATCATAATTCCAGTACTATAAATGTAACAGGACATACTTCCATCATCATAATTCCAGTACTGTAAATGTGACAGGACATACTTCCATCATCATAATTCCAGTACTATAAATGTGACAGGACATACTTCCATAATCATAATTCCAGCATTTATTTGTCAATGGGAGTCAATGCTTTTCTCATACAAGTGGCAGGATTTTATTTTACTTAGCATCGTTTGGGGGCAATTTTTTTGTATTAGCTGCGATTAATCACTAAATGCTTGCAAATTTTTGTGATTAAATTTTTACAAATTTCATTAATCGTTCACAGCCCTAGTGTAAATTGATTCATTTTAGTTAAAGATAATACTATTGAAAAGAAATGAATTTGAGGTTAACCTCAATTTGTAGGAAGTTGAAAGAGTTTAATGTTGTGTGTATTTCTCACAAGTGTGGTGTCAATTTCATCATCTGCAGGAAATAATTGATTCTAGTCAACTGGAGCACGTCCCCATATCCCATGATGCATTCATTCAATCACTTCTTTACATGGTGACCGTGCCAACTCTCACAGCAGAGGGCAGTATTGTGAATTTGGAATGCAAGAAGATTTCAGGAGTTGTTCAGCTTCTTTATGATATCCTTTGCAGTGGTGATGAGATGTGTGTAATAGTATATGTGTTGTGCAGTAGCATGGTGGGTCTGAATTTTGTCCACTATATTTAAATTATTTTCATGAGATCGAAAAATTATTGTTCAAAAGACGCTTTAAGATTGATGGAAATTCGCTTTTTGTACATTGATGATAAATTCATTGAAATTCAATGTTTCAGTATCAAACCATTGTTTAAAAGAGTAATGAGTTCTATTGGATTTGGGAACTTCACAACTTGCCCTAATTTCGTATGTATGAAGCATTTAATTAGTGAAAATGTCGGTAATCGTAATAATTTTGTCAAACTTTGTTAAGACTGCAGATATTTAGGTAAATGACGTAGTGGACAAAATTTGCAGTGGTTTAAAAGTCGGGTCACTCACTATATTTAGCATAGCATAATGTAGCATAGCAAGATTTAACTTCTTGAAAGTATCCAGTGCTGGACATTATATTAAGACTGCCACGGCTTTTGATAAACAGTTGTGAAATCACTGGTTGCAGACCCACCGGGATTCGAACCCGTGACATGCGGGTGAGAGGACGAAGCACTAACCACTACACCATGGAGGTCTGTATTTATTAGTAGAATCCTTCTGGTATAGTTTAAAAGTAAGTTCTAACTGAATTTTAATGTCATAGTGTCCCAATAGCTGGGTGTAAAATGTAGGTAAACCAATAGGGGACTATTTGAACTGTGGATCATAACTAAGTTTCCCGTCCCTGGTGAATAGAATTTCATATTCTTCTAGAATTTAAGCCGACATAACAATGTAACTTGGCAAACAGAAAAAACATCACATGTCATCTATTTCTATAAATGACCTGATGGGTTTAACTGAAAGTTCCATTATTTTGAAATGAATTCGAAACAAGTTTATGAAAAAAATGAGCAAGGTGAGACATATTTAGAAGAAATTTAAAAAAAATGCTCATAATTTGTTCTTAAATTGTTGCTTCACAGCCGTTTGAATTTTATGATACTTACATGTATCCAGTGCCGTGTCCTGCTGAGGATCTGGCTGCCGTGGTCCTCCAACTAGCTCTATCTTCAGCTGTCTGTAACTAAACATTAACACTTGATATCTCCATACCATGTTCTTCTTACTTATGCCTTGTCACACTTGCCAGTGCAAAGGCCGTCGATCATCTTTTCCATCTCACACGGTGTTGGACTACATTCTCAATCGCACTCCATAAATGTCCAGCTGCTTTCACCTCTTTCTTCATATTTCTCCTCCAAGTGTTCTATGGTCGGCTACTCTTCCTTTTTCCTTGAGGGTTCCATGATAAGGCTTGCCCAGTGACGATGGACCTAGGCTTCCTTAACGTGTGACCAAACCATCATTAACATAACATAACATAACAAGATGATGGCTAAGAAGGGTGAATCACCCCATAAAAAGCCCAAACTAACACCACCACCACCACACAAAAAAAAAATCAAAGATGCCCAGAGTTAGTAAAGAACTTATCAATGTTGACTTGGAAATTGTGAACAGAATTGGAGCTAACTACCCACTCAGGCAAATCATTCCACTCTTTGCGAAAAGCTTAATCGCCGAATATCTATACGTGAGAACTCTTTGGTCACTTCAAACTATTACCACGTGTCACATGAGGATTAGCTGAAACATGCAAGAAATTACAGGAAGTCAAAGCATCACTACCAGATAGGAATGTAAAAATCTGAATCATATTGCCACGTACTCTTCTCAACTCAAGCCTCTTTAAATTAAGAAATTGCAACATAGATTCATAAGAGAGATTCCTTACTTTGGGAATAAGTCTAGTAGCTCTTCGCTGAACCTGCTCCAAAATGAACTTATCCTTCTCATAAAACAGACTCAAAGTCTAAATAGCATACTCAAGGTGAGGCCTGACTAACTGCTTATACAAATTAAGGACAACCTCTCTACCAAGAAAACAAAATTTCTTTTATCAAACCAAGCATCCTATTTGCAACTGCTAAAGCACACTGTGAAAAGGCTTCAGATTACTAGTAATGACAACACCTATATCCCTTCCTTGATGGACACATCCAAGATTTGAACCATTTATGCAGTAATCAAAAGCCAAATTGCTCTGACCATAATGAATAACTTTGCATTTATCAGCGTTGAATGACATCTGCCACGTTTGGGACCAAGAAACTAACTTATCCATTTCCTTCTAACTAACTTATCCATTTTCCTTCTAACTAACTTATCCATTACCTTCTAAGTAACTTATTCATTACCTACTAACTAACTTATCCATTACCGTCTAACCAACATATCCATTTCCTTCTAACTTATCCATTACCTTTTAACTAACTTATCCATTTCCTTCTAACTAACATATCCATTTCCTTCTAATTGATCCATTTCCTTCTAACTAACTTATCCATTTCCTTCTAACTAACATATCCATTTCCTTCTAACTTATCCATTACCTTTTAATTAACTTATCCATTACCTTCTAACCAACTTATTCATTGCCTTCTAACTAAGTTATCCATTTCCTTCTAACTAACATATCCATTTCCTTCTAATTGATCCATTTCCTTCCAACTAACTTATTCATTTCCTTCTAAGTAAATTAATCATTACCTTCTAACTAACTTATCCATTTCCTTCTATCTTATTCATTACCTTCTTACTAACTTATTCATTACCTTCTTACTAACTTATCCATTTCCTTCTAACTAACTTATCCATGACCTTCTAACTTATTCATTATCTTCTAACTAACTTATCAATTTCCTTCTAACTATCTTATCCATTTCCTTCTAACTAATTTATCCTTTACCGTCTAACTAATTTATTCATTACCTTCTAACTAACTTGTTTATTTCCTTCTAACTTAATCATTACCTTCTAACTATTCATTACATTCTAACTAAATTATCCATTTCCTTCTAACTAACTTATTTATTTCCTTCTAACTAATTTATTCCGTACCTTCTAAATAACTTATTCAGTACCTTCTAAGTAACTTATCCATTTTCTTCTAAGTAACTTATTCATTTCTTTCTAACTGATTTCTTCATTACTTTCTGTTCTGCAAATTACATGTTCAACTGGTTGGTCTTTTATCGCAGTCTTTATTGTTCCAGGCCACCAAAGTCTCTGAGTTCTTCTGAGACCTTCGTTTATGAACACCTGGATCTTCTTTGTGGTTGATCTTTTTGGTCTACCTCTTTTTCTCCTTCTATCTGCCCTACCATCTGACAATGCCTTTGATTCCCCTTTCCTCATCTCATGTCACCCCATATAAACTGCCTTTTCTTGCTCTTCATATCAAACATAATAAGGGCTTAAGGCTCCCCTCTCATTCACTCTTTCAAGAACTCAACAGTACTGATCTTATCCACGCAGCATCCCACTGTACAGCCATATTTCAAAAGCCTGCAGCTTTCCTTCCATTTCATGTGATAAGGTTTATGTTTCAGAGGCATACAATAAAGCAAAGAGAATGTAAAATCTAAAAATAATACCATACAATCTACAATCTTGGACAAAACTTGTTGGAAAAAATGTGTAATGCTTTTCATGAACCGACTTTTCTATTATAAATTATTCCACATTTAGAAAACAAAAATGCTGGAAATTTTTGATTGCTTCTTCAATCCCTATTTTTTCAGTTGTAATTAATAGTTTCGAATTTTAAGGACATTGTTATAACTTAATTGACGCCGCCAGTATCCTCCTTCCCTACCTCACTATCTTAACCATCCTCCCTTCCCCTCCGTATTCAATGTTGACCATTGTTAATGGGGTTTTTTTCTTCTTATTTTTTCTTTCTTTCTGGAAATGATGTTAAAACAAAAAATTCCAATATTGAAGACACTCTCATTCACTTTCTCAAGAACCTCAACAGTACTGTAGGAGGCTCCAATTTTTGAAAAAATTATTAAAGAAATATAACACTATGACATATGTTATTCTCATAATACTGAATTGTTTCAACAGTTTTGTCCAAGATTGTAGATTTATATTGTCTGCACGTAAACCCTCTCCAATTCCTAAGTAATTTCATTGCATTGTTTCATTGTATTGTTTCATTGTATTATTTTGTACACCAGTTCTAATCTATACTTTTTCTGCAACCTGTGTCTGATACAGGAAATCAGAGATACTGTTTGCAGAAATTGAAGTATGTATCATCAAAAATACCATAAAGAAATTTGAGTTGAATTCTCATGCAATACACCCATATGTCAAATTTTGTTAATCAGCCATACCTGAGAAGTTTCTATTGATCTTTAACAAGTTCAACACTCTCATAGTTAGATATACTGTGGATAGCTAGAGTAGAACATTTTCCCCTTAAATATTGCAACAAATTTCAATTATTCAGTAGTATTCTCTGACATAGTATTTGTCACTTGAGGAAATTATTTTGAGATTTTTTTGACACACACAGATAGTTTTTTCAATTCTTAAAGTAACGACTTCAGTATCTCTTCACACTTGTAGTCCCAACCCCATTCCACAGTAAGTTCATTATTTTTGGCATGTTTCTTATGCTGTTAGGGTTCGCTAGTTCTGCTATGCTTCTTTCAACTTATGTGCCATTCAAAACCTGTTCTTTACTTTACAACCCCCATTGTTACTAGTTTCTTCCTTTCTCAGATTACTATTATTCATTGGTAACACAGGGGTGCTTTCCACCTTTGTTTAATTGTGAATAGGAGGTTATGTGATGTAAATACCATTCTAGAGTTTTTGTTCCGTGAGCTATTTTATAAGCTGTTTTTGTGGTTGTGTTATTGTTGCTGACTGTATTAAGATTGTAACTATACATATATTGATTTTGATTTACTCATAAGTAATAAACAGAAAAAAAAAAAACATTTACAAAAAAAAATACATTTACAAAATAAAACATTGAACATTTGATAAACAATTTGTAACGTTTTGTACGCTGTACATATCATGATTCCATCTTTCCTTGACTGGGCATCCGTTCTCACTTCTCTGTGGAAATGAAAACTTATATTCGGTCATCATAGCATCACTTGATTCAAACTCTCTGTCTTCAATCGTGGAGCATCAGTTGGTTCACAATGAGATTGTCCCTGCTGGAAGGAGAACTGTTGTAGATTGTGAATGGAGGTAAGATAAGCAGGATTATATGAGCTGTAATACTTTTTTTAGATAATATATGGAACTAAAGCACATTCTCAATATATACAAAAATTCGACTGTAGAGTCTGTACTCTTGTATGGTTGCGAGACATGGAGAGTTGATGCAGCAGATAATAAAAAGCTGGATACATTTATGTTCAAATGTTACAAAAGAATTTTGAAGATTAGATTGCCATATGTAATATCTAACAATGAAATACTGAGAATCACTAAACATGACAAAATCAGCACTGAAGTAAAAAGAAGAAGGTGGAGGTGGATTGGTCATGTGATGTGCATGAGCAGTATTAAGCACTGTGTGACAGTGAAAACCAGAGGGGAGAAGGAAGTTGGTTGTCCTAGAATGACCTGGAGAAGGACAGTGGAGAAGGAGAGGTATGTGGTGGGATGGAGCTGATGGACAGAAGCCAGACAAGTTGCAAATAACAGAGTTCAGTGAAAAGAGTGCACTGCAGCCTTATGGGCCAAGAGGCCTGAAAAGACTAGGTGAGGTGAGGTGTGATATTATTATTAATGGTAGTAGTAGTATTAGTATCATTATTATTATAAGACATCGATTTATATGGCACCTTTTGCCAGGACCTCAGGCACTGGACCCAATTAGCCACCTGATAAGTTCTCTGGCAGCCAGACGAATCAGCGCAGAGGAACTTGGGCTTGACTGGCCCAGGTTGGGCAAAGACGGGAAGTGAATGAACACTGCGTTTTCATGCTTCTTTTCTCGAATAGTGTTCAGAGAACCAAACAGGGTGTGACTGGGACCGATGGCTTAACATCCCCTCCGAAGGATGGCGAGCGCCATTCAACCATTGCCATTTCTCTCAACACCTGAATGGGGAAGCAGGAGCTGCAAATGATACATGCCTGGCTATAGAAATAATCATTGGTTTGAAAGATGGAATGCAAGTTTCATTAACAGTTGTTACTGTCAGTTATCAATATCTTACCTTATCCTCTTATTATCATGACCAAGATAAGATAGGTGAACTAATCAATAATTTATTAAAAGTCATGTAAAATAGCGAAGAATTTCTCATCAACACTTGTAAAAAGTTCAGGCATTATCCACATAACTATGCAAATTCCATACTAATTTGTTATGTATTCACAATATCGGTATTGTAATAATGATAACAATTAAAGCTTATATAGTGCTGACATTTAGAAAAAGAACTGTTCAAGGTGCTGCACCAAAAATGATTTAAGTTAATTTACAGAAGTGTAATTTAAAAAGATAAGATAAGTTTGAATTTGCCTTTTGAATGATCTCTTGATGTCCTCTTAAACTGTCCCCTATACATGAACTCCAGGTCTCTTCACTCCTCACCCACTTCAATCTCGGATCTATTAAAAAACAATCCTTCCTCCAACATTATCAACTTCCTCCGCAACAAGAACCTATTCCACCATATCTAATCTTTCTTTCTCTTCCCTTCTACGCCTAACCTTACACACTCCTCTCTTTTCACCTTGATTTCTCTCACAAATTCACCCTCTTTTCCCCCTTTTCTCCCTCTCAATCCTCCATCTCCTCTCTGTCCTAACTCTTACACCTTAATTTTTTAACACCCTCTTGGCACATTTGACTCTGACTGTCGCGGTGCCATCAAACGTCAACAAACCAAACCATCTTTTGAAAGAATCCAATGTCACTGAGGAGGGTAGAGAACTCCAAAGTTTTGAGACTGATGTTAATTCCTTTTGTTTGTCTGTCACAAGTAACTTGTCTGAGTTAGATGATTGACAGCTTTTTCAACCAATCACCGCATGAATTTGCCTAGCAACAAAATCTGCATAAATAAGTGGGGCAAACATCCTATGCGGTACTGGTACAGTACAGCTAGCTTTTTTTCACTCATGCACCTCCTCTCTCGATCCAGCTTTCTGTCTTTTAGTTCCTGTGTTTCTCTTAATCTCCCCCTGTCTTCTTTCCTTCCAACCTCTGGAATAATCTAACGTCTCAGGCACAATTTGACCTCGCTGTCATGGTGCCGTTAAGCCTCATCAAACAAACAGCTAGCTAACGGTGCACACTCATGTAGTCAATGCAATTTACTGCACAAAATAAATTTTTACACACAGACTGAGTGATGTTGAAATGGAACTAAAATTGTGCTTACAGGCCCGCTGTGGGCTTTATAAATCTGATTGCTCTTACACAGAACAGTTAGCGAACTGGATTTTGTTTATACCTTTTACTAAAAACTCTAAAGATCCAGAGAAGTGCCATAAATGGATCAAAGCTTACGTCAGACCACATTTACATCCAAATGACAATGCATTAATCATGCATGATTGCAGATTTGAGTTTTGTTTGCCCCACCTAGTTACCACGTTGCTATGGTGGGTGTGGCTTATTTCATAATTCCAAGACTTTAATTCTTTGAAGGAGTACAGAAAATTCTTACTGACAGTTTTTACATACCCCCAATCAAATCTTATCGGAATAGATTTCTTATCATTTGCATTGAATGTAATTTTACTGCCTCTGTGCTTATATAGCGCAGAATCTCAAGGTTCTCTGCACTTTACAGAACAAAACAAAAACTCCAAACACAAATAATCCAACAATAAGGTAAAAACATGAAAATAAAATAAAATTGAACACGAAACTGGTACTAAGCATGCAGGAAGAGTTTCTTGAAGAGAAAAGTCTTCAAGTGTTTTGAACACATCAATGGAGGAACTGTTTATTATTTCAAAGGGGAATGCATTCCACAGTGGTGGGCCGGCATGATATAAAGCTTGGTTCCCTGCTTTCTTTTTTGAAGGAAAAGTAACTAGTGTGAGTTTGTCAGTTGAGGATCTCAGAGGTAGGTTGGGATGATAGATTATGAATATGTCCTGAAGATAAGATGGTGTAAGTTTGTACAAACATTTGAAGATATACATCAGAAGGCGAAAATGTACTCTACGATGACATAGTAGCCAATGTAATTCAGCAAGTACTGGTGAAATGTGACCAACATAAGTATGTCTTGTAACCA
Source organism: Chiridota heheva (assembly GCA_020152595.1). Lineage (NCBI taxonomy): Eukaryota > Metazoa > Echinodermata > Holothuroidea > Apodida > Chiridotidae > Chiridota > Chiridota heheva. The sequence goes on from JAIGNY010003103.1 coordinate 1,001,468, forward strand.
GAGGTTGCGTTAGAATTTTTTGTCTGACGCATTTGGTTACGACAAGCCCTTGATTTTTGGCGTATTTTGTCAATTTGCCGTTGTATGTACAGGGTACTGCGTAATGTACTGTGCGCTAGCAAAGCTTACAGTTTCGTTAATACACACACACTTTCGTTAACACATACACACCAGAATACTAGCTAATGATATCGTTGACAATTGACAGCCTGCATTCAAAACAACGTCAACACTTTCACGTACATGTATATACTGACCATATATACTAGCCTATATGTGTTTATGTACAGTGCTTGTACGGACATATCATTCGGCCGTTAGTCTCGTAGTTGTGTCATTTTTCTTTTATTTCTGAGTATTTCAAAATCATTTTTGCGTGAAATAAAACTTTCAATCGCATCAGAGAGGTAAGATTTTCATGATTTCTGGCGTTAAATTTCACATGCTATATCTAAATTTTCCGTTGCAGGTACAACATGTGTCATAAAAATGTCAGCCATTGCGTAATATACAACAAATTTGTCATTAATGTGAACCCTGCTTGTAACAACCTGTGCTGCTTTGTTTTGCATAAGCTGAAGACGTTTAATTTGTGTTTGAGCCTGTAAAAAGAGAACAGCAGTAATCAAGTCTTGATGAACAGCATTTTTTGTCATTGGGGATGCATACAGTCTTCATGTTTGTTATTTATTTTGCAGTGAAGCTGGTGTTCATCTGGTGATCAATACATTGGATTTCATGGACACAATGAAAACATTACAACTGGTAAAACAACACATGAATGAAATACTCCAGGTGAGAGAATTGCTTGATTCTAATAGTTCAATATAATTTGAATGGGATCACAATACCTTTCCCAAACCCCATGTCTCTTTGTGTAGGTGTTTCATATTTATAAAATGCACCGCAGGGAAGACATCGTTGTCACCCGCATCCGCCTCGGCCACTCCTCTCTTACTCACTCCCATCTCTTATCTGGCTTCTCGCTGCCCCTCTCTGCCCCACTTGCAACATTGATCTCTCCTTTAAGCATAATTTCTTAACCTGTTCTTTATACCAGATCTCTTCTCTTCTCACTCTCCTCAATCACGGACCTATTCGAAAACAATTCTTCCTCAAACATCATCAACTTCCTCCGCAACAACAACCTCTTCCACCACATATTATCTCCTCACCTCCTCCCTTTCTACACCTAATCTTACACACTCCTTTCTTTTCACCCTAAATTTTCCTCCCACATTCAGCCTTTCCCTTTATCTCCCTTACAAACCTTCCATCTCCTCACCATCCTAATTCTTACACCATTATTTATTAACATCCTCTTAGCACATTTGACTCTGACTGTTGCAGTGACATTAAACAGCAAAAACAAACCAAACCTATAAAATACACTGAAGTTTATTTTTTGTCCTCAAATTTTCTTCAGGTGGGAAATTTTGATTATCTTACCAGATTATTTTGTACTCTTGTACGGACATATCTATTAGTTTTTAAAGGAATATTTCCATGGAATTTCATTTTTATATATCTGATAGAGAAAAATTTAAGAAACAGATTGATGAAAGAGAGAAAAATTTAGGAAACAGATTGGTGAAAGAAAGAACAAATTAGGAAACAGATTGGTGAAAAAATCATGTTGATATCTCATTCTTTGAAGAACTTATTGAACTTTAAAGGTTTTTCTTGCCCACATAAAAATGACTTTTACTGAGTCATCATTATGATGTCATCACAGCACTTCCTGTGCTATTTTTTTTTTTTATTTTGAAAATTAATACATATTTTTAAATAATTGGAAACAATTTTTTTCTTCTCAAAAATTACTAAATTATTGTAGAATAAAATGTACAATATTGTTTTCCATTTGGTTCATGTAATGCATGTTTGAATTATAAAAATTGGTGATTAATTTTCAAAGAAATACTTAAAGATTAGTACAGGAAGTGCTGTGATGACATCATAATGATGACATAGACTCAGTGCAAAAGTCATTTTTATGCAGAGCAAGAAAAATCTTTCAAATTCAATAACTTCTTGTAGAAATAAGATAATAACTGGTTTTCACGAAAATAAGAAGTGAAATGTGCATTAAAGACATTTGAGGGCTGTGAGGATGTGATGTCACAACTAGTCTTTATTTCAGCCGTTTCTACACATGACACAGAACTGTAAACTAGATAATTCTTTATGTATTTCTATCAAATAATATTTTCGTTCATGTAGAGTGTTAGGTACATGAGCAGATTAACAAAGCATGTTATTGTAAAGTGCGTATTCTAACCCTCCAGTAGTAAAGCCACTGCTTAAAAATTTGGCCTGCAATTTTGAAACAACAAATTAACCACATTTCACAAGATTAACTTTGCATCATAACATTGAGGTATAAATAATTCTATGCTCATAGTTCATTTCACCTTTCCCCAGCAGCAAAGACAAACAATGCCAGCATTGATTACAGTTACTACTTATATTACAAAGGATTGCCATTATATTCAGATGTGTGTCACTAAAACTACCATGTAACACCAGTGGGAGTAGTTGTTATCTTGTAGGAGCCTTGGAGAGGCGAAACTGTATACAGTTTTGTGGTTTGGGAAACAAAGAAATATATACCTTTTTCTTCGACCGGGCCCTGCTCCATTTGAGGGCAGGTTGGGATGTTCCTGGTTTTAAGCAAAGCCATTTCTAATGTTAATTAAACAAACAAATGTTTCCAATTGTTTAGAAACAGGCAATTAATTTTCAAAGATAAACATTGTCTTGGATCTGCAATTATGACATCACTTTGCACTGTAAGGTCACTTTTCAATGCACGGGTGAAATCTATGAAATGCAAGAACTTGCTAAACCTTAAATGAAAAATATAATGTATCAACATGATTCTTTCACCCATTTGTTTCTTTAATGGTCCTCTATCATATATATAAAAATGTAATAAAAAAAAAATGGGAAATATTCCTTTAAAGTTTACTTTTTAAGTTTACAACTTCTACAAACTTATAGAAAGGATCCATTCTGATTACATATCAGGTGTTCAGGAAGAAATTATTCATTCTTTTTATATCAGGATCAAAGAGTTGTTCCATTCCTATCCTGTGCCTTATCATCACATACGCAAGATGTGGTGATGAAAACAATCAAGTTAATGAGCGTTGCATCATCACTGCCAGACTTCCCGAGTAAAAGGTATGAGGGAAATCCTACCATGCTTAATTGATTTCATTGTTGTACTGTTTTAGTGTTTAATTTCATGAGAAGAAATATAAAAATTGTCAATATATATGAAGTAAAAAATCTAGTAAAGATATTCTTCCATTTTGAAGATATATTTATAGTATTTGTTTTTGGAGGCGGGGGGGTTTCAGGAAAAGTGTTTGAAACATAATACTCTGGATTGTTGTGCATTTATATTTATTTACTATCAGAGTAGAACAAAAGTGAAAATTATCAATCAATTTTATTGTTAATTTGTATTTTTTAGAATAAATGTGATACATTGGAGAATAAGAATTTAATGATGTTTTAAATATTCCTCCAAACAATGAAACCTTTCACTTTTTTTTAAATTTGAATGACACAGTTTTATTTGGGAATTTGCTAATTCTGATTTCAAGAAATTTGTTAACAACTTAATGATATAGTCTTTCACAGCTTACTTTGCATTTCTTTCTCAGCTCTCAGAAATTAGATCTGATGGGAATATGACATGTGATCATATTTATGATTTATTTTGTAATGCTTCATTTGTAAAAGAATGCAATACTTGTGAATAGTAAAAATGTAAGAAATTTGATGAATTATTCCCACAGTCTCAGTGAGAGTATTGCCTCTCAAAATTACAAGCTAGAAGAAGAAGTGAAAAGTGCGTCTTCACACATGCCAAGGTGCATGCACCATCAAGGCTTTGACAAAGGTGCAGATAATGAAAGGCATTTTATGAGTGTCAGCGACACATCAGCTTCCCTGGATCCAGGTCTCAGCACTTCTTCCAAAGTGTCAGATAGGAATGTTGAACGGCTGATAAACAAGATCAAGACAGGGCTCGATGTAAGTAGAAAATTGTATATCAAGAAAAGGCTTATCGTGATTAACCCTTATGATATGGGAGGCTTGAGCCTGCGGTCTACTTGCCTCGCATATGATTGAGATAAAGTCACCCTCCACATGATGATGATTTGGTAGCTAACCTTTACCACGCTGGTGGACTGAGTAAGCTGGGTAAGATAGCTAACCCTTATGTTGGATGTTATTGTGGGTTCGCAGTCTAGTCGCCACCTGCATGGTGATGGTTTGGTAGCTAACCTTTACCATGCTGGTGGACAAGATAGTAAGCTGGGTAAGATAGCTAACCCTTATGTTGGATGTTATTGTGGGTTTGCAGTCTAGTCGCCACCTGCATGGTGATGGTTTGGTAGCTAACCTTTACCATGCTGGTGGACTGTGTAAGCTGGGTAAGATAGCTAACCCTTATGTTGGATGTTATTGTGGGTTTGCAGTCTAGTCACCGCCTGCATGGTGATGGTTTGGTAGCTAACCTTTACCATGCTGGTGGACTGTGTAAGCTGGGTAAGATAGCTAACCCTTATGTTGGATGTTATTGTGGGTTTGCAGTCTAGTCGCCACCTGCATGGTGATGGTTAGATAGCTAACCTTTACCATGCTGGTGGACTGTGTAAGCTGCAAGATATAGCTAACCCTTATGTTGGATGTTATTGTGGGTTTGCAGTCTAGTCGCCACCTGCATGGTGATGGTTAGATAGCTAACCTTTACCATGCTGGTGGACTGTGTAAGCTGGGTAAGATAGCTAACCCTTATGTTGGATGTTATTGTGGGTTTGCAGTCTAGTCACCGCCTGCATGGTGATGGTTTGGTAGCTAACCTTTACCATGCTGGTGGATGGTTTTAAGCAAAGCCATTTCTAATGTTAATTAAACAAACAAATGTTTCCAATACTTTAGAAACAGGCAATTATTTTTCAAAGATAAACGTTGTCTTGGATCTGCTATTATGACATCACTTTGCACTGTAAGGTCACTTTTCAACACACTGGTGAAATCTATGAAATGCAAGAACTTGCTAAACCTTAAATGAAAAATATAATGCATCAACATGATTCTTTCACCCATTTGTTCCTTTAATGGTCCTCTATCATATATATAAAAATGTAATAAAAAAAATTTGGGAAATATTCCTTTAAAGTTTACTTTTTAAGTTTACAACTTCTACAAACTTATAGAAAGGATCCATTCTGATTACATATCAGGTGTTCAGGAAGAAATTTTCCATTCTTTTTATATCAGGATCAAAGAGTTGTTCCATTCCTATCCTGTGCCTTATCATCACATACGCAAGATGTGGTGATGAAAACAATTAAGTTAATGAGCGTTGCATCATCACTGCCAGCGTTCCCGAGTAAAAGGTATAAGGGAAATCCTATTATGCTTAATTAATTTCATTGTCGTACTGTTCTAGTGTTTAATTTCATGATAAGAAATATGAAAATTGTCAATATATATGAAGTAAAAAAATCTAGCGAAGATGTTCTTCCATTTTGAAGATATATTTATAGTTTTTGTTTTTAATTTTGTTTGACAGTTTTATTTATTTTGTTATATTTTTTTCTGGTTTCAAGAAACATAATGCTCTAGATTGTTGTGCATTTATAATTATTTACTATCAGAGAGTAGAACAAAAGTGAAAATTATCAATCAATTTTATTGTTAATTTGTATTTTTTAGAATAAATGTGATACATTGAGAATAAGAATTGAATGTTTTGAATATTCCTCCAAACAATAAAACCTTTCACTTTTTGTTTAAATTTGAATGACACAGTTTTATTTGGGAATTTGCTAATTCTGATTTCAAGAAATCTGTTAGCAACTTAATGATATAGTCTTTCACAGTTGACTTTGCATTTCTTTCTCAACTCTCAGAAATTAGATCTGATGGGAATATGACATGTGATCATATTTATAATGTATTTTGGAATGGTTCATTTGTAAAGAATGCAATACTTTTGAATAGTAAAAATGTAAAAATGTTGATGAATTATTCCCACAGTCTCAGTGAGAGTATTGCCTCTCAAAATTACAAGCTAGAAGAAGAAGTGAAGAGTGCGTCTTCACACATGCCAAGGTGCATGCACCATCAAGGCTACGACAAAGGTGCAGATAATGAAAGGCATTTTATGAGTGTCAGCGACACATCAGCTTCCCTGGATCCAGGTCTCAGCACTTCTTCCAAAGTGTCAGATAGGAATGTTGAACGGCTGATAAACAAGATCAAGACAGGGCTCGATGTAAGTAGAAAATTGTATATCAAGAAAAGGCTTATCGTGATTAACCCTTATGACATTGGAGGCTTGAGCCTGCGGTCTACTTGCCTCCCATATGATTGAGATAAAGTCACCCTCCACATGATAATGATTTGGTAGCTAACCGTTACCATGCTGGTGGACTGTGTAAGCCGGGTTAGATAGCTAACCCTTATGTTGGATGTTATTGTGGATTTGCAGTATAGTTACCACCTGCATAATTTTTTTTTTTTTATGTTTTGACCAAGATTTTTATTTTATTTAGTTTCACTAACAAAATGATAACAAAGCACAAATCAGAATATACAAAACATTAATAACAAAATAAGAAATATCATTGACATTAAAAAACAGAATTTTACATAAGAATGGTGAAAACTTTGGACAAGTCTGTAAAAGACTTTTTTCCCTAACCCAGCCCCCTTATAAAACATATTATAACAAAACTTATTCAAAAGATACTTCCCGACCCATCCAAGCAGTTTGTATATAAAGGACGCAGCTCCTTTTCCCCCTCCTTACATCCCCTCCCCCCGCATAACATAATGATAGTTTGATAGCTAACCCTTATTGAGGGCCTGCAGTATACTTGCCTCGTGCATAGTTGGGATTAAAAAGCTAACCCTTCCCATGCTGGAGGTGTGTGTAAGCCTTCGGTAATTTCACATTCCACATGATGAGACTAAGATAACTACAGTAACCATTATTAAAGGCTTTTGTAAGCCTTTGGTCTACTAACCCTCTCTACATGACAGGGGTTAGGTATCTAACCATTATTATGCTAGGGTTATTGTGGGCTTGCAGGCTATTTGCCTCACATATTGTGAGAATCGGGTTAAAACAAGGGATTATTAGGAAGCTTGAAGTCTCCATCAAGACAGGGCAAGCAACCTCATCTTGCCTAGATTTTAAGCATGGCTAAACATGTAATATAAAATAATGGTAACGTATTGGGCTTTTAGGATTCAGTTGTCACACTTAGACGAGTACTGTATAAGTACAAGTATTATATACTACATACAAGTACTATATAATACAATGCTAAACAACTCAGATATCAGCTCAGATTAGTTTTGTTTCATTAAGTGTGTCCCTGAACTCATTGATAATAGTTTTGAATCCCTGATGTTTGTTTATCTCGAAGGATTGTGGCATTTTTCATATTTTTGTTTTTGACAGCTTCGGGAAATACATGCTTCTGACATTATGGACGTGTATGAACACAAACTGTCTTCATTACAGGTATTAATGACATAATTTATATATTTTTTAGCAATAGTGATGATTAATTTTGCAATTTCAGTTTTATTTTGCATGTTTAAAGGATTAGTTTAGGGGTCAAGCAAGTCAAAATTATATGAAAGAAGACTTTGAAAGAAACAAAATATTAAGCTTCTTTTTTGTCACTTATTTTTACTATGTTGGGATTTTGTGTGATAATAACCAATTTTTTTATCAGAAATGGCACACTCAGTCTTCCAAGCTCCATATTGAACCATATTAATAAATTATCTATTCAATTGTAAAACAAAAAAAAATTTGGATTAAATTTTTATAGATGAAACTTGTTCTTCTATCATCCCAAAAGCTCATTTATTGTATGTATTTATAAACATTTTGTCATGTTGGCAACATGTTTGTTTTATCATTAATGATTTAATCTGCATTGTCATTTTAACCAACATTTGTGATTTGAATCTGATTTGATTACATCAGCATGTTGATTTTTTTTTTATACTTCCTACTTTTATTGTTTATTAGCTTACAAATACATTTTGCAAATGTTTTGGTTTTATTTTTATATCTTTTTCAGACAAAGGAAAGACATCTTCAGGATCTGTTAGAGGCAAAGGCTCTGGCACTATCACAAGCAGATCGTCTCATCAAACAGTACAGGTGCCAGAGGGCCCAATCAGAAGCAGAGGTATGGCAAAATGAAACAAACAATTTGTAGCCACAATGATTATATATCTACTGGGTTGGAAAATGTAGCAGACCATGGCATCAATTGTCTGAGGTCTCCAGAAAAAAAAAAAGAAGAAGAAAACTTAAAAGAAAGCAAAAGGGGGAAAAGAAAGAAAAAGGGAGAAAGAAAAGGGCAAAAATGGGAAGGAAAGGGTAGAAAAGGTGTAAAAGAAACAAAAATAGTATGAAACCCTCATTTTTGTAAAGAAATGAGACACACCATAGCAATGCGGTAACTAGGTGGGTCAAACAAACCTCAAATCAACAATCATGTATGAGCAATGCATTAACATTTATATGTTCATGTGGCCTACCGCAAACTTTCATCCATTTATGGCACTTCTCTAGATCTTTAGAGTTTTTAGCAAAAGCAATAAAAAAAATCCGTTTGCTAACCATTCTGGGTAACGGGAATCAGATTTACAAAGCCCATAGCGGGCGCGTAGGTGGAATTTTTGTTCCCCATCTTATTGTCTCTCAGTATGTATGTGCAGAAATTTGTTTTGTGCAGATATATTGCATTGACTGCAAAATCGCATTGGATTTTTTCCCCATTTGATTATGCAGATTTTGTTGCTAGGAAAATTTGTGTGGTGATTGGTTGAAAAAGCTGTCAATCAACTAACTCAGAGAGGTCAATTGTTGTTGCAGCATACTTACACAGCTTTTTTCCACATTTTTATGGTCCCAGAATGTACAATAATTTTTCCACCCCTAGATGATCTATGGTTTCAAATGATGTTAAAACATCAGGTGGATTGGTATAATAGCTACTGAAAAGAAATGACTATTTAAAACATCAGGTGGATTGGTATAATAACTACTGAAAAGAAATCCATCAGGTGGATTGGTATAATAGCTACTGAAAAATGACTTGTTAAAACATCAGGTGGATTGGTATAATAACTGCTGAAAAGAAAATCCATCTGGTGGATTGGTATAATAGCTAATGAAAAAAAATCATCAGAATTGGTTCTGAATTGTCTTTTTTCAGCATTTCAGGTCTCAAGAAAGCATGCACATTTGTGATTTCATTCATCTCCTTGCACAGTAAGGAAAGCAGCTCAGTTTAACAAAATATTTTTCATTTAAATGTAACCTTACCCCATTGATATTTTAGCTGGAATAGGCATAGTGAGAACGACTCGCTATGCATTTGAATGTAAAAAAACTGCAGCTGTTTTTAGAGCGGACACCATTTACCTCAATGCAAAAATTGTATACACCTTAGAATTTAAAAAAAAAACAGTTCACAAGATAACAACACAGTTAGTCTCATAAAGCAATTACCTTATAACAGTTTACAAAGCCAAATGCTAGAGAAAATGAACCTTTTTCCACACTTACTTTGCTATTTGGTTTGTTTCCGGTTTCAGAAATGGAACTGGTTGTTAGGTATCAGTGCGTACTTCATGTATGCTTCAGTAAAATCTGAATGCTTTGTCGCGCGAGTGTTTAATGCTTAAATGGCAAGCGTTCTTGGTTAAAGTCATGAGCAAACGCCAAAGGAAGGATGCAGGCCACCATATCGCATGCTTGCGTTTCAATGTGTTTATAGATTTAAAGTTATATGAATAACGTGCATTATTTATGGCTCAATTTCTGTTTTTAAAGGAAATTTGAATGATTATACCGAAGACTGGATGTTTTTTTTTTGCGGAACACTAGTAGATAAGTTCAACTACTGCTTTTTGATTTTTGGATTAAATAAATAAAAGTTTTGATATCAAAAACAATTTTGTTCCAATCTGGTTGCAAAATTGTGTGTTGAAGGCCATTGACTTTTTCTTTATCATGTAACACACGATTTTCACTGTCAATGCTTTCATGCCCAAATCTACAGGATTTGACCACTACCCTGTGCGTGATTTGGGCATGAAGATTCACACTAGGGTAGGCATTGTAATGGTGATTTTGAATTTGAAATAAAATTGATAAATTAAAGGACCAGTTCAGGACTAAAGCAAGTCCATCTTATATGAAAGAGGAACAAATGGTGAAGAAAGCATTCAAAATTTTATTCCATTTAGGAGATATTTATATTTCAAGTTTGGTATCATTTGTGTAGAAAAGACTGAAATCAGACTAGTTGTGATGTCATTGCCTCAGATTCCTCAAAGTCTTTATGTATTCTATCATATTTTGTCCTTCAATTCTGTGGCTTAAAAACCATTAAATATGTCAGGAAAGTAGTAAAAAGGAATCTTGTAAGGATAATTATAATTTACCACTTGAAGAAAGTTTGAGGGGAAATAATGGAAATAGAAAAAAAAGTTAAATATATTTTCTTTAAAATACATTAACAGTTGTTAAGATTGTGAGGATAAAGGCAGCCCCCATACCTTCCATAGTAGACTACTACACCAGTCATTTCTACACAGATAAGACAGAGCTCTATTTTAACTTGAATATTTTTTAATGGAATAAGATTTTTGAATGGTTTCTTTACCATTTTGTTTGTTTTGAAATCCTCTTTTTCATATAAGATAAACTTGCTTGACCACTGAACTAATCCTTTTAAGTAAAGATCTACTGCATCACAAATTATGCTATCAGTCATAACTCAAAGTAAAAGTCTAAAATGTATTTAGCCTGATTCTCTGATCAACTAAAAGATGAGCTTATTCTACCTTTTCTAATACATTGGTGTCCTTCAATTTGAAATGTGATTTTCCATGGAATGGCAGGTAATTATATCATTAGCATGACAATTTTGATAGTTGCTGCATCTACACATTTTGGGTTTAATTGGGATCAAGACTAAACGTGGATTTTTTAAAGCAAAAGCTAGTAAATTCAACCATCCTTTATCTAAAAACCAGATTTATAGACATACAATCATACCAAAAACAACTTCCTCTAATAAGTAAATGATTTGATAAGGTAGTTATTTGTACCAAACCTGGCAGTTGGTTTATAGATAGACATGACAACAAGTCATTTCTTACATTTATTATTACTCACAGATTTTGTAGTGGGGACATTTTTTTGTAAAAACATCTCATGCTTTCCAAAATCTCATCTTGAAATTTTTCAAATGCCTTGCCTATTTTTTAGATCTTAGTGTACGTTTAATTTTTCAGATAATTAGTACAATTACTTCACTTTGTTGTAGTTTCAATTAATCTCACTTCATATTCATAACATCATAACATAAAATATGCAAAAACATATTTTAGAGGTATGTAAGTGTATGATGTCAAAATTCTTGACTCTTGAGGAACATTTTAAAGCTTCAAAATACATTTTTTTATGGCAAAAATAGTCACTGGTCATTTTGTATCCATGAAACATTTAAAATAATATTGAATACTTTTATATCTGTTATGAATGATTTGTTTTGCACTTTTGTCAAAGACCTGAACATTTTCCCACCAACATGACAGTTTCTTAGGTCTCACTTTCTTAGGGGCACATTCCAATTGGTCCAAAAATGTGTGATCCCTTTCTAATCATGTTAGGCAAGAATACTGTGCTCACTGCTGCAAGACTCGGAAAGGTTGAATGAAGATTAAAATCATCATCTGCAAGAGTCGTCCATTAGCACCAAAGGCTGTAGAATAAACTTGAGTAACTAGAGCTTCAAAATCAATTATCTTGATGGAAAAACATTTACTGGCCTTTTTTATCCATGAATCACTTAAAAAGAATATTCAATACTTTTATATCTATTATGAATTATTTTGTTGCATATTGTCCAAATCTTGAGCATTTTCCTCTAACATGAAAGCGACACTTAAGCAAAAATTCTCAATAGATGTTTCATCTTTATCAAATATTAGGCAAGAAAACTGCGCTCACTGCTGCAAGACTCGGAGAGGTTGAATGAAGATTACAATCATCAGCTACAAGAAGCATCCATCCAGCACCAAAGGCTGCAGAATGAACTTGAGAACATGATCACGCAGAACACAAGGCTGGAGGAGATTGCCAAAGATCGAGATCAGCTGACCATTGTTCATACAGAACAAACTGAGAGGTAGGTCAGAAGAATAATTCTTTTAAGATGAATGTTTCACAGAAGTCATATTTTAAAATCTCTTCTCTTTTACAAATGACATCTTTATTCCTTCCTGCCTTTTCTTTTAAACCTGATTTACTTTTACATCAATGATTAGGCCTCTCCAAAAAATTGCTTGTTTGCCCTCCTCTGCTGCCCCTAACTCACAGAAAATCTTTCAAAAATCCCTATGCCTTTTAACATTTTCTACAAAATGGCCTGGCAACCACTTTTGCATTGCCATATTACCCTATACATGCAGGGAGAAAATGCATTGGCAAACACAAGTCACGTGATACAATTTGTTCGATCACGTCTCCCCCTCTGCTCCATGTGCTTCAAATTTTCAACATGCGGCCTTTTATCAAATTTCGATTGAATACAAAAGTTATCGGTCATCAGAGTGATAACAATCTTCAAAGACCAGAAAAAGCCAAGATTTGTTTGTCAAGCGAATAGAAAAATAACTTTTTCGCACGCCACGCCCCCCTCCTTTACAATTTTCCACAAATCCCTCCGTAACAATATTTCACATGCCCCTTCCTTACAATTTTCCACACGCCCCTCCCTTACAATTTTCCACACACCCCTCCCTTACAATTTTCCACACGCCCCTCTCTTACAATTTTCCACACACCCCTCCCATACAATTTTCCACACGCCCCTCCCTTACAATTTTTCACACGCCCCTCCCTTGCAATTTTCCACACACCCCTCTCTTACAATTTTCCACACGCCCCTCCCTTACAATTTTCCACACACCCCTCCCTTACAATTTTCCACACGCCCCTCCCTTACAATTTTCCACACGCCCCTCCCTTACAATTTTCCACACGCCCCTCCCTCACAATTTTCCACACGCCCCCCCTTACAATTTTCCACACGCCCCCTCCTACAATTTTCCACACGCCCCTCCCTTACAATTTTTCACACCCCTCCCCTTACAATTTTCCACATGCCCCTCCCTTACAATTTTCCACATGCCCCTCCCTTACAATTTTCCACATGCCCCTCCTTTACAATTTTCCACCCACCCCTCCCTTACAATTTTCCACATGCCCCTGCCTTATAATTTTCCACAAGAAAAGGCAAACAAACAAGGTTTTCTTGACTTTGCCTTTTGTTAGAATGCACCTTTTCTTCTTTTGTATTTAAGTTCAAAGTTGCAAGTCTTCCTTGGTTGTATTCAATGCATCATTTAAAACTTGTCTTAGTTTACAGTCTTCTATTTTCTTGTTCACAGACTGAATTCAGTTCAAAGAGCTTTGTCAACCACCAAACAGGAATTGCTAGCAGTGACTGAGATGAATGGTATGCTGAAGAGACATAATGAGACGCTCAAGTCTCAGTATGAAGAGTAAGTGTACCAGGTGTTCTTTTGCAAAATAATATAAACATTAGTTCCTCAGAATTTATTTACATTTATAGTCAACTTTCCTAACTTTTTTTAGGTTACCCCCCCCCCTCCCTCCTCCAAAATAAATGCTGATACATGTTTGAGCCTTTACAGGCTATGAATGCTGCAGTACATACTTATTTGCTAGTATTTTTTAAACTGTTATTACAGTGGGAGAGGGTAGGTAAATGATTGATTGTAGGTTGATAAAGGATAGGTGTGACAGAGCACAAGGGCTTTTATGCTGGAGTATTATACAAGAGGCAGCTAGGGAGAGGAATGAATGTAGGGTAGAAGATTGCATAGTGGGTGGAAGATGGCATAGTGGGTGGAAGATGGCATAGTAGGTGGAAGATGGCATAGTGGGTGGAAGATGGCATAGTGGGTGGAAGATGGCATAGTGGTGGAAGATGGCATAGTGGATGGAAGATGGCATAGTGGTGGAAGATGGCATAGTGGGTGGAAGAAAGCATAGTGGGTGGAAGAAAGCATAGTGGGTGAAAGATGGCATAGTGGTGGAAGATGGCATAGTGGGTGGAAGATGGCATAGTGGATTGAAGATGGCATAGTGGATGGAAGATGGCATAGTGGGTGGAAGAAAGCATAGTGGGTGGAAGAAAGCATAGTGGGTGGAAGATGGCATAGTGGGTGGAAGATGGCATAGTGGGTGGAAGATGGCATAGTGGATGGAAGATGGCATAGTGGGTGGAAGAAAGCATAGTGGGTGGAAGAAAGCATAGTGGGTGAAAGATGGCATAGTGGTGGAAGATGGCATAGTGGGTGGAAGATGGCATAGTGGATTGAAGATGGCATAGTGGATGGAAGATGGCATAGTGGGTGGAAGAAAGCATAGTGGGTGGAAGAAAGCATAGTGGGTGAAAGATGGCATAGTGGTAGAAGATGGCATAGTGGGTGGAAGATGGCATAGTGGATTGAAGATGGTATAGAGGGTGGAAGATGGCATAGTGGTGGAAGATGTCATAGTGGTGAAAGATGTCATAGTGGTGGAAAATGGCATAGTGGTGGAAGATGGAGGAATTGGTCAGAGATTTAAGAGCAGGTGGGTGGAAAGTGTAGGATTTAGTAATAGGCAAGAAAGATGGTCAAAGGGGAAGGATAATGGGTTGCTAGTAGCATGTGGTCAGTGATGAGGGGATTTATATAGCTTTGCAATTATGCTCTTGTTGTTTTGAGTTTCTTTTTGTTTTAACTTTTTTTTATATGGTTTAACAAGCAAAAAATATGTTGCTTGATATGGACACTGAGAACAGAAATAAAATTATGTTTGGTAGGGTTTATATTTTAGAACTGTTAACTGTACCCAATATAGCAATCCATTTTAATCAGTGGAAAGGGTGCAAGAGATGAAGGGAGGTATTGCTTGGTTTAAGAAATAAAGATAAACAATGGTTCTACTTTGAGCTCTTGTTAAGATCTATTTTTTTTAAAAGAGGGGGGACAATTTTAAATCTCAAGACTTATATATTTTCATATCTCCAAACATAATCCTGTTCTTTTGTGCTTTTTCAATTTGGGCCTTGAAATAATTTAGCCCTTGGCTACACCCACGAGAAGATCAATGACATCAACCAGTGTGTACCAACATTTACCTTTATACAAAAATATATGCTGAGACCACTTTTTATCATCCTTTTAATTCAGGGCTGCATCCAGTTTTGAAGAGAAAATCACTACAAAGGAGAAAAGGCTGGGAGAAGTGGAGCAAAGATTGGAAAGCGAAACCCAGAAGCTTCATCAAACGACGAAGCAAAGAGACAACCTCTCGGCAAAACTGGAGAAACTTCAAGGAGAATTCACCAAAATGGAGAAAGAACTGAGTGAACAGGTAAAAAAATGATTGTTTTAAATGTAGATATGCCTGGGAAAATATTGATCTTTTTATGGTCTTGATAAAATCAAGGAATTTACAAAGGTCAGAGGTGAAAAATATAGTGGACTATGGCATCAATGGTCACAGAAGTATTTTTAGGTCTCCAGCATGAAAAAGAGGAGGAAAAGAAAGAAGAAGAAGAAAGAAAAGGGAAAAACAGGTTTAAAAGAAAGAAAGAAACTACTGTACATTTATACAAAATGTTTTATACATTTTGGATTGAAAGGATTAGTTCAGTGTGTTACATGCAACCTTTCACCAGAATTCAACGACATTCCAGAGGGAGACGGAAATTGTGCAATAACACTAAATTCAGTAAGTGGCACAGTTCCAGAAAATTATACGTTGACTCATACTACCTGCTAATGGGATCTTCTGGATTTGGAACTTATGACAATATACTCTCAATTTAAGACATCTATCAGAGGTCTATGTCCTGCTATGCCTATTTCTTCAAACAGAACTGGCAAATTATCTATATAAGCAGCTGTTTGCAAGAATATTTTTGAGGTTTCATCAATTAGCAATTAACTGTGTCTTACTGTCTTACATCGAGAATGCCATGCCTTCAATCATTCAGTGTGTGGACATTCATGAAAGTCAACTTTAATTTTCATTGACTTTTGCTTGAGGAATAAATTAATTAGGAAAACCTTTGCCTTAAACTGTCTGCAATATATATTATAAAAGTGGATCTTACAGCTGTTATAGCCTAAATTATTTCATTGAGCTCATAAACAAACTTAAAAGCTTTGAGAAATCATCACATCATTCTTCACTGGAAGTGGATTATATATTGGAATACTAGCAAACTGTTGCCCACAGACAGATCAGACAGATAGCGCATCATCTTCACTATCAGAGTATCAGGTTAGGATATAGAGTTAGGTTTCATTATATTCGAATCAGTCATTTGATAAAAAGACAGCGACGTATTGAAAGCAACATGACTTCTTTCTATTCTCTCAAACTTTTCATTCCGATACATTTACCTTACACTTTACCATCTAAATTTTGTTTTGTATCTTCATTTTCCGGGATTCTCTCTCTGTGGATGAATGGTTAACAGCTTCCACGGCAGGATGGGCAAGTCTCCCATCTCCCATTTCTCCTGGAATAGTAACCTTCTCACCGCAAAAAAGGACATTGTTTACCACCTCGCTGCTTCTTTCAGCAACATTTGTCCTCAGCCAACTACCCCAATGCTTTTAAAGGCAAAAAAGTTGCGATGAAGCCCGTAGTATCACCTTTCCCTCCGACAACATCAAGAGCTACAACACCCCTCTCACCCTTTATGAATTAAACCAAGCCATCCACGTAGGCGGCTGCACCTCCAAGGGCCCAGATAACATCCCCTACCAGTTCCTGAAACACCTCCTCAACAAGGCCAGCCACCACTACCCTACTCACCATCTTCAACTATATTTGGTCCTCACACTCCTTTCCCTCCAATCTGGAGGACAGCTATCATTACTCCCGTTCCTAAACCGGGAAAGGACAATACCGACCCCTCCAGCTACCGCCCCATTAACCAGAGACTAAACTGGTTCCTTGAAACCAACAGAATCTTCTCTCTTTACCAAAGCAGCTTCCGGATGTGTCACAATACCCAGGACCAGTTAATTATGCTCAACACCGCTATTCGGGAATCCTTTGCAAAAAAAGAACACCTCATTGCCATCTTTTTCGACCTCGAGGAAGCTTTCGACACTACTTGAAAATACGGCACTTTAGTTTTTTTCACACATGCACTTCCTCTCTCGATCCCAGCTTTATGGCTTTTAGTTCCTGTGTTTCTCACAATCTCCCCCTGTTTTCTTTTCTTCCTACCTCTGGGATGATCTAAGCTCTCAGGCACGATTTGACCCTCGCTGTTGTGGTGCCGTTAAGCCCTCATCAAACAAATAAGAAGAAATTTAAAATTTTGAATACAGTCTGTTTAAAATTAAAAGCCACTGATCTTGATTTTATCTGTTGGCATTCTTCTGTTACTTTTCTATTATTGGTATGTAACAAGTGGTTCATCAAGTTTGTCGTATATGGAAGAGGACGTTAAAAGAGACAAAATGGTAAAGAAACCATTAGGAAATCTTATTCCGTTAAGGAGATATGTAAGTTTAAAGCTCTTGTCTTATCTTTGTAGAAATGACTGGTGTAGTAAGTCTACTATAAAGGTTGGCGCCCTTATCCTCACATTTTTAATGTATTTTAATGAAAATAATATTAATGTATATTAAAGAAAATATATTTAACATTTTTCCTATTTTAATTTTTTTCCCTCGAACTTCCTTCAGGTGGTAAATTATAATTATCCTTCCCAAGATTCTGTTTTGTAACTTTCTTGATGTATCCAATGATTTATAAGCCACAAAACCGAAGGACAAAATATTAAGAATACATACAGATTTTGAGGAAAAGGAAGCAGTGATATATCATAACAAAACTGATTTCAATACAAATGATACCAAACTTTAAACTTGAATATCTCCTTAATGGAGTAAGATTTTGCAATGATTTCTTCACTATTTTGTTTCCTTTGAAGTCCTCTTTCACATAAGATGGACTTGCTTGACACCTAAACTAATCCTTTAATAAAACAAATTCAAAGAAAACAATTTGTGATTTTTCAAGTTTCTTTCCCACCAAAGAAAACACAAAGGAGAAATGTGTGTATGTTTTATTTATTCAGTGAACTGCAGCGAGTTGAATGCCGAAGGCAATCTTCATAATGTTGATTTTTGTTTTCTTAATATCTTGAATAAGTTTTATAGTTTGTATTCATTATTCATTTCATATCAACATTACCGACTGATAGTTTGAATGTTTTGAAGGTTTGACTCATCATATGAATATTACAGACGTTGCTTCATCCAACAAGGAGAGGGGAAAACAGGAAGTGCCTGAAGAAAGGCAAAGAAGACTGGATGTTCAGTTTCTAATGAAATTAAATCAGAAGTACAGTGTGTTGTCTTTGTTTCACATTTGTTACTTTCTGCCAGAAAGTTCTGATGTTAGAAAAATGCCTGGAGAGAATGAAAATACCCCAAAAATATGTTTGCAAAAGTGAAGGATAAAAATCATTGTAATAATATTTTGTAAGATGCTTGTGCAAGGACAGGATTCCACTAACAAGTATTTCTCCTTTGTGTAAAGGATCTGAGTTACTTGATGAATGTGAAAGTCCCAAATGAATGTCAAAACAATATGAACTAGAATTTGAGCACTCTGTAGAGCTCATACCTCCAACATCCCCTACCAGTTCCTAAAACACCTCCCCAACAAGGCCAGCCTTACCCTCCACCATCCCTTGATGATTCCAAGATGCCTAAAATTTGGTAAAGTTTACCCCCATCCTCAAGACAATCTGTCTAGAAATCCTAAGCCAACAAAGTTTTATCTTCAAAAACTCTCTTCCTCATTTTAAATTAGTATTTTTCATTTGTTTTCTAGACACTTCAGGGTTATCTACCTTCATTGTTTTTAGTTTTATTCAGGCTAATCATTTATTGTTTGAGTTCTTTTCAGGCAAGAATCACATTCCATCCTTTTCCATTCATGCCAAAAGCAATTGTTTGATTTTCTTTGATACCCAACCACTAAATTTTGTTTTCTTTATAGATTTCAGAAAATGGATTGTTTGGAAATCTTTTCAGGGCATGAATTCATTGTTCAGCACATTCCATTAAATTTTTTGAACTAGAAGCCATCACACATCTCATCCAAAAACATCCCCACCCCTCCATTTGTGCCCTTCCCATGTTTCCAATGTCTCAAATTTTGATCACTTCCTCCTTAAGCAGCAAACACAACACACACCAAATTTATTCCAAATCCAATCATCACTTCTTGATATATCTTGATGGCAAACAGACAAATGCAGGCAAAACATATCCTCCCTCCAACTTCGTTGGCAGCAGTAATGATCAAAGTACAGTGAGCCTCCTACAAAGAAACTTTCTCATCAAAATATTCTCAAAAAGTTCAGTGAATTATAATTTACTGCTGGAGTTCTAAAGTGATCATCGAGCCACTTTGACTTGATAATTCTAGCATTACTTTCAGTATCTCATTCCAAAATTTCTTTCATGCTGGGCAAAGGGTATGAATGAAATAGATAATAAATTGTTTTGTTTTTAGTTGTTGGTTAATTAATACGAAATCTCGTCTCACAAAAAGTTGCTTGATGCAACACCAGTAAGTCTGATACATTGTAGTAACATCACTTCCGACACGATTGAGTGGCTTTGTGTAAATATTTTGACCAATCAGAAACTTTGAGTTGTAGTGTATGTTTATCTCCTCGGTAACAAGATAATTTACCGTTAAAGGAATATTCCCATGGAATATTATTTTAAATATATTTGATAGGGAAAATTTTGAAATACAGATTGGTAAAAAAAAAACATGTTAATATCTCATTCCTAGAAGAAGTTATTGAACTTTAAAGATTTTTCTTGCCTGCATAAAAATGGCTTTTGTAGTGAGTCAGTCATCATTATGATGTCATCACAGCACTTCCTGTACTTTTCTTTATGTATTTCTTTGAAAATTAATTGCCAATTTTTCATAATACAAATGTAAGTTACAAGAACAGATTGAAAACCTCATTGTAAAATTTGTTCTACACTATTTCTTAATCATTTTTTAAGATAAAAATGTTCACAATCATTTAGAAAATACAAAATTTATTTTCAGAAAAATACATCGAGAATAGTACAGGAAGTGCTGTGATGACATCATAATGATGACTTGAGACTTAACAATCTCTTTTATGCGGACGAGAAAAATCTTTAGAATTCAATAACGTTTGGTAGAAATAAGATATTAACTTGGTTTTTTTTTATATATATTTTTTTACCAATCTATTTTTCTTAATGTCCTCCTATCAAATATATCACAATGAAATTCCATGGGAATATTCCTTTAATATGAAATTTCTACTCTTTCCATTGCATTTACAAAATTTTCTCAACACATTCTGGTCATGAGAGCTGTTTATTTACCCCATTTGATCTTTGATGTCTGATCTTGTGTCTTCATTTTTAGATCTCGGATCTTCAAGTACAGAGAGAGCAGAATGAGGCAGCCATCAAGGAGAAGGATGCCGTATTGGAGATGCAGAAAGAGGAGCTGGGAAAAGTGACACAGATCACAAACATGATCCACCAGATGACCAAGAAGTGATCAAAAAGGGATAACCCATCTTCTTGACCAAGAAGTGATAAACCATTTTCTTGACCAAGAAGTGATAAACCATCTTCTCGACCAAGAAGTGATAAACCATCTTCTTGACCAAGAAGTGATTAACCATCTTCTTGACCAAGAAGTGATCAAAAAGTGATAAACCATCTTCTTGACCAAGAAGTGATTAACCATCTTCTTGACCAAGAAGTGATCAAAAAGTGATAAACCATCTTCTTGACCAAGAAGTGATCAAAAAGTGATAAACCATCTTCTTGACCAAGAAGTGATAAACCATCTTGTTGACCAAGAAGTGATAAACCATCTTGTTGACCAAGAAGTGATAAACCATCTTCTTGACCAAGAAGTGATAAACCATCTTCTTGACCAAGAAGTGATAAACCATCTTCTTGACAAAAAAGTGATAAACCATCTTCTCGACCACGAAGTGATAAACCATCTTCTTGACCAAGAAGTGATTACCCATCTTCTTGACCAAGATGTGATCAACCATCTTCTTGACCAAGAAGTGATAAACCATCTTCTTGACCAAGAAGTGATAAACCATCTTCTTGACCAAGAAGTGATAAACCATCTTCTTGACCAAGAAGTGATAAACCATCTTCTTGACCAAGAAGTGATAAACCATCTTCTTGACCAAGAAGTGATAAACCATCTTCTTGACCAAGAAGTGATAAACCATCTTCTTGACCAAGAAGTGATAAACCATCTTCTTGACCAAGAAGTGATTAAAAAGTGATAAACCATCTTCTTGACCAAGAAGTGATAAACCATCTTCTTGACCAAGATGTGATCAACCATCTTCTTGACCAAGAAGTGATTAAAAAGTGATAAACCATCTTCTTGACCAAGAAGTGATAAACCAACTTCTTGACCAAGAAGTGATAAACCATCTTCTTGACCAAGAAGTGATAAACCATCTTCTTGACCAAGAAGTAATAAACCATCTTCTTGACCAAGAAGTGATAAACCATCTTCTTGACCAAGAAGTGATAAACCATCTTCTTGACTAAGAAGTGATAAACCATCTTACTAACCAAGAAGTGATAAACCATCTTCTTGACCAAGAAGTGATAAACCATCTTCTTGACCAAGAAGTGATAAACCATCTTCTTGACCAAAAGTGATAAACCATCTTCTTGACCAAGAAGTGATCAAAAAGTGATAAACCATCTTCTTGACCAAGAAGTGATAAACCATCGTCTTGACCAAGACGTGATCAAAAAGTGATAAACCGTCTTCTTGACCAAGAAGTGATAAACCATCTTCTTGACCAAGAAGTGATAAACCATCGTCTTGACCAAGACGTGATCAAAAAGTGATAAACCGTCTTCTTGACCAAGAAGTGATAAACCATCTTCTTGACCAAGAAGTGATAAACCATCTTCTTGACAAAAAAGTGATAAACCATCTTCTCGACCAAGAAGTGATAAACCATCTTCTTGACCAAGATGTGATCAACCATCTTCTTGACCAAGATGTGATTAAAAAGTGATAAACCATCTTCTTGACCAAGAAGTGATAAACCAAGTGATAAACCATCTTCTTGACCAAGAAGTGATAAACCATCTTCTTGACCAAAAGTGATAAACCATCTTCTTGACCAAGAAGTGATAAACCATCTTCTTGACCAAGAAGTGATAAACCATCTTCTTGACCAAGAAGTGATAAACCATCTTCTTGACCAAGAAGTGATAAACCATCTTCTTGACCAAGAAGTAAACCATCTTCTTGACCAAGAAGTGATAAACCATCTTCTTGACCAAGAAGTGATAAACCATCTTCTTGACCAAGAAGTGATAAACCATCTTCTTGACCAAGAAGTGATAAACCATCTTCTTGACCAAGAAGTGATAAACCATCTTCTTGACCAAGAAGTGATAAACCATCTTCTTGACTAAGAAGTGATAAACCATCTTCCTAACCAAGAAGTGATAAACCATCTTCTTGACCAAGAAGTGATAAACCATCTTCTTGACCAAGAAGTGATAAACCATCTTCTTGACCAAGTGATCAAAAAATCAAATCCGTAATGCTCGCCTCGGAAGAAAACTTCCAAACAAAAAACTTACACATGTAATAAGAAGTCACTGTTTTATCTGAGAGTACCATAGTTTTCAAGTTATGATTAAAAAAGTTTTATGTTTTTTCAATACAATTTTTGTTAAAGGATTAGTTCAAGTGGTCATCGTATGTGAAAGAGGACTTTAAAAGAAACAAAATAGTGCAGAAAACATTCAAAAATCTTATTCTGTTAAGGAGATATGTAAGTTTAAAGCTCCTGTCTTATCTCTGTAGAAATGACTGGTGTAGTAAGTCTACTATGAAGGTTGGCACCCTTATCCTCACATTCTTAATGTATTTTAATAAAAATAATGTTAATGTATTTTAAAGAAAATATATTTACATTTTTCCTATTTTAATTTTTTACCCTCAAACTTCTTCCAGGTCGTAAATTATATTTATCCTTCCAAGATTCTGTTTTGTTACCTTCTTGATGTATCCAATGGTTTTTAAGCCACAAAACAGGACAAAATATTATAGAATACAAAGATTTTTAAGGTATCATTTATGTAGAAATGACTGAATTCAGACTAGTTGTGACATCACAGCCTCAGATTCCTTAGTCTTTATGTATTCTATCATATTATATCCTGCGATTTTGTGACTTAAAAACCATTGGATATGTCAGGAAAATAGTAAAACAGAATATAGTAAGGGTAATTACAATTTATACCTTAAGAAAGTTCGAGGAAAAATAAATCAAATGTTAAAAAAACTTAAATAAATTTTCTTTAAAATACATAAACAATTGTTATTAATGTGAGGATGAGGGTGTCAACCTTCCATAGTAGTAGACTTACTACACATGTCCTTTCTAGATAGGTAATACAGAGCTTTAAACTGTAATATCTTCTTGACCACTGAACTAATCCTTTTAGTTGAAATAAACCAGAATTTTTATTTCCTTCTGTTTTAGTACAAGCAATCAATTAAATAATTTCTGTTTACAAAGTTTGACAAAACGTTTTCTGTAAATTTGCCAGGAACTGTTCAGGAAATTGGCCTGGAAGTGTTTGAAATTGGCCAATAGTTGTTTTTTTAAAGTAATAAAGATTTACTATTGTGGTCACTTCATATTACTTTGGCGGATATTTTATTGAAATGTTAAAAAGGCAGTCAACATGAAAGCCACTTCAATATTGTATTTTACGTAAATATTGTAGTAAATGTATATAAATCATTTGTATATTGTGTGCAATGTAAATAGTAGTACTAGGTCTATTTCGATTTGAAATTCCAGAAAGGTTAATATTTATTGAATTATGATTATTTTTATGGTATGTTTCTGTACCTACAAGTGATATTTTCCAATTTTAATTTTTAAGAGGATTTTTGCCACTATGAAAGTTTGGATAGGGATCAATACAGTATTCAGTGGATAAGGGAGGGATCAATGCAGTATTGAGTGGATAAGGGAGGGATCAATGCAGTATTGAGTGGATATTTAATACAATGAATTTGTGGGTTTTTTGTCTGGTTATATGCTATCTAAATTCCATGTAAAAAATATCGGAAGTATTCCTGTTTTATTTGTTCAGACAAAGTTAAGTCATCCCTCTCATTCAGGAATTCATATATAAAATAAGAATTTGTATACAATGCACATATCTATTAAACTGTTTGAGACGGTTCTAGTCACTGAATTATGATTTCAATATTAATAATTGAATTGAAACAGTGTGCTGTAGACTTTCATTTTGTATCTTTTTAAATCTTTGATTTTCTAGTAATGATGCATTCTTAAGTATGGAAGGGGGAGGGTGATTGATGTAAGGGTCTACATGGGGGAACCCTAAAGTTCCACTCGATGCTGAATGTGCTTTATTCAAACTGACCTCCTGTGTGCAAGATATCCAACAGTGGATGATTGCAAACAAACTTAAACTTAATGAGGACAAAACAGAGTGTATCATAATCTCTTCATCAAATGCTAGTAAAGCCCTTGAGAACCTCAAGTTTGTATTTGGCAATACTTGCATCTCACCAGTCACTTCAGTTAAAAATCTGGGAGTTGCTTTCGATAATAGAATGTCAATGGACAACCATGTGACACAACTTAGTAAAACAATTAATTATCACATTAGAAACATTGGCAAGATTCGTCGGTACATTGACGTTGAAACCTGTCATTATGTTGCTCGATCACTCATCCTATCACGTTTGGACTACTGTAATTCCTTTTTGAATGGTATTACCATGAAAAATGTAAATCGCCTACAGAAACTCCAAAATAAAGCTGCTAAGCTATCTTCAGGAAACGCCGTGATCATGCCTCACCCTTGCTCAACAAATTGCATTGGCTCCCTGTGTCACAGCAAATTTTATACAAAACATGTCTTATTGTCTACAAATCCCTGATACATCAATCACCTGAATACATATCCAACAGTCTGAAACTTTATACACCAGCACGATCCCTTCGCTCCTCTTCTGAAAACCTCCTGACTGAACCCAGAACTAACACCAAAGCTGGTTCTAGGGCTTTTTCAGCTGCAGCACCCCATGTTTGGAACTCTTTGCCTTCACACATTCGCCATGCCAGTTCACTTGGACAGTTCAAAACACATCTCTTAAGACTTTTCTTTTTTAATCATGTATTACTTACTGAACTTTGGGGCAGCATTCTGGGCGCTTTGTATCCTATGGAAAAGGCGCCTACTACAAATGAACATGGATGAATGGATGGGATCCAAAATATCGGGTTTTGATTTGTATGTACTTTATGGATGATGCCTATAGGGGGTAAAGCGTTTCAATGTTTCGCCACTGAGAGAGAGTCATCCTGAAGTGTATTCATGAACTCAATCTCTTACAAACTATATGTTGAGTAATCTCTTGTACTATTATTATTATTATTATTATTATTATTATTATTATGTAGATGCTTATATAGCGCTTATATTGATAACAAAACTAAGCGCTTTACATTATTGGGTAAAAGGTGTGTTTTCAATTGCTTCTTGAAATTGATAATGTTACTTGCAGATCTGATGTGGACAGGCAGCTCATTCCATATGGAGAACTGAAATCTCTGGGGGAGGGGGGAGGCACTTCACTCTAAAAGTGGTAGGGGTGTGCCACCCATCAACCAAAATCCATTCCCGAAGTATGATTTTTTGGTACCTGCAGTATGAAATTATAAAATTTTCATCATCATCATCCATCAAGTGCAGTCACAATCAAAGACACTTATGATACGCCACCCTGGTTTATCAGCCATAGCTCCAGTCAGTTTTTCAAATCTGAGTGCAATTTTGATGCCTGCAGTATGAGTATTCAACAAAAATATTGTAAAAAATGGGCCAGCAATACAAAATTGACCGAGTAAAACAGCATTTTTTGGGACAGGTCTGCACTATAAAAATGATGAAAAAAGACACCTGCACTATGAAAATGATACAAACAAAGCACCTGCTTGGGCAGCTTATATGCATATATATATGTATACATGTGTATGTATCCACGTGTATGTATCCACGTGTATGTATCCACGTGTATGTATCCACGTGTATGTATCCACGTGTATGTATCCACGTGTATGTATCCACGTGTATGTATCCACGTGTATGTATCCACGTGTATGTATGTGTGTGCATGTATGTGTGTGTATATATGTATGTATCTACATGTATGTGTAAATATATACATATATATAGATATATACCTCACATATGGAAATAATAAAATGCATTGCATGTTATAGTCTCATAAAGTGCTGAGTGAAATATGGCAATAAAGAGTTTCAACATGTAGAGAAAGTACTTAATACTTAGTAATGTAGAGAAAGTACTTAATACTTAGTAATGTATTGCAAGTAAGGCATTTTAAGAATTGACATGCTTCATGCCAATTATTGCTTGAATAATTTTGTTGGCACAAGAACATTTCTAGTTGTGATAGGACATACACACCTTTCAGAATATTTTTTTTTTTTTTTTTAGTCTGCTGAAGAGGATAGTAAAATGAGGTCCAATGGTTAAGGAGTCATGCTCGTATTTGAAAGGTACTGGGTTCGATTCCCGTCATGTGTCCTTTAGCAAGACACTTTACTTGCTCCAGTTCACTCAGCTGTAAAATAAGCACCAGCACTGCTGGGGAGTTAATCTGCGATGGACTACCTCCTGCCTCTGTAAGATCATGGATCGTATGGTCAACTACAGGCTCTGCTGGTACCTCAAGAGGAACTACATCCTTTCCCCCACTCAAAATTGTTTCAGGAAAAAACAAAACTGCCTGGACCACGTCCTCTAATTCGACAACTCTATCCGCAAATCCTTCCTCAGGAATCATCACACCATCGCAATCTTCTTCGACATCGAAAAGGCCTTCAACACCACTTGGTGGTATGGTGTCCTCAGAGACTGTTACTCCTCTGGCCTCAGAGGCTTTTGCCCACCTTCATACACAACTTCCTCCACTCCCGCCACTTCAGAGTACGCATTGGAAACATCTACTCCCAAAGGTACACCCAAGATCTGGGTGACACCCAACATCTGGGTGTCCCCCAAGGCAGCATCCTCTCCCCCACTCTCTTTATTCTCAAACTTAACTGCATCACCAAAACTCTTACCCCAACTCAAAAGTTCCCTCTATGTCACGATTTCAGTATCTACGCATCCTCCCCATGCTTCCATACTCTCCAAAATAAGCTACAACACTGTCTGGCTCACTGGAGTGACGCAAACGGTTTAAACTTCTCAAAAGACAAAACTGTTCTCATCCATTTTAACAATAACAACTCCTTCTTCCTCCACCCCAATCTCCGTCTCAAAGATTCCATAATCCCCAGTAAAGACAGTTCTCGCTTCCTCAGAATAACTCTCGACTCTAAACTTTCCAATCTCCCCCACATCAACACCCTTAAAACCAAATGCCACAAAATCCCTAATCTCCTCAAGGTCCTCTAAAGCACTGACTGGGAAGGGGAGGAGGGGGAATCGTCTCACCTTATACCGCTCCCTCCTCAGATCCAGGCTGGACTATGGCAATTTCATCTTCGCCTCCGCCTGCAAATTTTACTTGAAACACCTGGAGGTCACTAAGAACACTGCCCTAAGGCTTTGCCTTGGTGCCACTCACACCTCCCCTATCACCAGGCTCCACGTCGAAGCCAACGAACTCCCCTTTGACGTCTGGTGCACGAAGGCTTGCCTCTCTTTTGCTCTCCGCATCCTCACCGATCCAAGAAACCCTTGCTTCCATTCCATCCGCTCTCCCTCCTTCACCAACCTCTTTAATCTCAACAAACGCATCCCCCCCACTCCCACTTCTCCAAAGCCAACATCATCATTTTCTCGATTGCCAGACACACCATCCCACCTACACTATTCAACCCCCAAGGTTTACCTTGGTCTATCTTTATTCACGAAAGCTCTCCACAACCCTGCCTTCTTCCACTCCAAATACTGTCAACTCAGTAGACATTTCTATGATTACTTCTATTCACCGACGGCTCTATACGGAAAGGGAAGGCTTCTCTGCTGCCGCCTGTCCTGGCCTCACCCTCTCCTCAAGGTTACCCGATTGCACCTCTGCCGAGGCAAAGGCCCCCTCATAGCCTTAAACTTCATAGAACTCTTTCCGCCCCTGTTTTGTTATCTTCTCTGCCTCTAATTCCGTCCTCACTGGCATCCTCAACATGCTCTGGCCCAACCCTCTCAATCTACAAATCCTCAACAAACTTCACTCTTTCCTCCCTGAAAGAAAAATTTCTTTTTCTGGATTCCCAGCCACGTCGGCATCAGTGGCAACGAGAAAGCCGACAGAGCCGCCATCAAAGCTCTGTCAATAACATCTCTCCTTTTCCTATTCCACACTCAGACCTCCGTCTCTCCATCTCCAACTACATCAACAAGACCTGTCAAAACTCCTGGAATTATGAAACCAGTAATAAACTTCACACCATCAAAGCTAAAGTCGGGACCAACACCCCTCTGCATGGTCGAAACCGCAGGGAAGACATTGTTGTTACCTGCATTCGCCTCTCCCACTCCTCTCTTACTCACTCCTATCTCTTATCCGGCTCCCCTGCCGCTCTCTGCCTTACTTGCAACATCGATCTCTCCATCAAGCATATTTTCTTAACCTGTCCCCTCTACCAGAACTCCAAATCTCTTTTCTCCTTAATCTCGGACCTATTCGAAAACAATTCTTCCTCAAACATCATCAATTTCCTTCGCAACAACAACCTCTTCCACCATATATAATCTCCTCCCTTTCTACACCTAACCTTACACACCACTTTCTTTTCACTTAATTTTTTCTCACTTAATTTTTTCTCCCACATTCAACTTTCCTCTTTATCTTCCCTACAAACCTTCCATCTCCTTGCTATCCTTACTCTTACACCATTATTTATTAACACCCTCTTGGCACATTTGACTCTGACTGTCGCGGCGCCGTTAAACATCAACAAACCAAAGCAGGAATCAAAGGTTTGTTTGTGGCACGATACCTATTTATAGTGCCTAAACACAACATTTTCTACCAGTGATGGCTCTAAGATTCCCCCCACAGGTGGTCCACTTACTCCTCACCAGGTGGTCCAGCTATTTGGTGGGCGGAGCCGAGGTGGACATGGCTTAGCTTGGCTGTACCTATGATGCTTTTTATGAAATTTTCAAAAGAGAGCGTGGTGGTGTTGTACCATGTGCGTTAAATTGCCACATCGGAAGCTGTGACATAGCTGCTAGGCTTGAGGTTTTTTAAAACTATTTGAAGATCGAGCTATTCTGATTGCTATTTCCTAATTTGTCGCACCTAGGATTTTTTGTCGGAAATGAAATACTGAATTAGGACTTCCCCAACGAATTTAAATACAATGGCCCCGACGGGTCATCCAGGCCTCCCCAACGGGTGGGCAATGAACCCCTTCTGGAGCCACCATTGTTTTCTACTGGACTTAAGTTGCACCACCAAGTACACAAAAAGAGAACAATGCATGAATGATACATTCTATTATATAACTTTGTTACACTTCAAAGAATTTATTAATAAAGAATTTTACCACACCTGAACACAATTTTTCATATTTACAATTCAGCACTCGGCATGTCATAGACAGACAAAATAGTTTATAACTTCAACATTATTAAAAAGTTTGGTTAAAACTCATAAAATGAAGTGAAAAAAAAAAACATTTTACATTTTTACTGCATTGAATTGGCTA
The DNA here is from genome assembly GCA_020152595.1 of Chiridota heheva. Lineage (NCBI taxonomy): Eukaryota > Metazoa > Echinodermata > Holothuroidea > Apodida > Chiridotidae > Chiridota > Chiridota heheva. The sequence goes on from JAIGNY010003103.1 coordinate 1,031,470, forward strand.
TGAGCATTATCGTGCCTACAAACCTCTGAAGCAGTCAACTATTACTGGCATGGGGACTACAAATATTTCAGTGAAGAAATACAGCAGTGGCGTAATCAGAGGAGACATATCCCCCGACTTTTTAACACCGTAATTTCAAAAAATACATGAGGTTTTGAAAAACACTGACTCTCACTCTCCTACTTTGTGGAAGATAATTATGTCCGCCACTTTGAATTACAACCCTAAAATACAGTACTGTATACTATGTTTTGATAAGTGATAACTTCAAATTTGCAAAATATCTTACTTTAATATTTGGTATGTGTAATATCTTACTTTAATTTTTGGTATGTGTGCATAGTAAAACTAAAGACAATCCAATGGAAATGTGTCATTCAGGGTTTTAAAAAAAAGGTGTTACTTTGTTATTACTTGCCCCCCCTCCTCAATTTTTTTTTATATTATAAATAATAATAATAACAACAAAAATAACCATAATCATAATCATATTGATAATAACAACGATAATCATAATCATATTAATAATAATAATAATAAATCTGTCTTTTATGCCCGCACCCTTTCTATGATTTTGTTTGCTCCCTAAACAAAGATCCTATGACTGGATATATGATCAAATTTTCATTCATGTACTGTAGTTGATAAAAATATCAGTGAAAATTCAGTTGTGTCAAATATTTGATTGAATTGAGGGAAAATGTTTCTGTTGATGTAGTATCAAATGTATTAGTCTGAGCAAGGAGTGGTCTATCCCCACTGAGCAAAGTGAAACAATTTAAGCATTGGATATGTAAACAAAAACATTGCACATCATAGGCACAACACTTATTGTGTTTGTGGAAATAAATGTTCTGATTAGTAATAAAATGCACCAATCTGGCTGGATTTCTTAGCTATGTACATGTATATTCAGATTTATTTACAGCTTCTATTTTCAAAATGGATTTTTATTGTCAAAATGGACTTGAATAAAGCCTTCACATTACCATTATACTCCTTTTCTGGTAGTAAAAAAACCTACCAGAATAGCTAGCAAAATTCGTGTTTGCTATTCTGGTACAGAGTGTATTAAGTACCAAAAATGGAGTATAATGGTAATGTGAAGGCTTTTAATACTCCAGTCCATTTTGACAATAGAAATCCATATTAAAAAAAGAAGCTGTTTATTACGGAATCTAGTTTTGTTAGAATGGGTGAAATAAGAGTAATGTTATATGTGGGTATGGTATGATGATCCTGATGAAATAAGTGGTCAAAGGGCTTAAACAATTATTTACCTAATGTGGTGGAGACCATAATAAGTATATAAACGCTTTTACGAAGATGGTTCTCCGTATGATTATATATAAAAAGTAATCTTAATAGACATGCATTTAAATTGACATATGGATATAACACAAAAATAAACCTCACCTCACCCCACCCAATCCAACTTCCATCACACCCCACCCCCCAAAAATAACTGGATTCTCCTTTTACAAAAACATTAAAGTTAGGCATATAAGGATAATAAATAGGTTTTGAGCTTCTTTTTAAACATGGATGAAGAGGTAGAAGTTTTTATTTTACAATATATAAAAGCTTTTACAAAGATGGTTCTCCGTATGATAATATATGAAAATAAGTACATGTACATGTGTAAGTGGTACGATTATCTTTTGAAAGTGTTGAATATTTTATGTAAACTATTAATTAGTGTGAAATATGTTTGAAAACAGGTTTGTTAAAGATTGTGATGATGCTGGTAAACAAAGATCGAAAGATTGTAATTACTAAGTATTAACACATGAAAGTATTTAGCACTTAAAGTGCCATGAAACCCATGCAAACAAACATTGAATTATTATAACTGAATTATTTTTGATATAGAGAAATTGAAGAAGTAAAGAAGTAAATTCATAATTATTTCAGAGGGATGGCAAATGAATAAATTATTGTCTTAAAATTGCTGAAATAAAGGATTTTCCACACCCTCTGTATGGTGTAATATTGCAATAAATGCTTTTTAGCCAATCGTTGCCATGTTTGGCAGTTGACAGGATTCATTACTATGGAAAATATTCTTATTAATATTAAGTATGTGATTGTTAAAACGTTTTGCCAATATGAATTTGTAAATGTGGCAAAGACTGATGGCCTAGAGCACCTAATAAACGATCTGAGTATAACAACGTATTCCCTAATTGTCCTGTATTTAACCACCACATAACACAGGGGTAATAAACCTCCACAAGCCCCAGTAATTCTGCTCAAAATACATATTCACCCGCAAGGGTTCTGAATTGAATTTTTCGAAGGGCCATCATTTCACAACAGCTTCAGGTTGCGGACCAATCGTGTGGCAAAACCAGCATCATGTGACAAACAAAACCCGTCAAAACAATCCCTGAATACAAAGCAGTTGAGAATGTGCGCGATTAGAAGGATGTATGTCACTGTCGGCGGTTCTCTTATCCACCTTCCTTTGACAAGCCGCGAGCCCAATTTATAGCGGAATTAAAGATAACATTTTATATGATACGCTGCGATGTTTTAGTGAGCTAATCTGCCTAGGGAAAATAAACAAACAAGTATTTTGCAATTTTTACCGATCTCATTCGGATTGATCATACATGCAATGCACTGTATTGCATTATATAATGACTATTGTTCGCAGGCCAGATTGGTCGGTCTGGCGGGCAACATTTGGCCCGTGAGCCACCTATTTAGAATTGCCGCCCTACACCCTTTGCTGCTTAAAATCACACCCCAAGAAATACATAAAAAGTTAAAAATACAAGTGCAGAAATTAATGAATATATGGTATAAATAAAATCATCTAGTCATCTAAGGGTTTGTTAGAATTCCCATGTATTCCAACCAGAGAGCTGTTACTTTGACAAAGTAACAGCTCCCTGTTCCAACATTATGTCGTACATCCACAACATTTCCCGTCCTGGCCCAGTCAAGTCAGAGTTCATGTGCGCCGATTCGTTGGCAGCCGGAGAACTTGACTGGAGGCGCTGTGGTCTCAATGGAATGGCGCGGTATAAAAGCCTATAAACAAACATACAGACATTGAGAGGTACATGTTCTAGTGGAGGTATTTCTAACAAGTAATATGACCGTTTTAAAAAAAGTGCATCAAAATCATTTTCCAAGAATTTCAATATATTTTTTAAACTTATTTAATTTATTCCAGTGAGTGTAGTTCAAACTGACTTGCACTTTATATAACCACTATTCCGCAAGCTCTTAGGGTTTTCTAGGATTGCAAATACATGAACTCTTGGCAAGTTTTCCCTGAGGAAGTCTGGGGTGAAATATCAAGATGCCAGAAACTGGATAATATATTGCCAAAAATGCTTTGTCATGTCTGAGGTCTGATTGTTTTTGCCTCCTTCAGGTCAGTGGAAGAAAGGATTTCGTGATCTTACATTTATTATTAGAAAACAGTCATAACTTTCTCGATATCAAATTTCTACCATGCTTTCCAGAGAGGAAAAACATACCACTTCTGCTTAATATCTACATACAAATCTTTCCCAAATAAGTTGTTTGCATAAGACACTAATCTATGAGTTAGCGTGTCGTGCCTGTGAAAATGTCAAGGAAATGTATTTATATCTTTACTCTTAAAAGTAGGACACTTGATTAAAAAAGTTTTAAAAATCACACAGAAAATAAATAAATTTCTTTACAAATTAGCTCCCTTTGAATTTGTCTCCCTTTATTTGAGAATACATAGAAAGTAAAGACTAATTGAACTATATTTGAAATGATAGCTACCTGCAGTTTCACCAACTTAAAACTTAATGTTCAATTTAAGTAAATATTTAATGATGAAACATTTATCAAAAACCATTTTAGATTTTCAGGCATAATTACTTGAGAAAATATGCAAATGTTGACGTGATCAGTTGGAAGGCAATTTAATTTAAAATATAAAAGCCAACATACAGTTAAAGTTTTAAGATAAGCCACCATTTTGACTTGTTATGAAATTTAAAACAACATCACATTAAGGTACGCAATGCACATTTTGTTTGATTATTATCTTTGCTATTATAAACCGTCCAATATTCATTGTTGGTCTTATAGAGAATATAAAATATCTAATGGTTTACATGTACCTGCTAAATAGGCGAAATCGTCATATGGACACAATGTTTAGAATTTGATTCAAAATTGATTGATTGGTTGAAAGTGCTGCAGGATTCGCTGGCCCTTATTTCACAGTATAGAGGGATTTGATCACGTGACTCTTACTCATCTGGAAGCCATTTTCCCCCTCCCCATAAATTTGGGGCCCCGGTCCTTATTTCCTAAGGAATGTCTAGTGAATTTGGTCCCCCCCCAGTCCCCTGGCTGATTTTACTAAGTAATTTACTAGCGTGTCTGTACGGTTCCTTCTATTAAATTTTATTGTTTTTGTTTGCGGCGGCGATTTTACTTCAAATTTTCCCAATGCTTTATATATTCACCGGGTATACAAAGAGTAACTTTTACGTGAACACCATCTAATTGTTTGTTATATGCAGATAAAGACTACATACCTGGCCTAAAGTGCTCACTGCAAATCCTAACATGAACCGAAGGTTGAAAGACATTGTATCGTACAGCAGAAGCCCACTTTGAACATCGATCAGGATCAAATGGAAATCGAGAAAACGTCTTTTAATTTCCCAGCACACATCTATTAGTGCAACCAACGGCACAGCAAGATTCTGGCATAATTATCTTACAAAAATTATCTTATATAACAACATACAAGCATTTGTCAGTCTAAATAAATTTACAGCAGACGATCATTCGCTCAACAAAATGGAAATATAAACAAAGTCTCGTGACCTCATGACATCGGTTGAAACACCGTTATATATTAAATCAAACCCCATTAATTGACCCGTCAGTTAAGGCAATAGGCTTCAATTCTTTTCGAAACAAGAGTTGTAGGTTTAAATCCCTGCAGAATCTTTTTGTTTTCTTCAATTTTTGCGTTATCTTTTTTGATCATTGTAATTTTTATCTGGTGACTAATTGTAGTATTATCTCACTGATATTTCACTTTCAGTTTTTTTGTCTGACAAACACATTGAAAAAAAAAAGGGGAAAAAAGACTTTCTTGTAACGTTGTAACGTTTTGCAGTGCATGAAACTTCACACACACACACACAATCTGCCATTGTCTGACTGTACAAACACAAACGTGAGTGGCGTAAATGTTCTCATCCCACAATTTAACTCCCTCTTTAATGTTCACAAACCATAAATTCTTCTATTACTAAAATCTAATACCAATAACTTAAAAGAGGGCTAATTTTCTCTTCTATTCATGACAAAATTGGTAATTTTCTTTTCCATTATATTTAAACAAAATCATAGAGAATTTGACATGATGACAGATATTATCTCAGTCCAAGGATTTTGTATTTAGGAATTTCCTGTTCAGATTAGATTAGAACAAGGACTGTAAAAAAAAAAAAAATAATAACATGATATACAGCGAGCCAGACAGCGTTAATTATTTTCTGTTGACACAGATGCAACTTATTTCAAGCCTTCAGCGAAAATGTGTTTACCTGTCTCCCACTCTCCATCAATGTTATCATATTGGAAATTAAACAAGGCTGCCTGCAAGGTTCACAATCACAGGCTAATAACCTCCCAAGAGCTTTGAAGGCACTTACATCACAATCTCTTGATGATAAAGGAACTCAATGATTGTTGGGGGAAAATGTCATGTGTTCTCACTTGAGTGAGCCTATGATCAGACTCACTGCAGGTGAAGTCGAGAAGTGAGGACGTTGAAAAATATGTGAAAAGTAGCGGAGCAGGCGAACTGTTCACGCGTAATGTTATGACAGGATATTGCATAACTACAGTAACATGATGACAGGACACTGATCTGCAACCACTGACGCATGGGGTGGGGGGGGGTTGTGGAAAATTTCATTGGTTTTTCATTCGCCTTTTAATTCTTATTCCGTTATGGAGATATTCAAGTTTAAAGCTCTGTCTTATCTGTTTAGAAATGACTGGTGTAGTAAGTCTACTACAGAAAGTTGGTGTCTTTATCCTCACATTCTATAAAAATGTTAATGTATTTTAAAGAAAGTTTATTTAAATTTTTTCACTATTAAATTATTTTTTCTTGAACTTTCTTCAGGTAGAATATTATAAATACCTTTACTACTAGATTCAGTTTTACTACTTTTCTGACAAATCCCATAGTTTTTAAGCCACAAAATCACAGTACAAAATATGATAGAATATATAAAGACTTTGAGGAATCTGAGGCTATGACATCACAAGTAGTCTGGTGTTAGTTGTTTCTACACAAATGATACCAAATTTTCAACTTCGATATCTCCGTAACGGAATAAGATTTTTGAATGCTTTTTACTCCATTTTGTTTCCTTTGAAGTCCTCTTTCATATAAGATGGACTTGCTTGACCCAAGAACTAATCCTTTAATACGCCTGCAGTGGGTCTGATTTCGAGCTTGTACACGAATGGGAACACACCCTAAGAAAACGTACTGTACATGCCCTGGAGGATAGAAAGCACAGTAGAGTAGTTTTATAATGTAAACAATGTAAGAAAAACAATAGGAAATAAACACAAGTAGATCAGTACCCTTGCATACTTCTTTGGGAGACACTTGAAAGACACGCTAGAGGCCCATCAAGATCGGAGGTATAACTGAACACACAATTATAATTGACATGAAAAATGCTATCACGAAACGCTTAATACGACTCCAGACGAACACAGGTACGACGTGACGGACAGACATAACATCGACAACCAAGTCAATTCCACGGCCTTTGATAACATTGATGTGACAAAGGTAGATAAAAGCAATAGATGTCAAATTGAAAGAGTCTTGGTGACTTTTTCATGTGTATTGCAGGGGAAGTGTGTAAACTCATTCCACCTATGAGGGCTGTATGTGCTAGTGCACCCTGTAATCTGTTACAATTATGCCTCACTGCAATTTAAGTAACAACCATATTTGTATTGTTTGTGCTGCCAAATTAGTCATTTTTATTACTTTTTTCAGGGTTGATGTCAATAAAGAAATCTTTCAACTACTGAGGGCAAGACATCTTACTACTCCAAGCATCTGCAAATGCTTTCATCCTTGGCTCAGTGTCAAACTGAGATGAATATTCTTTATTTTATTTTATTCACCAATGAGGGGGGAGGAGGGGGTGCAGAAGCATTGTTGTTGCTATCCTAAATCTGCTATTTGACTGGAATTCATTATTTGTGTAAATCACATACATACAAAAAGATTGTGAACATGATTGAAAAGATGCTTTGGAAACACTTTCCTAGCCTCTTTATTCCAATACAAATTGTTAATATTAAAAAAAGGGCTGAATATTGTAAAATAACTTTTAAATTTTACCTTAAAGTAAGTCTCAGCATGAGCTGCCTACGAAAACCATCATCTTTTAGCATTGTGAAAAGAAATAAAGGACCACAATTAAGACAAACTTTCTTGTATCTGAGAGTTGATACTTGTAAGATTCAGTAACCAGTGGTTAAGGAGACATGCTCGTATTCTGAAGGTTCCAGGTTTGATTCCCGTCATGAGCAGTCCTTGAGCAAGACACTTTACTCTACTTGCTTCAGTCCACTCAGCTGTAAAACGAGTTCTGCTGGGGAGTTAATCTGTGATGGACTGGTGTCCCATCCAGGGGGAGTCATGTAATCACATTCACTTGTGGCATTGAAACCCAGGATAAGCACCGGCTCTATGAGCATAATGGCTCGGACGGATTTAGCTTTAGCCTGCAAACACAAGAATTGTTTTCAATGACATAATTAAAGACAATATTGCAATGAATACGTGTTTTCTACATGGATATTAAAACTTCAATAAGCCCATTTTACTCTGAAGTCTAGATCGGCGACTATTGATAGGCGGCTCGTGGGCCAATACTGGCTAGCCAGATAATCCAATCTGTCCCAAGAACAGTAGTCATATTGGAAAAAAATATATCACACCGATCAATCTGAAAGAGATCGATAAAAATCGCAAAATACTTTACTTTGGGTTTTTCCTTGGCAGATCAGCGCACTAAAACATCAGTTTATCAATAAATGTTATCTTCAGTGCCGATATAAATTGAGCAGACTCGCGACTTGTCCAAGAGCATCCCTAAGGGGAGGCACAAAAATTTCTTCTATCTTCAATTTAATTTGGGAATTTCAGTGTTTGATTTCAAGCCATTTTGGGGCATCAAAAACAAGAAATCTACAGAGCTTCCATACCCTGGACCCCTACCAGGACTTCGCCCCTGGACCCAACCAGGAGCACTTAAGCGGGTCCCTCCACCCTATGATGGTACACGCACGGTTCGCCTGCCACCAATAGGCAACACTTTATAGTGCCCCATTTTCCTCCTCTGAACTGCTGTGCCCCCCAAACGAATATCTCTGGCGGCGCCACTGGACTTGTCAAAGGAAGGCGGATAAGAGAACCGCCGACATCTGGCGTACATCCTTCTTATAAGCTCGTTTGTATTCAGGGATTATTTTGGGGGGTTTTGTTTGTCATGTAACGCTGGTTTTGCCATGCAATTGGCCCGCAGCCTGAGGCTGTTGCGAAATGATGGCCCTTGGAAAAAATTAATTCGAATCCTTGGTCTAGATGTTTAGAATGGGAGCTTTCACATCAATCTCTAATATTTCTGCATGATTAGAAGTATAAGGAAGTCACTTAAGTGAAGGTACAATAGGTAGGTAGCTAGTTTAGGTATTTTAAATTCCTTCTCAACAGCTAAGGTTATATAAGGGTGTTTCAGCTGATGACATGAAGTCACATGACTTTTTGCTTACATCGCCATTTTGTAAGGGAGACTGCCAATTGCTGTACATTTACATCCGTTTGCATGTTGTTATATAAGATTACTTTTGTAAGTAGTATGCCAGAATCTTGCAGTGACGTTGGTTGCACTAACTAATAGATATGTGTTTAGAATCTACTGATTACGAGTACTTGGAGGGTAATTTTTCTTTAAAATAACATAACCAGCATGTTTATACACCCAGCACATGTTTTACATGCCCAGCGTGTGTTTTACATGACCAGCGCATGTTTTCATCGCCAGCACGTGCTAGCGCGTGTTTTAGATCGAGTCTGTTTGTCTTACGTGTGATGTGACTGAGCTGTGTGAAGATCAGATGCGTAAAATACTCAACGCGCAAAGTTCTTCCCTGCAAAATGTCTCCCAGTTGAGTTAGAGTCACGTGATGAAATCCCTGTATAGAGATGTCTAGGCCACTTGAGAAATGAAGACCCACCGAGAATCAAACCGGAAAGCTTGCCAAGCTCTAGCTTGCCAAGCTGATGATATGACCACTAGACCACAGAGGTCTTAATTTAAAGATATGTAGGCCCATTCTCATTAACTTAGAAATGCAGAAATTTGACTTTGTATAAACCTCCAAAGTCATGCTACAACAACATTAGTGTACCAGGAATGACAGAACAGTGAAAAATATAATCACACCAAATTCACACACACTGCTATTAAATGACCCTTCCCTAAAGTCAGGGTTATAAAAAACCCTGCATATTTGATTCAATGAGAGCACCACACTAATCATGATCTTCACATACAAAGAATACCTTCATATAAAATTACCAACAAGTAGTGCTATGAACTTTCAATGTCATATCCTACATGGTGGGTTTCTAATAAAATTATAAAATTATATGCATAGATAACAGAAAAGCTGTTTTTCATAAATCCTTCTCCCTGCTCACTAGTTATCTATTCTCTGCCCCTTCCCATCAGTAGCAGAGGGTGGGGGTGGACACATTGGATTGTCCTGACCAAATAATTTGATACATAATACAACAAATTGAATAAATCACCAGTAACTGATAAAATATAATGCTGATGTTGCCAGTCCGCCCCAAATGATATGACCACCTGCCTCCCATTAAAAATATTTACATGATTTATATGCATATATTACAAAAAAGCTATTTCTTATCAAATCACAAATCTTTCTCCCAGCTCACCAGCTGCCTATTTTGTCCCTTCCCATGGGTGGCAGAAGGGGGGGGGGAACAGATCCAGCAGATTGTACACAACAATAATTTGATACATAACAATATGCAAAATGAATGAATCACACCAATAACACAAAGTAAAATAGCTTTTGTTGCCAGTCTGCCCCAAATGCTACGACCGTCCGCTGCTGCTGCTGCTGCTGCTGCTGCTATCACATATCACCTTTGAAGCTCCAACAATGAAGCAATAATTTCTGAGTAAAATGGACCATAAACTGATCGATTGTGGAATGCAACCTTTGTGAACATGACAGCCAGCTGCACCATTTGTCGCTGGATGGTGGATAAGCCTGGAGGGATTTTGGTGGAAAGATCGGTCCGATGTGGCGATGAGAGTGCGGTGAGGAAGAATGCTTTAGCTCTTTTGTCTGGAAGGAAGGAAAAAGTAGTATTTAAATTAATAAACGCCAATCTGTAAGTAAAACAGTGGAATCTTACAGTGGAATCTTCACAGCGCAATCTACACAGCGCAATCTTCTAAGCACAATCTTCACAGTGCAATCTTCACAGTGCAATCTTCACAGTGCAATCTTCACAGTGCAATCTTCACAGCGCAATCTACACAGCGCAATCTACACAGCGCAATCTTCACAGCGCAATCTACACAGTGCAATCTTCACAGCGCAATCTTCACAGTGCAATCTTCACAGTGCAATCTTCACAGTGCAATCTACACAGCGCAATCTTCTAAGCACAATCTTCACAGTGCAATCTTCACAGTGCAATCTTCACAGTGCAATCTTCACAGTGCAATCTTCACAGCGCAATCTACACAGCGCAATCTACACAGCACAATCTTCACAGCGCAATCTACACAGTGCAATCTTCACAGCACAATCTTCACAGTGCAATCTTCACAGCGCAATCTTCACAGCGCAATCTTCACAGGGTAATCTTCACAGCGCAATCTTCAAGAGTGCACTCTTCAAGAATGCAATCTTGAAGAGTGCACTCTTCAAGAGTATTAAACTGAACACTCTTACAAAAAATCTGCAGAGATGGCACATCAGTTGATCTACACTATACTTCCTTCTGTAAATTGTAAAGGAGCTCTTGGTCAAAAAGTGAGGGCATTGTTTTTGCTATGTCAAGGGAATTCTAAAATAACACAAGTCTAATTTTTGATACTCGTGTCATTGAAAAATTCAAGTATTCATAAGAAATAATTATTTGATTCATTTTAATTTCCGTGTCAAAGGTTTTCAATATCATCACCTGCACAAAACATGTGTTTAAATATTCTTGAGACTCAACAAAATTACTCCCTCATCTTTTGGCCGTCAGCTCTTTTAATCCATGTAAATAGTGGAGCTACTTTAATAAACATTTTTGAAAATTTTTTTTTTGAATATCATGCCTGTCAAATATCAGGTGCACACGAGTCCATAATTCATGATGCAACAGAGGGGCCTGTGTCAGAGAGATATTATCCTCACTGCATGATGCAATGCCATAATTTACATTTATTCATATTTCCTTACATCACACCCTACCACATCATTTAATTTTCTAATTTTTTTAATATATTATTTACAGTAAACTATGTAAACAATCTTCGAATGAAACAAGCTACCCCCACAAGTGCAGTCTGTACCGTAACATAACCCTGTCTATGAAATCACTTTCACTCCAACACGATTGCCTTTGCATGTGTTGAAATAGTGCAACGGTCACTGTGCACATGATACCTATACTACAAATGTAAAATTTTAGCTTTGAAATGGTTAACTAGCTGGTTCACTGCATCAACGATTGTAATTTTAGTCTGCAACTGTGAAAATTGACCAAGCATGTAATACCCAGGTTAACCCACCTGAGCTCTGGCATTTCATGGTCAAGTTTTAAAATCACCAAATAGTGTTATAGCTAAAAATAACAATCATTTAATTGCTCTTCAAAACACTTGCTTCAAAGTTATCTGTGAATCAAAATGTGAGGTACAAACACAGGGTGAAGAGTTTACTTTGGTTGAATAATAATTTCTGCTAAATGCAAAAATGATAAGACTGCAAATTTTGAGGTAATTGAAATAATGCTACCCCCACAAGTGTAGTCTGTACCGTAACATAACCCTGTCCTTCAAATCACTTTCACTCCAACGCGATTGCGTTTGCATGTGTTGAAATAGTGCAACGGTCACTGTGCACATGATACAGTAACTATACTACAAATGTAAAAATTTTCAGCTGTGAAATGGTTAAGTTCACTGCATCGACGACTGTAATTTTAGTCTGCAACTGTGAAAATTGACCAAGCATGTAATACCTGGGTTAACCCACCTGAGCTCTGGCATTTCAGTTTTAAAATCATCAAATAGTGTTGTAGCTAAAAATAACAATCATTGACCTGTGGTTCAAAAAACTTGCCACTAAAGTTATCTGTGAATCGGAAGGGCACAAACACAGGGTGAAGAGTTTACTTTAGTTGAATAACAATTTCTGCTAAATGCAAACAAAACAAAAACTGCAAATTTTGAGATAACTGAAATATATTGTGGGTAATATGTATAGACAGACAGCACACATGTAGGGCACGAGTTCATGAGCTACTATGTGACTGACAGAGTAAATAACTCATGAATGCACATGAACTAAGTTAGCAGAGATTAGCTCACTTATTGGATGTGAGACAGTTACTATATCTAAGACAAATGGAAATCTACGCATGAACAATTTTGAACCGTTTAAATGATGCGCTTATTGGTCAGACAAATTTCCCTAAAATTCTTGAAGGTTTTCCTCAAAATACCTGAGGTTTTTCCACAAAATATTAAAAAATGTCCTCAAAATTTCTGATTTTTTCCTCAAAATTTCTGAATGTTTCTGCCAAAATTCTTAAAATTTTCTTGAAATATGCAGCAGTTTCCAAATTTCAGAAGTTTCTCCTAAGAATATCTTACTTTTTTCTCAAAATATCCAGACTTCCTCAAAATTCCCGAAGTTGTTCCTCAAAATATGCGACTTTTCCCCCCAAATTTAGATTTTTCTCAAAGCTTCTGACTTTTCCCCTTAATCTTTATATAATATTTTCGGAGAAGGGGGAGAAGGGGGAGATGGGGAGGGTTAGCTTGGATCCAGATTTTTGTTTAAGGTTTTGCCCCTACCCCCTTCCCCACTCCCCTTGCAAAAAGTCTACCTATGCCACTGACCAGTTGTGAAATGGTGGTGAATAAAGATCCACCAAGAAGATAGAACCTGGGACAGTCAGTTTGCCAAGCTGATGCTATAGACCACACTACTAGTCCACACAGGTCTTTGTATGATAAAAGTTGCAAAAACACAAACAGAATTGGGCGGAAACTTCTCTTCAATTGAAAACACCCTTTGTTAGAACTGCTTCATTCAAAAATTTGAAAAGATGATTACAAGAGAATGATTTAATGTACAAAAATAGAGCGGTCTGCAAAGTTTATGATCCTGAAGGAAAACTTCCAAACCAATTTCTTAAGGCTTTTTGATATTTTATGGCTGATAATGAATTTTAAAACAATTTGGCTATTGTTTCATCTAATTGTTCAAATCCTTTGAAATTAAAGAGAGAAAGAGTACTTCCATAAACTATTGTGGATAAAAACTTGCCATTACGGAACTAAGATTTATAATTGTTGATACACCCTCATATTTTTTTCTTCCACATTTTCTTTCAACTAAGTAAACATAATAATCAACATATAAAACAATTTTTCAATAATAAGAACATTCACGGAAGAAGACAAATATCGTCAAATAAGCATCACTACAGGAGAGCCAAGGACCACATGTGCCAAAACACAACACACTACAAGAAACAGAAGCTCTTAGGTACTATAGGATACTTCCTAATATAAGGCCTAAAAAAGTAGTTTGTTGCCCTCCTCCACCACCACCCTAACTTGCCCAAAAATAGGGGTGGCTTTTTTTCTTTTTTTTTCTTCCTTCTTTAAAAATCCCTATGCTTCGTAAAAATTCCTACAAAATAGTGTGGCAACCACTTTTACCTGTTGACTAATGCTGTTACTGCAAAACTGCTGCTACTGAGAAAATGAAGCCCACCCCCACAAGAGCTTGAGAATACAAAGTTGGCCTGCCTTTTTGTAACAAGTGTGTCAGACAAGGAAAAAACATCCCAAATCACACAAAAAGCATAAATGAGATATAGAAACTGAACAAAATAATAAGAGCCAACAATATGAAAATGAAAAAGAAATACACACCCGCCCCTCCCTTACAATTTTCCACCTGACCCCTCCCTTACAATTTTCCACCTGACCCCTCCTTACAATTTTCCACCTGACCCCTCCCTTACAATTTTCCACCTGACCCCTCCCTTACAATTTTCTACCTGACCCCTCCCTTACAATTTTCCACCTGACCCCTCTTACAATTTTCCACCTGACCCTCCCTTACAATTTTCCACCTGACCCCTCCCTTACAATTTTCCACCAGACCCCTCCCTTACAATTTTCCACCTGACCCCTCCCTTACAATTTTCCACCTGACCCCTCCCTTACAATTTTCCACCTGACCCCTCCCTTACAATTTTCCACCTGACCCCTCCCTTACAATTTTGCACAAGAAAGGGCAAACAACATGAGGAGTAAAGGCCATGAGGCTCTGTGCTGAAAATATGTCTACAAAAATAAAAAAACTGTATCAATTACAACTAATAGTCATGCATGCTCTCTCCAGACAAATCACTTAGCTCTAAATGCATTAAACAGCCAACTATTGTTGCTCAGTAAGCTTTCTGCTTCACCACCCTTACCTACTAAGGCAAGCAAATACACTGCACTTGCTGGTTAACAATAGATCCTTTCATTGTATACGTGAGTGGAAAGTTCAGACAGGACTAGTATCACACAAATGGCTGTGGTTTTTGACATGCAGCAAGATTAAGCTTTATAAAATCCGCCGCACTGTACGGCGGATATTTTGATAAATTGTAGTAACAGTATTTACACAGCATGAAACAAGTTTCTATTAGGACTAATGTTAATTCCAATGAGATGACACATTTTTATTTTCTTGTATATGAATATTCATTTATTTATTTTACATAATTCATATAGCGCCTTATCCAATATAAAATTGCTCTAAAGCTCTTTACAATAAAAACATACAAGTCAAGAAAAAATACAATAAATCAATTGTTAAAAATACAGATATAAAAAGGTTTATAAAAGTTAAAACTTTTTAAAATAGTAAATAGGCGATATATGTACAAAAATTCAAATTCATTGTCAAGAGCTAAAATGGACTTTATCAAAATGTATAAATACACAATCCCGATGATCTAATAAAAGGCAGCTCTATAAAGGTAAGTTTTCACATGTTTGTTTAATTCATTAATATGAGAGAAATGGATTCACAAATAACGTGTAACTTTTTGACAAAGTGCCTTCATAAGTCTTAAGTTAACCACATTTTTATGTACAAAAATTGTATTTGTGTAGAGATATGGATATACCAATAATGTGTGTTTTTTGACAAAATTTATAGCAAGTCTCAAATTTACAGAAAAGAAAAATGTACAGAAATGACAGTCATGGCATAATTGAAATGATGTCACATATCCATTACTTACTCAAGAGTTTTCTGATGGTGTGACTCTCATCACCTAATTCACTCAGCTGAGCTCTTAGGGCCTCCATCCTGCTAGCATCCATCTCTTTATACCCATGCTCTGATAAACACATCTTAATCTCTTCACACACCTGCTCAGCTATGTTTGGCATGACCGACTTAGTATCACTGAGAAAAATAAAGACAAAGAAGGAATTTAAACAAATGGGATGGGAAGAAAAAAAAGGTGAAAATACTGTGCAAGCCTGTAGGGATGAGGAGGGTGTGGTGGTGCACCGATCACCAAGGTACACAAATGTGAAATTGGGAAATTTAAGTGAGGAAATGCACCCCCCCCCCTACCACCCCCATGGAAACCCCTGGCTACTTGCATGCTGTATACAATATAAAGTAAAATATAATAATATAAAACCCAAGTAAGTGAGGTGCAGTGGCTGGGTGGTTAAGGTGTCTTAGGCGAAAGGTACCTGGTTTGACTGCCATTGTGAGCACTGCATTATGTCCTAGTACAAGGCACTTTGCTCTACTTGCTCCAGTCCATGCAGCTGTAAAGTAAGTATCAGCATTGCTGGGGAATTAACCTGTGATGGGACTGGCGACCTATCCTGGGGGAGTCATGTGTTCTCATTCTTTAATGCCTAAGAAACCAAAGATAAGCAACAGCCTGATAGGCTATCATGGCTCTTGAAGTATGGATAACATGCAAGTGACTTCCCTACAAAACCCATATATTTCAATTGGAACAAATGCCAAGTGTAATGCAATAAAAAAAAAAAAAACTAGTAGAGGTAAAATGTAATATCGTGTGCAAAGAATTCACAGACATAAGGTGTATTGCACATAGAAATCGCAATGAATGATGGGATAGCAAAGGGGGCAATAGTATGGACGTTGTGTACATGTACATGTGTATTTGCGCACGCTCGCACCTACGCTTCTGCCCACTTTTCTATTCCATCATGCATTGCAATTTCTATTTGCGATAAGGTCTATTGCACTTCCATATTTAAGATGGATGACAAAAGAATACTTACATGCAAGTACAGTACATATGTGTAGAAATAAACACCAGTGGATAAAGAAAATGCAATTATCATATTTAAAGTCTCTCACAACCTAAATAAAGTATTCAAAGCTCACATTAACTTAGGAGATATTTAAAGGATAAGTTCAGGGGTCAAGCAAGTCCATTTTATATGAAAGAGGACTTCAAAAGAAACAATATGGTAAAGAAAGCAATCAAAAATATTATTCTGTTCAGGAAATATCCAAGGTTTAAGTTTGATATTATTTGTGTAGAAACGATTGAAATCAGTCTGGTTGTGATGTCTAGCCTCAGATTTCTCAGCCTTTATGCATTTTATCATATTTTGTCCTGCGATTTTGTGGCTTAAAAAGCATTGGATATTTCAAGAAAGTAGTGAAATTACATAAAACAATTGTTACTAATGTGAGGATGAAGGCACCAAACTTCCATAGTAGACTTACTACACCAGTCATTTCTGCACAGATCAGACAGAGCTTTTAAACTTGAATATCCTCTTAACGGAATAATATTTTGGAATGCTTTCTTCACCATTTTGTTTCTTTTAAAGTCCTGTTTCATGTAAGATAAACATGCCTCACCACTGAAATAATCCTTTAGGTTTAAAGCTTAAGAAGATTTTAGTGCAGATGTTTAAAATCAGACCAGAAGTGACATCACGGACTATGTCAATCATTGTGTTTTCTAGCGAGTGTTTTTCTTTATTTTGTGACTTAAAACCACTACAAAAAATATAATCTAGTGAAGTAAGTGAATTTATGTTCTACTTTGCAAGTAATTTACAACAACTTAAAATGGAAATGAAAAGGGTATGTGATATCACAATTGAACAGTAAGCAGGAACTCCCCAACTTCCCAATCTTGGGTTAATGAGCCAATCCAACAATTTCCAATTTCTGCTTTGGATTTAGGTAAAAGAACATAAGGTGTCTCTACTTTACTCTTTTTGAGAAGTATTCAGGAAACAAAAAAAGGGGTAAGGAAACAAAAGGCAATATCCTCATCCACAGTTGGAATAAATTATAAAATTTCCCAGAAATAATATCAACTAGTGAATACATCTATATATACTTCCCTCTTTTACAATTTAATATACTTTTCATCGCACAATTACATGGGGGGCGATTTTCGAGCAAATACTGTTGTTTACTCAAGAAAAAAAAAAGATTTTCCTGTGGTTATAACTGCTGGAACTGTATATTTTTTCCAGCTCTGTCCTCATCTGATAAACACTAAGTGCAACTGATTGAACATCTGAGCACCTTAGTGGTGTGAAAAACAGAGGACCTACAATCTTGGACAAAACTGTTAAGATACTTGCCGGAAAGTGTGTATGTTATTTCAAATTTTCATGTACAGTTATATTCCCATTTTCAGGTCACTCCCCCCTCCCCCACCCAAAATATTTCACTAGAAAAAACAGAGATGTGGAAAGCAATTATCAACATTTTCCACTCATTTCACAAACATTGAACGGGGTAACAGGGTGTCCACGATAGTAGTCACTGTTCTTCATATCAATATCATTAAAGATGTATGGACAGGTAGCTACAACTTGAGCTTTAAGAAAATAGGCTAGAAACCACGAAAACATGCTAGAAACAGCAAAAATATGCTCTAAACCATGAAAATATGCTATAAACCACGAAAACATGCTAGAAACCATGAAAATATGCTAGAAACCATAAAAATATGCTAGAAACCATGAAAATATGCTAGAAACCACAAAAACATGCTAGAAACCATGAAAACATGCTAGAAACCATAAAAATATGCTAGAAACCACGAAAACATGCTAGAAACCACAAAAACATGCTAGAAACCACAAAAACATGCTATAAACCATGAAAATATGCTATAAACCATGATAATATGCTAGAAACCACAAAAACATGCTAGAAACCATGAAAATATGCTATAAACCATGATAATATGCTAGAAACCAAGAAAATGACAAACATTTTCATTAAAATTGGACTATTTTACAGCATATTTGAATTTTATCATAATAAATTATGCAAATTTAATTTAAAAGTTTTTGACATCACAACAAAGAAAACCTATGAATTTCCTCATGTAAACTTATTGTTTTTCATTCCACCATCAACATTATTGGAATGAGAGAAGTTGAATATGATGAAGAGGCTTTGAATCTTCACCGTACCCTCAATTAAACTTCATTAGAAGAAAACAAATCTGATGATTTTCAGTGACTGAAATTAGAACATAAATGTAGAGAATTACATTAGAAATTTTGAGCTGTCCTCTCTTTCATACATCACAACTTTTGCAAACATTAGGAATTAGTCAAACTTTGAATACCGTATTTGACATAATAAGCACCCAGGGCGCATGCAAAAATAGAATTGCACCACTTTTTAGGCCCAAAGTTTCTTCCTAATAAGCGTGCATGCTCCGGCGGCATGCAGTTTGCTATTCGAACTGCATTGTGTGATTTGGTTCTATACTATCAGACTATAGCCCCATAATAACCACCACAAAAACCTGATCAGCGTCAGATGCAAAATAAGCAAATAAAAGTAACAAAACTTATTTCAAGTCTTCAAATTAAATAAATAAATTATGCGAATAGTCAAAAAAAATGTTGGATAGGCGTTTATTAGAGCAGGGGCGCTTAATACATCGAATACGGCAGTCATAATGGCCATTCAAAGCTCTCACTGGTGCATGTAAAATGGCCATATACTTTTAACCATATATGTGGATATATCAGAGGTTGAATCTTCACTGGACTTGTGTGTCTGTCTCTTAATGTTAGATTGCCACTTTGTTTCAAATATCTTGTTTCTATGGTAACTTACCTAGAATCTGCAAGAATGACACTTATCGCAAATTTCAGTTTGCTAGGTAGTCCCTGGATCCCTGATATTGCCGGGCCAACATGAGTGTAGGTAACGAGTAACACCGATGCAATCAAGCATGCCTTCTTCACTTGGTTTCCCAGTTCAACTAACCGACCTTGATCCATCAAAACAGTCTACAAAGAGGAAAGTAGACAGTGAAAGAGGTTTATGTTTCTTACACTAAAAGCACAGTACAAACATCTTAATAATTCAGAGCTATATGTGATGCCACATGCATATGAGCTGGAGGAAGAGGGTAGGGGGGGGGGAGGGGGTGGGGTGGGGCTCATGCATCCAGAAGGAAGGTTTGAGTAAATTCTGGTTAAAGCCCTCTGTGCGCAAACTACACTTAGGCAGTCCGATTACTTCAGTAATCAAAAACACAAATTTAAAACAAAAATAATAACAAATTTAATACTCTAGACATGAATGATTTAAATTTTTGCAATTTTCAATTTTGATACCCATAATGCCAACACATGGTGACAAATCAAGGACATATTTTTGCATGCGCTCATTGTTTCTTCACTATTCCTTGACCGGTAATTGGACAATTAATTACCTGTATCATGCATGGTGCACATACAATACTTGAATATATGATTTTGTTATCATTCAAATGTCCAATCACAGCTGCCAGAAACTATCAATGTAAAACATTCAAAATAGTTTGACCAAATATTTGAAAGTTCACAGGTGATTGCACTGAAATGATAATGAAAAACAAAAAACATCTACATGTATATTCAAATGTTGAGTATATAATAAGCCACATATAAATAACTATACATATAAACTATTTGTGTGACTCATCACTGTTGAACCAAATTTGCTATCACCTCTTTAATAGGTGGGTTTATAAATCTCAAAAATGTAAATGAAAGAGAGAAAATCCATTAAAAATGTTGAAAAATAATTTGCAGCTTAGTTCCATTTATTGGAATCTAAATTATATGACTTGTGGGCTTTAAAGAACTTGACAAAATTCCTTATAGATTCTGTAACGTGCATTTTATAGTTATTCATATTCCTAATTTCACTTGTCAGAGCTAACTGGCATATTGTTCTAATCTACAAAGCTTGCTATTATGAAAAAGTCAACTGGTTGAAATGATTGAGCTTGCCATTATGAAAAAGTCAATTGGTTGAAATGATATGTAAATTACCTCTGGAAATGTATGCGGCTTCTGTGGATCCCAGTGTAATAACTTGATGTATGCATGATTCAGGAGCAACAGGGGTGATATTGATGGGGCAGGGGTTGCACCCTCTGGTGCACTAGCTGCACCCTCTGGTGCACTAGCTGCACCCTCTGGTGCACTAGCTGCATCCTCTGTTGATGAAGCACCACTGCTTGATTGCACTGGGGGACTGAATTCACGAAGCTCTTTGTTTACATCTTCCAGCCATCTCTTTGTATACTCAAGACCATCTGTATAGCCAATCAATAAGAAATGTATTCAAAGGATTAGGTCAGGGGTCAAGCACGTCTATCTTGTATTAAAGAGGACTTCAAAGGAAACAAAAGAGTGAGGAAAGCATTCAAAATTCTTATTCCGTTAAGGAGATATTTAAGTTTAAAGTTTGGTGTCATTTGTGTAGAAATGGCTGAAATCAGACTAGTTGCGATGTCATAGCCTCAGATTCCTCAAAGTCTTTATGTATTCTATTATATTTTGTCCTGCGTTTTTGTGGCTGAAAAACCATGTGATATGTCAAAAAAGTAGTAAAACTGATTCTAGGAAGGGTATTTATGATATACCACCTTAAGAAAGTTCGAGGAAAAATAATTCAAATAGTGAAAAAATTAAACAAACTTTCTTTAAAATACATTAAAAATTGTGAAGAATGTGAGGATGAAGACCCCCACTTTTGATAGTAGACTTACTACACCAGTCATTTCTACATAGGTAGGACAGAGCTTTAAACTTGAATAGCTCCTTAACAGAATAAGATTTTTGAATGCATTCTTCACCATTTTGTTTCTTATAACATGGACATTCTTGACCACTAAACTTTAATTGGATCATCAACTTATGCATACTAGAATGTCTATGATGTCGTGGAGCACAGTGGCCTAGTGGTTAAGGCGTCGGGCTCTGGTGTGGAAGGTACTGGGTTCGATTCCCGGCCAGGCCAGTGTGTTATGTCCTTGAGCAAGACACTTTATCTTCATTGCTTTAGTCCACCCAGCTGTAATGGGTACCTGTGAGGGCAGTGACAGTTCTATGTGTTTGGAGCCCGGCGCCTGTATATGGCTGCTGATAAAACGGGCTTGTGATTCCCCAGGGAGTGAGAAAGTTTTCAGGAGAGTTAAGGCCCAGTGACCAGGGTAATAATTGTAAAGCGCTTTGAGACAGTCTAGGACAGTATAAAGCGCTACATAAGCATTACAATTATTATTATTATTATGATATACAATAACAAATTGTTAAAACCTGTGTTTAACAGCCTCTTTTACAACAAAATTTACATGTCTAATCAAACAATAACATCATTGCAAATCGGCTGGTTTGGTGCTTGCAGACAGAAGCCCCAGGTTTTATTACTGGGTCAAATCATACCAAAGGCTTAAAAAATACGACCAGCTGCTTCATCACCTGCTGCTCAGCACTATGACGGCAAAAACGGGTACAAGTAATCTAAGGACGAATTAGGCCATTCCTTGCTTCTGTGTGGCATTATGAGAGGGTTTCAGAAGTTTTTGGATTCCATTGCAAAATATTTTGAAAATGTTAGTCAATAGTGTTCATTTTAGACAAATATAATATAGTTGTAAGTAAATCATGTTTTTATTATAATTAGCAAACACTTCAATTAGTATTGTTAACTTCCAGGAAACAATTTTTGTCTCTAATTAACTGAAAATTGAATTTGACTTTCAATTGAAACAAATTTGTCTTTCTATTGTGATCAATGCACACTCAGTGTTCCTTTTTAATGAAGGTTCACTGTTATTTTCCTTGAAAGATCAAAAGTACTTAAATGATGACAATGTTACCATAATTCGCAGACGATCCTTGAGAGAAATTTTCCAACTTACAAATACTGTTCAGAATATCAATAACATTCAAGGCCATTATAAAGAAAATTAATGACTAAATATAGTAGAATTAAATATAATTATTACTATCAAACAATTGTTTTATATTTGTAGTCCACTTGAACAAGCACTCATAGTACACTGATTTTACACACTTGTACAGTTTCATGCAGCTCTTCTGTACAGTCCCCTAGTTAGGTAGCCATTATTTTCCCCCACCCTACAACTTTTTCACAAATTAAGTAACATATTTTTTTTTTACTTTGATAATTGTTTTACCTTCTTTTGATGCTGTTTACAGTTCCCCAATACAAAGAAATGCAGATACACTACTTCTTATATTAAAGGAATATTCCCATGGAATTTCATTTTGATATGTTTGATGGAGGACAATAAAAGAAACAAGATTGGGGAAAAGAAATAGATTGGTGAAAAAGAAACAGATTGGTGAAAAAGAAACAGATTGGTGAAAAAGAAACAGATTGGTGAAAAAGAAACAAATTGGTGAAAAATTCCTCTCTAGTTTATGTAAGAAGTGCCCTCAAATTCAGGTTGCATGGCCCTTGGTACATTGTACTTGCCACCCAGCCCCTTTCTGGTCCAAGCTAGGGGTTGCTGTATAGAGGGATTTCATCACATGACTTCAACTCATCTGAAAGCCATTTTGCTGTGCAAGCGTCGTTGCGTTTCACACGTCTTCACACAGCTCAGTCACATCACACGCACAACAAACATACTGCCTGCTAACCTACCAGTACCAGTTCAGCAAATTTTATTGTTTTGTTTGCAGCAGCGATTTTACTTCATATTTTCCAAACGTTTCATATATTCACCGGGTATACGAAGAGTAACTTTTACGTGAACGCCATCTGAATGTTTGCTATATGCAGACAAAGCCTACATACCTGGCATAAAGTGCTCACTGCAAATCCTATACCGAAGGTTGAAAGACGTTGTGTCGTACAGCAAAAACCCACTTCGAACGTCGATCAGGATCAGATGAAAATCGAGAAAATGTCTTTTTATTTCCCGGTACACGTTTATTAGTGCAACGAATGGCACAGCAAGATTCCCGCATAATTATCTTACAAAAATTATCTTACATAACAACATGCAAGTGTTTGTAAGTCTAAATAAGTGTACAGCAGACGATCGTTCTCGCCCAACAAAATGGCGATGTAAACAAAGTTACATGACATCATGACGTCAGCTGAAACACCCTAATTACCAAAACTACATAAAGTGTTGCACAAATGGCTTACCTTGTTGTACTTTGAGAAATTCTTGGAATTTGTTTCTTTCGTACTCCACTGAATGTTGCTGAAGATGTGGTCTAACAGTCTGTATAGTAAAATTGGCCATGTCCAGCTTCATCAAGTCCAAGACTCTAAATATTTCCCTTGTAATAACAAAAAAAGGTGAAAAAATCCTTATTTTTCTACACTTTGAGGTTAAAACACTGATCAAAAATTCCAAAACAACAGCGTAATGAATTTTCAACCAATAAAAATAATTTTACCAGCTTTATAACATGCCTGCTGCTTAAGTCTAAGTCATGAAACATAGCACAAAAAATATACTAAAACGTGAATTATAATAATACAGCACGTTCAAAAAATGAAGAAGGAAAAAAAAAAAAGGGGAGTATCATAAAAATAGATCCTATGCATTTGCATTACGTCACGTTATTACCTCCGCCAACAAAGTTGGACGGAGGTTATGTTTTTGCCGGCGTTTGTCTGATAAGATAAGTCATGACATGATGATTGAATTTGAAATCAATTTTGTGGGTGTTGTGACTGCTGGGAGAAGAAGTGATTACAATTTGAGACAAATTGGAACAGGGGAAGGGCACAAATGGAGGGGTGGGGATGTTTTGGGATGAGATCAGTCAATACTTCTAGTTCAAACTGTCCAATGAAATGTGCTGAACAATTACTTCAAGCCCTGAAAGGATTTCCAAACAATTCATTTTCTGGACTCTATAGAAAATCAAATCTAGTTGTTGGGTATCAAAAAAATATCAAAATAATTGCTTTTGGAATGAAAAGAAAATGATGGAATGTGAATCTTGCCTGAAAAGAACTCAAACAATGAATGCTTAGCCTAAATAAAACTGAAAACAATAAAGATAGATAACCCTGAAGTGTCTTTAATGCAAATGACAAATACTGATAAGGAGTGAGGGAGAGATTTTGGGGTAAAACTTTGTTGGCTTAGGATTTCTGAGATAGATTATATTGGGGATGGAGGTGAGCTTTACCAAATTTTAGGCATGTTGGACTTATCAAGCAGGGGGAGGTATGCACTCTACAGAGTGCTTAAATTCAAGTTCATTATTGATTTGATTAATTGGTGTTATGTCTGGCACACAACATGTTACAATAATTGTTTCTACTATCTCCATCCAGACAAAAATTCTGAATGCATTTGCTTGACTACTGACCTAATCCTGTAAACAACGGTAGTATAAAGAAACAATTGATCCTTTCCACCATAAAAAGAAATAAAAATAAAAAATCCACATACAGTAGGTTCCAACATCCATGTGTGGTTTGCATAAATACTCAATTTTGAATTTCAGTATCGAATCGAAATTGTTATAGTTTACCGGCTGGGCTCCACAGCTGCAGGCTGTGCTACAAAGTCAAAAACAAAAAGATGCAAGCACAACTGAACGAAGAACAAGCACAGACAAGGGGGGGCCCAAAGACCACACAAAAAACAAACCCGACAACAGTCAGAGGACACACAAGCAAAAACGTGAACACAAAGGAGTCGTTTCAGAGCCACCCACTGAATTTGAGTAAAACTACCTGATGAGTCTGTGTTTTGTGCAGGCACCTTATACACTGTGTTCCTTCAAACGATCTTGTTCTTATACTATGGCATAAAATGAAAAAAAGTCAGATAAAGTCCAACATCTGTGTTGTAAGTTTTCATAAACACTCACATAAAAAATTTCCAATTTGATGAAATAATCTAGGATCTCTGTGTTTTGTTCTGCTACCTTATACAAGAATTAAGAAAAGATAACAGCTTCATTTCACTTACCTGTATAAATCCACAATACCATCAATTTCATGTAACTTTTGTATGTCGCCATCCCTGATGGGAGCACAGAGCTTCGCCATGGTGACCAGGATAAACTGAGCATAATGGCGGACATCTAATGCACCGTGCTCTGCTTGCTGTTGGATCAGATCCAGGTCCAACACTTCCTCAATTTCTGCTCGATATCTCTCATTCCGTGGGAGCAGAAATGATGTAATTATCTGCATTCAAAAATTCACAATTGAAAAATGATGAAGGGTCATGACTTGTTCTTTTCCTTCAAAATTTGTTCCAGCAAATCATAACCACAAACTTACTGTAACAAATAATGAGACCACTTATCTTAATTAAAATACCCACTCAACCACACAATAAGGACTTCATCCATTGCTAATATGATACTCAACACAACAACTGGGGACCAACAGGAAAACAAATACAATGGAGCCATTGATAAGGGAAATTTGATCCTAATTACTTGTGGTTTTCAGAATGAAGAAACTAAAGAGGAAAAGTCTGACCCAATCTGCTTATTTATCAGGTCAGGTCTGACTGTTTGAAACTTTAAGGAGTAGAACTGCTAATGTCAAGAGGAAGTATATCATAGTATATAGTGTGCTGTGCATTTTGACACAAATCTGATTAAAAAATTGTACTTTAAAAAACCAGATAACAAAATCTAAATTCTGATGAAGTCAGAAATGAGTTTTCAAGTTTCACTGAAAGCAAAGTTTGCCAGTTCAAATTCATGGTTAACATCATGTCAAATAGATTAGAAAAAGTTGTGGTCATTGCACAAAAAGTCTGGCAAGAAATAGGAATTAAAAATACATGTTTTAAATTCAAACAAAATGTGGTTTTGTGTTGTTGTGTCTCAAGAAGAATAGTTTTCATGATTACAAGCATATTTTCAATCAATACTTTTCAAGTATAAAAAATATATTGAGTTTTCTCAAATCTAGATTTCTTTCATATGAAGATTAAAGGTCTACAGCCACCTCTCTACAAAAAAAACCCAGGAATATTAATTAATTTTGGAGTAGGTTCAGCAAAGCCACTAGATTTATTCACGAATTAAGGAATCTCTCTTATGAATCTAGGTTGCAAATTCTGGGTTTAAGCACGCTTGAGTTGAGAAGAGTACGTGGTGGTATGATTCAGGTTTTTAAATTCCTATCTGGTAGTGATGCTTTGACTTCCTGTAATTTCTTGCATGTTTCAGCTAATCCTCATGTGACATGTGGTAACAGTTTGAAGTTGACCAAAGAGTTATCATGGATATATATTTGGTGTTTTAGCTTTTTGCAAAGAGTTGTTAATGAGTGGAATGGTTTGCCTGAGTGGGTAATTAGCTCCAATTCTGTTCATAATTTCAAAGTCAACATTGATAAGTTCTTTACTAACTCTTTGATTTTTTTTTTTTTTTGTAATGGTGGTTTTAGTTTGGGCTTTTTATGGGGTGATTCACCCTTCTTTAAGCCTGTCATCTTGTTATGTTCTGTTATGTTAAATTGCATGCTTTAGATTATTACTAAATGTGCTTTTTTTTGTTAATAAATACATGTAGCTTTCATGTTTACTAGCATATTTTCAATCAATACTTTTAAGTATGACAAATATAAGATTGAAAATCTCACATCTCAGGAGAGAATTCCCTAAAATCTAGTTTTTTTTTCATTTGAGGAGTAGATAAGGAAACTAAGTACAAAGCTTACTGATTTGACTTCTTCTAGCAAGGTGATAGCACGATCAAAAGTGGGTGGGTCTTCCTCCAAGTCCGATTTCAAGACATCCCAGAATGCTTGGTGCATAGTCTCATGAACCCGTCTTTGAAATCTGCAAGTAATTCAGAAAAAGTTCAATGCTAGGTTATTCCAACATTACTGAATACTACTTTTGTTTCAGACTAGGTTAATGCTTGATCAAAATATTAATAGGATACATTCAGACCCCAAGCTTTGCTGTTTCACAGGGGTGGTCTGCCCAGTCCCTGGGGGTTCGCCCTGCTCCTGGGAATCCGCCCTGCCCCTGGGGGTCTGCCCTGCCCCTGGGGATCCGCCTTGCCCCTCAAGAGAAAAAAATGATTTATTTTTATTTTTTAGATTTAAGTTTTTTAAACTTAATAATCGTAATTAACCTCATAAATGAAATACCTTAATGGATACAGAACACAGTATGATAGCATAGTAAGCAGTTGTTGTGTTTGGCTCATGAATGGTCCTAATCAGTCAGAATAGTTTCATTCTGAGGTATGATTAGAGCTAAAATCACAGAGTTTCTTCACCATGGGATTGAGCCTTAAGGGGACCCTGGACTCCATGCTGAAAAGATGCAGTGCTTCGCGCATGCATTAATGTGCCCCTCAACAAGTCTAGCACCCTGCCCCTTTTTAAATCAAGCTAGGGGTCTGTAATGATATTCCTTCAGAAGTACTTATTGTGTTGAGATATGCAACAACTTTTTCCACAATGACTATTGCCTTTCACAGTTCTTTGCATCCTTACCAAATATTTAAAAAGCTACCTCATATTTTGCACACAATAAAACAGTGGCAATTTTGTAGCAAAGAATGAATCCACTATGATGTAAGACGAAATTTCTTCAATCATACATCACTTTCTATTCCATTCTCTCATCTACCTACATGAAAACCAGAACCAAAAAATGTTGTGGTTCTGATGCTTTTTTTCTTTTTGTAAGCTGATTGATTTGCAAACTTTGTATAATAAGTGCCATGTTATTGCATATCATGAAATATTTGTTCCATGATATTTATTCATAGGCCACACCCATCATGCAGATCAATAAAAATTGTTGACAACATTAGCATTTGCACAATAATTAACAACATTATCATAGCAAGTATGATGCAAAAACGGTTGCTCATTTATTCTATTTCAATTTACATCATTTAGCACTTTCACATTAAGCCACGCCAACCATGCAATGACATCTGCTGATAACATAAGCATGTACACAATAACCAACAAAAGTATCATGCCCAATATGACCCACAGCGGATATACAGTTGCTCATTTATCATTTTTTCAAAATGTTCACTGTAAGTCTTGCCTACTTATTAACCGTTACTTTACCACGCGGCAATAATATCGCCGTTTTGAAACTACCTTTTTCCAAAAATAAAATCGGGACCTTACCAAAATTAAATAAGGGTGCAAATAGTTTCATTGCAAAGATCTCGGAAAGATCTTTCATAACATTGTATTTTTTGAAGTTGTCTTATACTCACATTTTTTTGACAAATTTTGTCCGAACATTCAGAAATTTCACTTTTTGTTTAAAATGTCCCGAAAAATGCACATTTTTGAAAAATTTACAAAAATTGCTTAGAAAATAAATTTAGATATTTTTTTTGTATATATAATATATAGACAAGTCATATTGTTCAAATCGAATCATATTTTGCTCATACCTAGTCATTATTTTTAAATTATTTGTAAAATATATAAAATGTTGTGATTTTTGGTAATTGTTTGACCCTTTTTGTTAAAAAATCGTGTGATTCACCCCTATATCGTAATGAAAAGTTTAAAACACCATTCTGTAGAAAAAACAATGTGCTTTCACATGGATTGCTGCAATAAAAGACATACCCCCTCGATCGTTGCTAAAACGTTTTATAGCTACGATTTTTTTGACATTTACGTTGAATCTTGTTTGAAAGTGAAACTGAGGATAAGGAGATGTCAGAAGGCTATCGCCAGTGATGGAGATCTTTTAGTACCTGGACCCAACCCAGAAGAGGCCTAAAGATTATCAGAACCAGGTGAAATATTTTTTCAACTTTCTAAAATCGCGAGTGCATTCTTTAAACTTTATGCTTACTAACGTTACTCGTTAGGCTTAACGTTAGGCATAGCTTAGTAATGTTAGTTCCGATCCGTTCAAAATTAAGCAAAAACAGTGTAATTTTTTAGCTGGGATTATTTACTTGTAAGGATTATAAACAAGTAAATGGGTCACTAAAATCCAATGTGGGTAACATGAATTGTCTTTATTATAGTAAATTTGGATGCAACTTTACAGATTAATCCTTAATTTGTAGTTCAAGAGTGCCCATACACCTATTTCGCGAATTCTCCAATTCCATGTTGTGAGGTTGTGGTGCAGTGGAGTAGGATTAAAACTTTAAGGGGAAAGGGTCCCATGTTGTTGGAAAGAGACACATGTTAAGGCAAGAGACCAATGATGGGGGCCAAGCTGTCCCATGTAGGAAGAAATTATTTTCTTTGAAGCAATTTGAATCCTGGAATCGGGCCATATTTTTTTTTTTTTTTTGGGGGGGGAGTAATGGCATTTTCTCTGATTCCCCCTCCCAATGAAATAAGCCTGAACCCCCACCCCACTCCAACTCCTGTATTTCCTTGGAAACAGTTGAAATTGTATTTCTCTAAAGGAATTTTCTGTATTTGGACAAATTTGTTGACATTTCATAGGCGGTACCATTTGTCTCTGAAGAATACCAAGTTTGGCAACGTCAACATGATTACTGATGCTTTGAACCATTTTTGAGTATCTTTTCACCAAGAATTCCTACATGAATCAACAAAAGTAAGTTTCTACAAGACTTTCAGTATACCCTGAAAAAATATAAGTATTTTCAAAGCTTCAAATGGCTAAAATTGGCTCATAAACTGAAAATTTCAAGCCTATGCATAATAAATGAAGTAAATTAGCTAATTTGCATATCATTTGCATAACATTTGTATTGAAATAGTGGTGTAAACATTTCCTTTTTATATTATAATATGTGCATCATAGAAAGGAACAATGCATGTTTATAGAAAAGTATAGTGCCAAATCCTATAAGATAGATCAATGGCAAAATCAGAGGTCAATTTTTAGGCCAAAAAAGGTCAAAAAAGTTAAAATTAAAGTATGATTTTTTTCTTTTCTTGAAAAAAATCAAGAGTACTACCAAGTGAAATGAAGGTCCTTCTTTCAACAATTCATAAATTCTATAAATAATTTTTTCCTAATTAGCCACAAGAAAGCAGAATATCACAAAGATAGCAGTTTTAGGACATCTAATAATCTGAATTAATGACCTTATTTGCATAATTCATCAGAGAATTATGCAAAGCAACGTAAATTTTAAAGTCTAAGCTTTCATATAACATAAACTTATTACAGCAGAAAATGAAGATAAATGCGTGAAAAAGCCCCCTTTTCAAAAAGTTCCCTAAAATAACACTTAAAATCTCAAATGCTCTGGTAGAGTAAGGGTTAATATGCATGATATCACCACCAAACAAGAATAAGGTGCATCTTCAGACAATGGGCTATATGTGTACCAAATATGATAGGAATTCAGTTTACTGTTCTGAAGATACTGTGTTTACAAGCTCTTTTCAGCAAAATAATATCAAACCCTGCCCACTATGCATATTCATGAAATTCAACGTTTTTACATCATAAAGATGTACATGTACTGTACACACCAGCTAAAATCATTACACCAAATATGAAACAAAACAGACACACGGTTGTTAAAATAAGAGCATTTCAAGATTTTTACATTAAACCCCGCCCACTCATTAATATTAAAGATATCATCATCACAAACAACAGGGATCATGGGCTATCTGTGTACTAAATATGACATGAATCCAGTTTACTGTTCTTGAGATATCGTGTTTACAAGGTTTTTTCAGCAAAATGATATTAGGCCCCACCCACTACGCATATTAATGAAATTCAATTACATCATGAACATGTACACACCAGCTAACATCAGAAATACACCAAATATGAAACAAAACAGACACACGGTTGTTAAAATATACATTTCAAGTTTTTACATTAAGTCCCGTCTACTCATTAATATATATGGCATCACCATCAAAAACAACAGAAACCATGGGCTATCTTTGTACCACATGTGACCTGAATCCAGTGTGTAGTTCTTGAGATATCGTGTTTACGAGCTGGGTGTCACACACATACATACACACCCACACAAACACACACATATATACCTTTATATGTTCTTGGATCAATTCTATCCTGATTGGTTTGCCTTTCTTTCAAATTTGTCTTTTCATGCAGTTTCCCATTTTGTAGTATCTCTCTTTATTTGATCACATTTTTTGCCATAATCTATCTAAATACGACTAGTGTTACACAATTATTGTTATAATTATTTGTGTGTGTGTGTGTAAGGTGGGGGGAAGGGGAGGGAGTGTTCGTTTATGTGTTTTCTGGAGCCCACACGTTTATAAGTTACTCTAACTTCCTGTGTGGCGCTCCTAAGCCACTTTTGTAATTAATGAATATATATATCATTATCTTTGTTTCATTGTATGTATCATTTTGTATACCTGTATATTTCTGTACTCTGTATTAAAGTGTGCTTGAATAAATGCTTGAATCATTCGAAGAAAAAAAAAAAAAACCACACACTTATGTGCCATCATGGTTCCTGATGCTGATCGCATTGGAACCAATTATGAAGCAAAGGCTGTGGAGTGGTCTTTTTAGGAATTACATATACTTCGTTACTTTCTAATGTTATTATTTCTTATATCTGTTGGCACAATCGAGGACTATAGAATGTAGAATAGGGGATGGGTTTCATAGAATGTGTTTAATTTTTAAAACAATCACACCATGTACAAAGAATGGGCTGAAAGAACAACTTACGAATCTTTTGGCAGCTCCTTAGGTGTAAATTTGAAGTTACCATCCACAACAATCTCATGGGCAAGGGTCATGTTTTCAAGCAATCCAGCTGTTGCGAGAAGTTCCTCAAAGGTAGAATGTTTGTGGGGTGAAGCTGAAAAATAAATTAACCAAAACTTTGAATCCAAGGGCAAAAAGAGATGGGTGTTCCCCCAAAATGGGGCTGAAATCTTTTCTTGATGTGCATTGCGTACGACCTTCTTTATGATATACCATTCATCTTACTCATGAGGTGTTTCGGAGAAGTTTCCAAGTGTGTACAGTAGCATCATAAAAACATCTTTTTAAGTTGGATACAATCCACTGTGGCTCCCCTATTGATTCAAATGAACAAAATTAGCTCTCCCAGCCTCTCTGTACAAAATGTATTTCTAAGGTATATGTTCTACAACTGTGTAATTTCAAGGTTGGTTTGGTTTGTTGATGTTTAACGGCACCGCAACAGTCAGAGTCAAATGTGCCAAGAGGGTGTTAATAGATTATAGTGTAAGAGTTAGGATAGTGAGGAGATGGAAGGTTTGTAAAGGAGATAAGGGGGAAAAGCAGAACAAATGGGTTGTGTAAGGTTAAGTGTAGAAAGGGAGGGGAGGGGGGACTTAAATGTGGTGGAAGAGGTTCTTGTTGCGGAGGAAGTTGATAATGTGGATTGATAATGTGAATTGAGGATAATGAGGAGAGAAGAGATCTGGAGTTCTGGTATAAGGGACAGGTTACGAAGATATACTTGATGGAGAGATCGAAGATATACTTGATGGAGAGATCGCTGTCACAAGTGGGGAAGAGAGGTAGGGGTAGTTTTAAGCTTTATCAAAAAGATAAATATTACTGGAATATTAGCAAAAGTCATTTAAGTGATTCCTGCATTAGAACTATATAATGCAATATTGTATGTTAACATGCTACAGGATATTTCTAAAATGACCAAAAATTCACTTGTCTAACCTAACCTAAACATGATGAAAATCACAGTAATTTAGATTCAACAATGTTTAGGAGATAGCTGTGTGAAGAACTTCATTGATCTTTACTCTTTGTTTTAAAATAATAGTGCAAATTCCTGGTTATAGTAGGTTTAAAACTGATTGAATACTGGCAAATGATAACAAAAATTGACAATCAAAAATGTGTTTTCCCAAAATGTAAGAGATAATGTAGAGAAGAAAAACAAAAACCTGGAGAGACTGGTAAGTTTAGGTCTGTTTTAGGTAATAATAATACATTTTCTCTTTTATGTTTTGCAAATAACAAAGAAATTGTTATTCTGGCATACTTTTATAAAACAGGGTGTTCCTTGGGATTAGTTTATTTATTTCAGTTCTTTTATCCAGGTAGCCTGTTTAGTCCAAAGACTGGTCTTACACAGGGCCCTGAGCAATATAAAACAGTACAAATTCAATGAAAATATAAGAACGAAAAATAAAACAATAAAATATCACACAAATGATTAAGTTATACGAATAGCATCAAAAAAACAAAACAAAAAATCGTAAAATTATAATCAAATGGTGAAAATGTGAAAAATATGTAAAAATCATCAGAAAAAAGAAAGAAATATTAGCACTAAAAGAAGTAAAAGGATAATACTTTATGGATAAAAGATTTAATTGGGCAACGTAAGTATCAGTTCTTTGATTTGGCTCTTAAAAATGGCTAAGAAAAGACAACATTTCAAATCCTTATCTAAATTGTTCCATAATTTACTTCCTCTAAATATGAAAGATTTCTGTTCATCATTTACAGTACTATAACTACGTTTTATAGTAGGGAAGCATGGTAGCTCAGTGGTAGAGCATCTGACGAGGGATCCAAAAGTACTGGGTTCGAGTCCATATCTGGGGTTCTATGTTGTGTTCTTGAACAAGACTTCATTTCCGCTTGATCCAGTTGACTCAGCTGTAAAATGAGGATTGACTAAGATCTTACTCAGGAGTTGGCCTGTGATGGACTGGTGTCCCATCTATGAAAAGTCAAATAGTCTCATTTGCCGGGAGTCGAAATTCAATTTGTCGCCACTGTTCCATAGAACAGTACTTTCTCAAATAACACTATTCCGGATCAGATTTTACTTTTCTAACTTTTTTGCTGATAACAGGACAAATTCCTTTCTTCAATATGAGCTTTATTTACAACAACTTCATATGTGCAAATATATGTCGGTTATTAGTATTTACATAATGTAACATCAAGTTGCGTACAATCATACACATGCAAGCAGCGTTGCATACGTAAATTCATGATTAATTGTGATGACAATTACAGGGAAGGTTGGGATAGCTTTTTCTTTCTAGAAGACATTATTTTCATGATAATTTTAATTGACAAAATGCATTTCTTTTTAGCAGAAATTAAGTTATTGATCGTTGATGAAACATGCTGGTGAAAAGAACACTGTTCCATCAGAGCAGTCATGTTTGAAAATTCACAGTTCCTGAATAAAAGAAGCACTCTTCTTGGAAAAGTAGGAAATTTGACCCATGTACGCTTGCACCAAGAATACCGGGGAAAAGTCTACATACGAGCCTTCATTGGTTCTGTAGTACATCATGCAAAAAATGTGTTTCAAACTAAAAGTGTGTATAAATTCGAACAGCAATCACCTGTTGAGGCATACCATACCTGCTGGGCTGTAGCTTGGCCTTGGGCTGGGACTTGGAGAATATTGTCTCTGTCTCTTCCTGAAGACTTCCCCTTCCCCTGAGGAGTCCAGATCATGCTCATGCTTGTCTGCAGATGATGCACCCTCTTCTTCATTATTAGTCCCACTTCCACCAGAATCAGGATCTGGCTCATTGCCATCATTCATTTCATAACCATCTTGAGACATGTTCCAACAGAAATATTACTGGCCCTGAAAAAATAAAGGTGATAGAAGAATCTCTTAACAACAAATGTGTTCATCATTTTCCTAGAATGTTTTACATGTATAAGATACTAAAATAATGTACCTTTATCACTACAGTATAAGCCAAAATCAAAACGACTATCAGGGAGACATTATAATCTGATGACATTTTTTCATGAATACCTCACTTTACAGTTCTTGATGCGCAATCTTTAACATGAAGTTTCTGAATTTCCAGATTTGTCATTGTTTAAGAGCTGAGGTCAACAGGTGCTATTAAGGAAGGAATACATTTTGATCTATGGCTGATAGCTATTCAGGCTTGGAGTCCCTTTTATGAGAAGTTTATTTTAGAGCAGACTCAGCGAAGAGCCACTAGAATTATTCCCGAAGTAAGAAATCTCTCTCTGAATCTAGGTTGCGAATTCTTGATTTGACCATGTTTGAGTTGAGAAGAGTACCTGGCAATGTGATTCAGGTTTTTAAATTCCTATATGGTAGTGATGTTTCAGCTAATCCTCATGTGGCATATGGTAACAGTTTGAAGTTGACCAAAGAGTTCTTACAGATAGATATTCAGCGTTTTATTTTGTTTGTTTGTTTTATGATGGCTTAACGGCACCACAATAGCGAGGGTCAAATTGTACCTGAGAGGTTAGATCATTCCAGAGGTAGGAAGAAAAGAAAAAAAAGGGGAGATTGAGAGAAACATGGGAACTAAAAGCCAAAAAGCTGGGATTGAGAGAGGAAGTGCATGGGTAAAAAAATGGGGGAAAGTAGAGGGAGGGGGTGTGAGAGGACTAAATATGGTTGAAGGGGGAAGCATGAAGCATTTTAGCTTTTCGGTGGGCATGTTTTGTAATACACGAAATAGTTCATTGTTTTTACAGGTTTAGAAGAGAGGAATATACAGGCCAAAGCTCATCTTTGCAGGGGATTGACCCAGGTTCAATTCCAACATGGTTTTCAGTGGCAGATCCAGAATTTTTAAAGAGGGGCCCGTCAATAACTTAAAAAAAAGGTTCAATGAATGCACAGTTGGCCATTAAAAAGTGACTTGTGCTCGGGGAGGGGGGGGGGGCAGCTTTCCCCTTGGCGGCAACAGGAATTTTGGAGAGGGGCACCGAAAGTTTCCATCCTTAGTGGCAGCGCATTTTATAACACTATCACTACAGGATCCAGGGAAAATCTACATGCAAACCATTAATGAGACTAAGTTGAATAAACTCCGACAGGCCACAAATCAGTAAATAACAGCAACGATGAACGTGTGCATCATGCATATGTCATTATCCCTATTGCTGGTGATTGGTCAAAAACTGTCAGGTCAGTTATATTCTGCTTTCGGTTATGAAAACATCGGCTGGGTCATGTCATCGCTTATAATCACTCTAGCCTGTAGGCCTAGTAATACCAGTAACGTTAGGGCCCTAGCCTACCACAAAATATGTTATGTGAGTTATTGATGATTTTCGTATGCATTAAAGCCCGGGCCCAATTAATGTGAAGCGAACAAACATTACCGGACTGACCTCGAGGTCACTGAAAGTGTGAAGTCGCGTAGGCTAGGCCTATGTTCTTCTTCCAGTCTACCCGTCCCCAGGCATTAGGCCTATGCGTCGTGTAAGTTACATACAAAGTTGTAACTTCATTTAGTTAATGTAATAACTTTAAAGAGAATGTAAGATGATGGACAGAAAATCACAGGTTTCAATTCTTTATTAGGTTTTATGATATATTTCAGCCCACACGTTGTCTGTCTCAAAGTGCCAAAATAAACAATTTCCCCCCACAATCCTTTTGTTTTCGCGAAATCGGTTATGGTCGGGGCCTACATAGAGAATTGGCCTTATTGTGAGCACTGAGAAAGTAGTAGTCCTAGGCGCTAGTATTATGGCGTAGTAACTGTTAGAATAGGCATAGGCCTACTATGTAGCGTTACAATGTTACATCATGTACCAAAAACTTACCGCCAAAATATACGAAAAGGAATCCCAAATCATAAAAGTTAACCAGACTGTACCCCAGTTTCATTTCTTGTTTTGACATGTGTTAGGGTTAAGTTAGGGTTAAATTGTATGACGTCATGAGCAGACACTCCGTTTAAGTTAACGGTCTTTTTTTGTTTTGCATTTCTAAACCTCGCAAACATGAGGCGTTAAACTAACCAGTTTTAAGTGGAGGATGGGTTTATCTTCTAAACAATCCGACAAAAGTGCACTCCTAACACTTTTCATCACGGATCTGCGCCCATGCATGTATATAATGTATTTTCTGCTTTGAAAAGAGTGAAGACCAGGTTGGGATCGACAATAAGAATATTTCTCATACGAAAATGCATTCATTCAACGGCCATCACGCACAGCACCAACGAAGTATCTTGACATCAATGTTATTCAGGATTTCTCCTTAACCGTCAGTAATTGTGAAAGTGTGTTGTTTTTGCACCAGCTTCTTACTTGTAACCATTTGATTTAATTAGCTTGACCTGATCACATTCATATCTTCTTTTAGTCAAAATGATCATCATGAATATACCAAAGTAAAGTTGAAAGTAAACATAGATTTGTTGTATTGTTATCATTTAATGCATGAAAGTTGTTAAATTACAATGGGACCATGACTACTTATGCGAATTACACGTACTGTAAAAACGCCTTATATGAAACCACCAATATAAAAAAAAAATTGCTCAATTAATTTACAAACGTTGCCTTTTAAAACACAACAGAAAAACGTTCTAGAATATCATCAGAAATGCCCGACTAGGCGACCCCCACACCCCAGCCCGGGTGAACAAACCCTCACAACGCCACTCTTGCTCTGTCCTGCAGACCGATTGCTGCATTTAAAAAAAACAAATATTCAGACTTTAGATATCCAGCAAAATGTAATACAGCATAACATAGATTGAATATACACACATGAGTTGTACATGTCAACTAGAAGCAACATAAAATATAATTCTATTTTGAATTTCTTTCAAAAACATACTAAAGAGTATACCCAGAATATGTGTGTGGGGGTGAAACTAGCTTTTTTTTGTAGCAAAGTGCACCTTTTCCTCGATTCCTATCCAAATGTGACCCTTTCAGTGAACCTTTTAGCTGAAAATAATGGTTAAAATTGTTTAGCCAGGCTGTAAGTGGGTTGGTTTACACCAGAAGCACCACATATATTTAAAAATTAATGTTAAATATGTATGAATTGATAATAATTATGGCTGGGCACCTCTTTACATACCAATCCAAACTTGCGACCACTGTGTCTTTTACCTCAAAGTGCAAATGCTGGGATTTTGATTTATAAATGAAATGCCTACCGTTCTCATATGAGAAATCAATCAATAATACATGTAGTAATACAATTTTAAAATGACATGAAAATTGTGGTAACAAAATCACAAAAACCGAAAAGACTCATTTACATTCACTGAAATAAAATTGTACTTTATTCAACACCAAATTAATTTTCATTCATGCAATAACTGACTGACATGACGGACTGCACTGAATACATACCGTATACCCATCAAAACTGTTTCACATCACGTAATCGAGATGATCAAAACCTCGGGATTACGTCGCGTACCTAATTAAAATCTATTCACGACGTGACAATCCATCACGACTTTAAGTCGGTCAGCATTTGCCGGTCAAAACCTTGGAATTACGTCGCGTCCTTAATTCAATACCATTTAAAACGCGACAATCGACGTGACAACCGACGTGACATTCGACGTGACAACCGACGTGACAATCAATCACGACTTTTATTCTGAGGTTGAGGCTTAATTCGAATTACAACGCGACCCAAATCACAAAACGAGACTATTTAAGCCTCGCAATTACGACGTACCCCTAAAACCAGGAAAGGCATGTGCGTCAAAGCTGTAGAATTAAAGTCGCGTCGTAAATCGATTTAAGACTCAACAGCAGATTTACCGTCACGACGTAATTCCAAGGCTTAAATATGGCCGTTGAGTGGTAAATATTTGGACCGCGTAGTAAATATAATTACGACGCGACGCAATTCCAATTACGAC
The DNA here is from genome assembly GCA_020152595.1 of Chiridota heheva. Classification (NCBI taxonomy): domain Eukaryota; kingdom Metazoa; phylum Echinodermata; class Holothuroidea; order Apodida; family Chiridotidae; genus Chiridota; species Chiridota heheva. The sequence goes on from JAIGNY010003103.1 coordinate 1,070,704, forward strand.
GCGACGTAATTCCGAGGTTTTGACCGGCGTATGCTTCCATATTGCCTCTTGCTTCTCTTTCCAACGGGGACCCCTTCCAAATGAGACTGAACTGAAACGAACGTACGTACGTACATCACGTCAACGTACATACGTAATTAATTACATTCTGTTCATGTTTGCCTACATATGTTCCATCCACCATATGTCGGCAGATGCATTGTACCTCAGACTCATATCAGTGACGCGGTAGCCAATGAAGCTTTCTGAGAGGGCGTCGAATGCTCACAGGGGCGCAAAAATCGGCAAAAATTGTCCTAGGGATAATTCTTTTAATACTTTTTAAGTCTTTATTCTCAACTTCTGCAATTTGTATCATTACAAAAGAAACGTAAATGTTTCTTACAAAGCTTTATTATCTGCTCATGCGACCTTTCACAACATATCAACGACTATCAACGACAATCCTGAGGGAGTCGAAAATTGCGCAATAACACTATGATTCAGTAGCTGGGTGGCGCAGTTCGAGAAAAGTGTACGATGATCTCATACAGTGACTCATGCTGACCTGTTGATGCAATCATTTCGATTTGAAACATTGTGACAATATTTCAAAAAATAAAACATTAATCAGAGGACTACGCCCTGCTATGCCTATTTCTTCAATAGAACTTGCGAATTATCTATATAAGCAGCTGTTTTTAATAATATTTTCGAGGTTTCATCCCTTTACAATTAACTGTGTCTTATTGTCTTACATCGAGAATTGCTTGCCTTCATTCATTTAGTGTGCGGATATATATGAAAGTCATCTTGAATTTTCGTTGACTGCTTCCCCCAAATTTTGCCAAAGCAGTAAATAGAACTAACTGAAATGCTAAGTGAATCATAGAAAATAGATTTGTTGGCATTTTTTTTAATCATATGGATTGACTTATCATTAATTTTAGACCAAAACTTTCGCAGTTTGCACCAAAAATCCTCAATTTTGGACAAACAGTCTTCATTTTTGGATGAACATGTCTTTCAAGTTTGGACTTTTTAAAGTCTTAATAATATCAGGGGCATGCCTCCGCCCCCTCTCCCCTCTCCCCCACACACAATAATGATAATAATAATGATGATGATGATGATGGCCATGACGATGACTATGACGATGACGATGACGATGACGACAACGACAACGACGATGACGATGACGACGACAACAACAAAAATGATAATGATAATCCAAAGCAATACAATTTTTAAATAGGCCTTTACCTTTTCACCCGATGAGCAATGCCAACACTTGTCTTGGCAAGGACTACGATATATAGAGGTTAACCTCTCTGGAGGTAAAACTCGGAAATTATTCTGCTTATACAAGTGGATAAAATGCACTGGTTAATTAAGTTTCCATAAAATGTTGCTGCTAATTGGGAATCTTGAATTTTCGGGAATTTTTCAATTTTCATGAAATTTTGGCTCATTTTCAGGAAATCTCCTTAACTTTTCTGAAAATTTTCTTCCATTTTTTGCTTTCCTACAATTTTCAGAAAATATTTACATTATCCGAGATATTATTGTCAATTTTTGGAATTTTTTAGTAAATGTTGCTGAAATCTAACAAAATTCCAACAACTTTACTCATTTTCTTTAGTTTTATGTACAAATTTTTCCAATTTTTTTGCAGAAACCTTTTCGGGAGGAGGGGGAAAAGAGGGGGGGGGGTTGAAAATTCCTACTCCTCTCTTCTGGGCCCCCTACTCATACCTGTGTCGGGGTCCTGAATATGTATTTTAAGGGCTTAAGCCGTCCCCCCCCCTCCCAAAAAAAAAAAAAAAATGCTAGACACACTCCTGACTGCTTGAGAAACAAAATTACCAGAGAAAATCTTTGCCTTAAACTGACTGCCGATATATATCATACAAAATCGATCTTACAGCTGTTATTAATCATAAACTTCGATAGACTTAAAAATTTGAGAGAAATCATTGCATTGATCAATGTATTATCTTCGTGGAACTCAGTGAATCATTAATATCTTGGAATAATAAAGGATTTACGTAAATACCCACCGTCGCCTCAATCTTCACTATCACAATATCGGGTTAGGATATTTAAGCATTCTAACCTTAAGAGTATATTGTGTATTGCTTATCGAAAGAAGTTTTTGAAATTTTGAATACATCAGATTCAATTTCAAAGTCACTGATCTTGATTTTATCTTTTGGCATTCTTCTTCTTTTCTGTCTTTGTTCCGTAACACATAAAAACATGGAAATCATCCCTGGACCCCAACTAAAGACACATATTTTAGAAAATGGGATCCTACATTTGGATATTCGTTCCAAAAGTATATTCCATTTAACAAGTTAACCAACTTAAGTATAGAATTGACACCGTAATTTTAAGCAAGCTTCTGATACCATCACGCCAAAAACGCTAAGCCTCTTCAACCCCTGAGAGGCTACCAGGACTACGATCCCGGATTTGACACCAATTTTAAGCTAAACAAAATCACGAGAAATGTATACGGCTTACAATCTCTTCGCCACCTGTGTCCTAGATCTGACACAATTTAAGGGTTTTTTTTTGCTACCAAAATCACCAGAAGCGCTAAGTTTCGTCCTTATATTTCACACAATTTTAAGCAATTTTTTGCTTTCAAACTCACGTGAAACGAATGGCTTTAGGGGGCTTTAGCCCTTGGGCCCTTACCTTATATATATATATATATATATATATATATATATATATATATATATATATATATATATATATATATATATATATATATATATATATATATATATATATATATATATATATATATATATATATATATATATATATATATATATATATATATATATATATATATATATATATATATATATATATATATATATATATATATATATATATATATATATATATATATATATATATATATATATATATATATATATATATATATATATATATATATATATATATATATATATATATATATATATATATATATATATATATATATATATATATATTTATATATATATATATATATATATATATATATATATATATATATATATATATATATATATATATATATATATATATATATATATATATATATATATATATATATATATATATATATATATATATATATATATATATATATATATATATATATAAATATATATATATATATATATATATATATATATATATATATATATATATATATATATATATATATATATATATATATATATATATATATATATATATATATATATATATATCTTACCACAACGAAACAAATAGAAATGGCCAACTATTGCTGGATTTGCTGACAAGCTGCGATCTTATTTCACTTAGCAACATATTCAAAAAGAGGTCAGGGAAGCTCTAGTCATTCACGTATCCCAATGGGCAACATGCGCAATTAGACTACATACTTATAAATCGCAAGTGGCGTAACAGTGCTAAAAATTGTGAACCATACAGCTCCTTTGTTTCAGTTGGTCAGATCACAGAATTGTTACTGCAAAGCTGAAATTAAGCCTACGGGCCAACACAGTAAGTAAACGCCCTCCACAGTATGACTGGTCTCAGCTGCTTGATAACACATCAGTGCGTGAGAGCTACAAAGTTGAAGTTTATAACCGTTTTGAAGCACTGCAAGCTTTACAGGTGGATGAATTAGTTGAAGCTACCTACTCCAACCTCATCACCGCTCACGAAATAGCAACCAAAAAACACATCCCTAAGAAGTTAAAGCGTTCCAAAAGAGTACCATGGGAAGATGATGGTATCACTGAAAAACGACTGGCGCTGAAGATGGCATATCACGCTGTATGCCAGAGTAGTGAGGAAAATATAGACTTTACAGAGTATGATCACCTGAAACAGGAATTAAAATCAGCACACACAAAAAACCAGGAAAAATATATTCGTAAGAAGACAAAAGAGATCACAGATGCTGCTCACCAGCGTAAGTCCAGAATAGCTTGGTCAATTATTAATGAAGTTAGTGGCAGGAAAAGCTCAACCAAAGGAAAAATCAGAGCAGATACACCTAAAGAAAGACTTGAAAAGTAGCAACAGCATTTTCAACAACTGCTGGGGCAACCACCAAACACAAATGATGCTGCAATCTTACCTGTAGTTGAAGGTGAGCTTCCTATTAACACTGAACCATTCACTATGACAGAGCTAATTACAGTCATCCAGACTATGTCCCTTAACAAAGCAACTGGTTATGATAACATACCAACAGAGGTTTGGAAAAGTGGAATATTAAACCAGCAACTTCTGGGCATTT
>JAIGNY010003103.1:1080000-1092500 GCA_020152595.1 Chiridota heheva
GTATATCAAGAGAGAGAGTTTATTTTGTGATTTATAAGAGTAATTTCATACCTAATTTCGAGATGTGTACCCGTCATATCAGCTTTAGCGTTTGAAAAGCTAGATACCTCCCAGTTGTTATAACTGTTAAGTTTGGATAAATAATTAGGCCCCATAAGTATTTTATGGACCCAATTTATCTCATTTAATAATATGAGGCAACATTTATTACAAATTTGGTCACTTTTTTTGTATTCCTATCAGCCAACAATCGAACACAATTTTCTGAAATTTAGTAAGAAGGTCTCTGGAGTCCCAAAACCGTGACAGCTTTCCTATTTCGCCTGGAAAATGAGTCGATTATATATCTATTACTTTTTTCATATAGATAGCATGGGACTTCAACATGCTCTGTAGTTGGTTGTATAGCCACGGGGTAAATTAGGTGGACCCCTTTTTACAGGAAATTTACAAAATTGTCTTTGTTTATATATATTTCGCTTTTCAAAATTGCCTTCAGAATTGGGTTAAATTTGTACACTTTTTTTGGAGGGGGTCTTGGACACCTCACCTTGTCCAGGTAATTGCAATAGGACATTGCTTGAGCCGCTTACATTTTTGTTGATATGTACGCTTGACTTTAATCACACTGGCATAGTATGGAGGTTTACCCATTAAAAGTGGTACCTCATTGGTTAGAGACCCTTGGAATAGAAGCACAAACCTCATATGTTGAAATTTTATCTCTAAGTCACTTGTGTCCCCTTACCAAGAACGTCGCTGGGGTATTCTGATTGGGCTCAAAGTCTTCTGAATGGTGGTGGTGGGGGTGGGGGGGGGGTACTTGAGACATCAGTTTTCCAACTGGGTGGATTTATGAGGGTTCCCTGAAGAGGAACGGCTGGATTTCCGACTGTCATGTTAATTTTCCAACTGGCGTCCCATTTTTTAAGGGGGGGGGGGAGGAGACAGACACCTCAACCCCACCCCACCCCTTATAGTGACGTATCTGCTCCTTACCAACCATGTAGTTACACACCTGGTAGGAATGTTTACCTCTGAAAGATTTATCACTCACTTGCGTAACATGGAACTCCAGACTTGGTTGAGTTAACATTCCAGCTTTAAATAAGTCTGTCCATCTGTCATGAATTCGAGTGGTTCTTCTTCTGTGCAATATGGGGCAAACTGTCAGTTGGGAGTGAATAGGGTGGGATATGAAGGGAACTGTTACTAAGCAATCCATTGGGGAATACAACTCTTGACCAATAGAAGATCATGAATAGTTGCACGGAAGGGGTACCTATAATATTAATGCACTGTTATGAAGGCTGAGGCAACCTATTGCAAACAATCATGGGAAAGGCCTGAGAGGAGTAAAATGATAGGCAATTCAATGACTACAAGGCATACAAGTGATGTAGTCAGAGGGCTGTGCTGCGTCTCCTTGTCACTAACTGTTAGTCTGTCAATGTTGTGATACTGTTTTTATCTGGATGTGCTTGAAGATAATCTGAATGATCCAAGGGGCTTTCAAGTTCCAAACAGAAATCGAGTTATTTTAAGTCACTGCAAATTTTCCATTTACCGAATTCCATCCTCTCTTCTGTGTGAATGAACGGTTTTTAGGAATGTCTGAATATTTATTACAGGGTCTTATCTCAGGCTTCACATGAGTGGTATAACCTAATAAATAACCAAATGTGGCACCACCACAGCACTAGAGAGTCCCAAACCCAATGAGAATATTTAAGCTAAGATCATGATAGCAAAGTTTTATTTTAAGGGGAATGTACCTCTGTAACAGACATACATCAATATTTGAATGAAAGGTAACTTGTAACATACTGGTTTTCCTTCCCCTCTGGAAAATCTGCCCCACACTTTTCAATGAAATCATTGTAGCACTTTTTGTTTGTTCAAATCCAATTAAATTTTACAACTGATGGTACATTACTCTTTTTCTATTATCTATTAAATCATTTCAAGAATAAGCATTTTAAAATTGGGCATAACTTTTCTCTGCCACTGTCAGATTGCATAAAAAGTCTTTTCAATATTACTTTTATACTTTTCATCCTTGTTTCTGACAAAAATAAATGAATTAATTATTGGATTGGTTTAGTGTTACTCAACACATTACTTTACGAATGCAGGACATTCATGTGTACCTTGCAGGTCTGTTACAATAAGCCTGTCTGCTATTTCAGTTAAAATAGTGGCTCTATCAGATCTACCTAAAACACAAAATACATATAAAACTAGTATGTCTATCCTTGTTTGAGGCAGATGAATTTATAGATAAATAATTAGGGAATAAATGGTACACAAATACAAACATTCACATAACACTTAAGAAAAGTCAAAGAAAATACTTTATAATCAAATAACAATTTATTTATCTCTTCTGGTTCAAATGTAAGTCTTGTTTCAACTTCATCACAAATAAGCAATGCATTAAAGCCTTCATATGTATAAGTGCTTATTTAAAGATATATGGATGTGTAGCAGCAACTTATGCTAAATTGATTTAAAATCCATGGAAAATAGCACAAAAAAATCATCCAAATCGGTTAAAAATTTACCATTTTAGAGCATTTTAAATTTTTAGGCCAAAATATGCAAATTTGTGTTTCTCTTTATATTCCTCTTCTGATGTATGAGTAGGCGGAAGTCCCTATTTCCTTATGTAACCCCTTTGTTTTGCTTTTTTAATTCATTGTCACAGATTTGTAAAAAAAAAGAAAAAATAACCAAACGTTTTTAAGTGTTGACCATACCCCTTAAGCATAATCTAGCAGGAATAGACTTTGTCCTCATTTTCAAGAACTGAAATTTAGGAAGGAATTATAAAGAATTACATAAAGCTTTTCACCTACCCATCGTAGACTTTTAAACTTTGATTTCGACTACAGGTATATTTCACTTTACATCTGAGAAAGCTTTATATGTTTGCTTTAAAGACCAGACATCACTTAATGATGTAAATTAAATTTAGTTTTATATTTGAGTATTTTAACGCTTTGTGAAATAACACAACAAATAATTGTTTACACAAATACAAAGTGTTTGTTGTCTCGTGAGTGGAACTGCCCTTCATTTTTTCTTTGAAATTGTAATCTACAATAGTTTCAAAAAGAGCAACTAGCTTTGTTTCTTCTTTGCCATATCCGACAGGGAAAACTAAATTATCTAGGTCAATAAAAGAAAAAGACAATATATTACACTATACAAATATGTTATATCATACTGCATTACATCACATTTATACATACCCTAATACAGCTCAAATTTTGATTTGCTACTGTTTGTCTGAAACTTATTATGCTTTTTTTAACTAGACTTTCTTGTCAATATTTTCTTGCACTAAACTGTAAAGTAAATGTTCTAGATGTCACTAATCTTTTATTACAGCCCTTTGAAGTATGTGTCTATGAAGTGCTACAAATAAAAGACTAATTGATATCAACAAATCTATCAATGCCCCACCCTGGTGTCAGAAAATGGACAACAAATGTCATCAATATATTCTAAAAGAATCCTTAAATAGTGCCACTTATTTTCTTGCTCCTCCCCATCATGTTCTCTTTGTACAGCGCATAGGAATGCTTAACATGATTTTGCACTATACAAATGACTGTTTTATGATAATAAGATTATTGTTAAAGATGGTAATTATTGACCATTAACCAGTTACATGACACTTTACTTTTTCTAAGTTGAGTTTTCTAAAGCACCGATAATGATAGTTTGCATATGACATTAAACCATCTGCATCTTGTTTACCTTTTCTGTCGATGCAAAGATATTGTGGTACCCATATTAATATCTTACAACTGCTCCAATATCATAATATATTGATCCAATTCATTACTGCAGGTAAAACAAAGAAAGATATAATATTAAAGAATCATCTCATGAAACAAAATTTCACATATAGCAACACTTGTTTCATTTGATCATGTATGAAGTATGCTGTAAAAAAACCGGGATGGATGGAGACATCATTCGATGCAGTATCATTGTGAGTCACAGCATTCTTCTTCAGTTGGTGTTGCTGTAGCTTCCATGCAAGCTAAATAACTGATGGGTAAATACGAATCTAGTCCTGATACTGCACTTATTTGAGCACATTTAAAAAACTAATTTGTCTTTTAGAAATATAGTACTTAATTGATTTCTCTGTTGCTTAGCCACAATATGTGAGGAAAAGCAAAAGGTAGTGATAAGTTAATATCAAGACACTGCGATGGTGCAGTACTTTCCTCTCAAACAACTGAGGGATACTTGAAAAAAATTAAAACATCAAATGATACTTGTAGGTTATGAATAAAATATGACATGTGAGGTAAAAAAAAAAACTTGTGATAGTTTTGCTACACAATTAATTTAGGTTTTGCTATACATTTTTTTTTGACCAAATGTGTTTTTTAATTGAAGTTTTGAGCTCTTTCAGTGTTTGAGCATAAGCAGAATTCAAATATTTTGCAAGTAGCACAAAGAAGAGTAATTTTAAGTGGTCAAAACAGCATTTTAACTATGTAAAGATAAAGTCTTCTTACATTCTGGGATGCTTAAATCATTTTCCCCTAAAATACACTGTTCTGAAATGAATATGATTTGTTATTTCTAGATATACATTAACGGGGCCTTGAAGCAACATGAATGAAGGCAATTTGTGTAAATCAATTGTCACCTTTTTAAGAATGAAAGTATGAAGGAGAGAAAAATGGCTGCAATATAATAGCAAAACCATAAAACAGAATAGCACTCCATATGGAACCGAACTACATCCAAATATGACAGAATAAATTAATTGTAATGACAAGATTTTTGAAGACTGTACATAATGTTACTGTAAAGTCCTGTCAACAGTACACTGCTTTATATATACTGTATCTAAGAGGTCAAACTGAGAATCAACAAAATTAACAAATTTGTTGTCTATTTCAGTATTGCTGAAGAAAAGAAAACGTTTTTCAGATCTACATGTACCATAAGATTGGTTTATGGGGCCTGAAAGGCATGAAATAATCACAAATCTGCAATGTAAAACAACAAGCATAAAATGTTTCAAATGATGTCAGTTCTGAAGTGAGAACAAGACTGAGAACAAGACCAGCAAAATAGTGTATAGTACTGTGGCTTGTTTCTCACTAGAAAAAACAAACATACAGTTATTTCTGCATTAATGTTTTACATTAGTCCAGTCAGATAATGATGAAGAGTATGCTTCAAATCTACTCAGAAAACCAGCTCTACCTACAGACCTATGTGCTTAACTTTTCAACAAGCCAGAATTTTGATGAAAAGTTTTTGGAACAAACAAAAAACATTATGTTGTAATTTAAACTAGTTAACATTTCATAAACTTTCTATATCAAGGCGTTGTGTATTAAAGGTAAATATACAATGTATGATCGGACACTGCAAACTTATGTTCAAAACCAATATTAGTTTTATGTTATGTTTTTTTGTGTTATTTCTGTGATCCAAAAGTAAATCGCCACATTTTTGACAAAAAATATAAGTTGTGAAAAAGTAGCAAATAATCAACATTCATTAACAGTACCACGATGCAATGTTAAGGGTCATACTATTTTGTAACTGTGCAGCCTGCATTGCGTCTGCATGACAGTTTCAGAAGTTTACACATAAGTTTTGTTTTTGATGTCAAAGATGACATAATAATTTTGAAATATTTCATAGTTAGTCTGAAATTATCTGAGTATGACCATGACTACTCCAACAAACTTAGCAAAACTACAGTATATTAAATTGTTCCTTTAGTTAGGACATACCAGAAAAGACGGTAAATATCAACAAATTTCCAACACTTCGGGAAACGCAAACTAAAAGGGGATACTTCCTAAATTGTGTTAGAATCTGCAGTTGCTCTTAAGAATGTTGCTCAAAAAGAATGAGTGATATTAGAACTTAGCAAATTATTTTCAATCTTGAAAAAACGAGTGTATGCTTTATATATTAAATTTATGGAACTGCCATTTCCAACATTCACTTGGATCAGTTTTTGTCTGCCGAAGTTCTGTAGTGTTATGTAATAATTGATGTGGCCAACGGCTTGTAGGCCTTATGTCGCAAATTATTTAGTGGGGTAACTCATGATAGTACTGGTCTAGTCTTAACTTCTAAACAGGGACTATTCAGCTATTTGTGTGACTGATTAAGGCAATCAATAGAATATGCTTCTAGGCCAACATGGTATTTGAGGCATGACCATGATGTAGGCCTTATGTCTCTCTCATGCACCTTCATATGCCTACTCTGTACTCATCAATCATGAAAATGGACTTTTTTACATAACAATTTTGTCCGACTTCGCTAAGGTGGGTAACAAATTCGGGTCATACTACAGTAGTAGTCCCAAGGCTTGTAGTAGTAGGCCTTAGTATTAGACCTAACGTTAGTATGCCTACTGCCAGTGCCACTAGGGCTAGGCCTAGGGCCTAAATATTTGGTGCACAAACAGATCGTTTTTGGTAGGCTTTAACCTGGTACCAGAAAATCCAAAATTGTGGATTACGGTAACAAGAATATCATTTGTTCATATCCGTAAGCTCTGTCAATAATCATACAACCAAATTAATTTTATTTTGCATAATTCTGTCCTGTCTCAATGCATTGCAATAATAACAACCTAGTGTTACAGAAAGACACACCTTATTACGTTAGGAAGAAAATTAGGTGCAAGAAGTGAGAATTTGGAGTGGCATTTCTCCTGAGCATTTTTATCCACTAAACCTACTTAAAAGTGGCTCATATTTGACGACACTAATAGTTCACTTTATAAGAGCATATTGAGCTTAATAAAAAGTTGTCTGCTATGAGAAAAAGTGACTTACACAGATCAGAAAAACGAGTGACGAATTTTACATTTTCAAAGATCATCACAAAGTGGGCCACGAAAAATCTTTATTTTGGGAACTTTACCGAGACTGAGAATGCTCGGATCCCAATCTATTCAAAATATAATGTCTTTTACGTCATCTGATCTTCTGCTTTAATGACGAACATTGAAACTGCATGAGTTAGAGCAATTTGAATTATCCGAATTCATTTTGAAGTGATCGTTTTACAAACCACGAAATACTCAATTCGAACTTCTAGGTCAAGTCCTTAAAAATTAATAATATCGCAGTAACGGTCATATATCAAGGTAATGTTTCCAACTGAGGAATTTGATAGGGGTTCTGTTTAGGTAAATAGTCTTGGATCAGATTATGTTGACATGCCTGATGTAGGGTTGTCTGTAGTTGATGATTGTACAGATACCATTGGTCGTGGGGTTGTTGGTTCATCTGGTACGTTGCTTATGTTAGGGATAAGGTGTTATGGAGAGGGAATTCACTTGTTAGGTATGTTGACACAGAGTGTTGTGTAGTAGATCGCAGTAGAATTATTAGGGTGTGTCTTCTATTGGCTAGGGTTGATGATGTTAGTTCTCGTGTAGATACTTTATGTAAGGGTGAAGATATCGTCGTAGTTTCAATTGGTACAAATGATATTTCAAGGAGAAATGTTGATTCTCTTAGGCGTAGTTTCATGAATTTGTTATTCAAGTTGAAGGACACAGATTGTAGGGTTCTAGTTGTTGGTATGTTGTCGCGTAGGGGTAATCCTTTATTATAGATTATAGATAATATGTTGTTGATCAATAGTTGGTTAGAGATTATTTGACGTCTTTTTGAGTTCGGTTTTGTAAATTTCTGGCATAAGTTTGAATCTCGGGTTGATTGATTCATGAGAGATAGTTTGCATTTAACTAGGAAAGGTGCTCGTGTTTTTGCTAGGGGTGTCAACAGGGCAATTAAGATCTGAGTCCTTTAAACTAGTCACGGGGGTGAAAGTTTAAGCCCACCTGTCAGGCATGTTTATAGGGATAGGGATTGTTTTAGTGGTAGAATTAAGGTTATGTTTTCAAATGTTCGTAGCATTTTGAATAAGCGTGATGAGATTCCGGCTGAAGTTTCAATTAGTAGATCTGATATAATTGGTATTACTGAGAAGTTGAATTTATAGTAAAATTATTGATTCAGAGATACATATTCCAGGTCACTCAGTTTCCAGGCAAGACAGATTAGATAGTCTTACTGGTAGAGGAGGTGGTGTTTTATTGTCTGCTCAGTTTTCTTTTGGTTTTTCAAATTGCCTATGGTGTGACCTTATTGTTGATGGCGATGTTGGTAGTTCAGTGGTTGTTGGTGTTGTGTATAGATCACCAAATTCTAGTCCTGAGAACAATCAGAAGTTGCTTGACTGCTTTAGGAAAGTTGCTTCTAGGAAGGTTATTGTTTTTGGGGACTTTAATTTTCCAGACATTGATTGGAATCTTTGTACTAGTTGTCCACATGGTAAAGATTTTCTGGAAACTGTATCTGACTGCTTTTTTATGTGTTGTTTCCCACGCGTGGTACAAATTGTCTGGATTTGATTTACAGTAGGGAAGAAAGTATGCTAATAAATGTGCTAAGTAGCGGTAAGGTAGGTTGTAGTGATCATGACCTCATTAGTTTTGATCTGTATTGTTTCACAAACGTTTCTCCCGCTAATAAACTGGTTTTAGATTTTAAGAATGCTGACTTTACTGCAGTTCAGGATAATTTGTCATTCGATTGGAACTTATTTACTCAGTGAATTAGATCCTTTTAAAGCATGGGATGTTTTCCGAACTATAGTTTTGGAGGGTGTAAATAGGTTTGTCCCATTAAAGAAAGTATGTAGGCGTAATCGGCCTGTGTGGATGTCTCTGGAGGTTTTGTAGGCTGTTCGGAAAAAGAAAAAGTTGTGGTGTTGTTGTAAGCTTAGTGGGTGTCATGCGGAGCTTGCTAGGTATAAGGATCATGAAAAAGTTACAGAGGGTTTAATAAGAGATTCTAAAGTGCTTTTTAAAATTGTTGTCCAATGAGGTTAAGATTAATCCTAAGTCGTTTCATTTGTATGTTCGCTCAAAGCTAAAAACCAGGAGGTTGTTGGTCCCTTTCAGGGTAATGATGGTGTTACTATAAACAGTGGTAAGGATATGGCTGAGGTTTTGAATGACTACTTTCTGTCAGTTTTTACTTTGTGTCTGTTTTCACTAAGGAGTCCCCTGTTGTGAATTATCTTAGTGTGCACTCTCCAGTATCCATTAGGAATGTTGATTTTTCAGTTGATGTTGTGTCTAAGAAGTTAAACGGTTTAAATTAAAGTAAAGCACCCGGTCCAGATGGTATACATCCTGCTGTCTTACGTGAGTGTTCTGATGTTCTTTCTGTACCCCTGAGTATTATCTTTTTCAAAGTGCATTGATGTTTGTGTTGTTCCTAATGATTGGACAATTGCTAATGTCACTCCTATTTTAAAAAAGATGATCACTGTTTGCCTTGTAACTATAGGCCAGTGAGTCTTACTAGTGTTGTGTGCAAGGTCGTGGAGTCCATTGTTAAGGATGTTGTACTAGATCATTTACTGGTCAATGATTTGTTAAATTTTCCCAGCATGGGCTCTAACCTAAGAGGTCTTATATTTCTAATTTATCAGAGTTTCTTGATGATGTTACTAAACAAGTTGATTCTGGTCATAATGTGGATGTTATCTATTTAGATTTCCAAAAAACATTTGATATGGTTCCGTTAGGCAGGCTTATGATGAAAACAAGAGCACTTGGTGTGAATGGAAAGTGTGCCTGTTGGATATACTCTTGTTTAGTTGACAGGTCACAAAGAGTTGTTGTTAATGGTGAAGTATCTCCATGGAAGAAGGTTACAAGAAGTGTTCCTCAGGGTTCTGTATTGGGTCCGCGCCTTTTCTTGATCTTCATTAATGATATTGATATTTCTCTTGGCTCCAGAATTTATAAATTTGCCGATGACTCTAAGCTGTACAGGATTGTAGATGATGCTAGAGATTCTTCACTTTTGCAAACTAATCTGGATAAGTTAGTTTCTTAGTCCCAAACATGGCAGATGTCATTCAATGTTGATCAATGCAAAGTTATTCATTTTGGTCAGAGCAATTTGGCTTTTGATGAATGGTTCAAAACTTGGTTGTCTTGATCAAGAAAGGGATCTAGGTGTTGTCATTACTAGCAATCTAAAACCTTCTAAACAGTGTGTTTTAGCAGCTGCAAGGGCAAATAGGATGCTTGGTTTGATTTTCTTGGTAGAAAGGTTGTTCTTAATTTGTATAAGCAGTTAGTCAGGCCTCACCTTGACTATGCTATTCAGGCTTGGAGTCCCTTTTATGAGAAGGATAAGTTCATTTTGGAGCAGCTTCAGCGAAGAGACACTAGACTTACTCCCGAAGTAAGGAATCTCTCTTATGAATCTAGGTTGCGAATTCTTGGTTTGACCACGCTTGAGTTGAGAAGAGTATGTGGCGATATGATTCAGCTTTTCAAGTTCCTATCTGGTAGTGATGTTTTGACTTCCTGTAACTTCTTGCATGTTTCAGCTAATCCTCATGTGACACGTGGTAACAGTTTGAAATTGACCAAAAATTTCTCACGGATAGATATTCAGCGTTTTAGCTTTTCGCAAAGAGTTGTTAATGAGTGAAATGGTTTGCCTGAGTGAGTAGTTAGCTCCAATTCTGTTCACAATTTTAAGGTCAACATTGATAAGTTATTTACTAACTCTGGGCGTCTTTGATTATTTTTTGTGTGTGGTGGTGGTGGCGTTGGTTTTAGCTTTTAATGGGATGACCAAACCTTCTTAGCCCGTAATCTTGTTATGTTATGTTATGTTATATAAATTGTCATGGAAGTGCTTCATATATTAATTTACATTCAGACAATGTTAAATTAGATTTACCACAACAGTCAATTTTAAATACAATTGCGGAATCTTTGAAAGCTATCTTCATAGCGGGATATGATGTAAAAGGAGTATTTCACCATTACCTTCTTGAATTGTCCTTTACATCATATGGATACATATGTTTGGTACCGGAAATATTTCCTTTAAAGGAATATTCCCATGGAATGTCATTTTTACGTAACTGATAGAGCAAAATTTAAGAAACAGATTGGTAAAAAAATCATGTTGATATTTCATTCCTAGAATAAGTTATTAAACTTTAAAGTGTTTTCTTGGCTGCACAAAAATGACCTTTGTACTGAGTCTAAGTCATCATTATGATGTCATCACAGCACTTCCTGTACTAATTTGTATGTTTTTCTTGAAAATGAATCGTCATCTTTTCATAATTCAAATAAATATTTAAGAACAGATTGATTATTTAAATTTTACAGATATTCTTAATAATTTTGAAGAAAAATGTTCCCAATGATTTAGAAAATACAAAATTGATTTTCAAAGAAATACATAAAGAATAGTACAGAAGTGATGTGATGACATTATAATGATGACTTAGATTCAGACCAACAATCTCTTCTATGCAGACAAGATAAATCTTTGAAATTAATTAACTTCTTGTAGGAATTAAATATTAACTTGGTTTTTCACTTATCTGTTTATTTTCACCAATCTGTTTCTTTTTCACCATTCTGTTTATTTTTCACCAATCTGTTTCTTTTTCACCAATCTGTTTCTTTTCCACCAATCTGTTTATTTCATTGTCCTCTATAAAATATATTAAAATGAAATTTTATAGGAATATTCCATTAAAATTCAACCTATAGGCTGAGATTCACCATGTGACTTATTGTTTTAATTATTATTTTCATTTCGCCGTCGCATCTTCAAGGTGCCTTAAGGAGGGTCTGTAAAGATCGCACTTGACCGCTGCATAAAAACTGGGGCACACTTATAACCCTATAGAAGTATTTTATGTGATTGCATTGTTTCAGTTGTGGCCTTGTAAAACACGACTGAATACGTAATTCATGTGTGGCAATATAATTATTTTCTCCACGAGTTTAAGCGAGTCATGTTTGATAATAAAACTTGCAATATCAAAATACTTAGATGATTTTATACAAAGGATGAATCAAAGTGTAGGGAACATCAATTATCATGCTATAATTACCTGATTACAGTTCCCTGGTAATATTACCTAATCGGAAGTAGGCTTCAACCAAAAATAACATTATTACATGCCACTGAATAAAACCATTTTATAATAAGACAAAATAACAATACAACCCATGCTAAACATTTGGGACTGGTCTTACATATCTTTTAAGATACTATCTATCTCTTAATATCTGTGGCTTATTGGCTAATGATATCTCGCCTATAGAGATGGAAATTAAACTTTGGATTGTTGAAGACTAGAAGTTAAATCAGGAAGTTGTTTGGTGTGCATGTACGTTGAATTACAAATAAATTATATTGTAAACTAAGAAATGTACACGGGCAAAAACAACTAGCGTATATGGTCGGGGGTTCGGTCGATCGTTAGAGGGGGAACTTCCATCTGTCATTAATATTTACCCAATGGCTGCTCATATTAGATTCGCAACTGAAAAATCTCCAGTACTCGAAACTTAAATGCAACCTGTATAAAGAATGCTGCCACGACATACTATCTTAAAGGAATATGTTTGTTATACATTTTTA
>JAIGNY010003103.1:1097500-1100000 GCA_020152595.1 Chiridota heheva
CATGCGGTGATTGGTTGAAAAAGCTGTCAATCATCTCACTCAGATAGGTTAATTGTGCAATCATAAGGAATAAGAACAGATGATTTAAACACTAAGATTGGGAGAAGTGATAAATGTACTCATGGGAGGCAGAATTCTCTATTCATTTGAGGACCAAAGCGGTGATTCTCCGTCGATATCATAATGAAATGTATGTGTAACTTTTTTATAAAATCAAATAAGCAACCCCGTGCATACTTGCATAATATGTATGCCGAGGACCAATTTGGTATGTCACTTTCAGATCGCATTTAAGGCGATTAATAAATTGCATACATATTTGGACCTCTTCCTGGACTAGCCCAGTCATACTTCGCAAATTTAGTATGAATTAAAAATGATTACACTTTATTCAGTTGCGAATATTTAAAATAATTTTTACTTCCCTTTGACGCATTTTTTATTTCCATATTTCAAGTTTTAGGTACACGATATGGTCTTTAATTACAGGAGTAAATTTACAGCTCAATCTTTGTTTTTTAACAGCATTTAACTTTTCATTTGTTTTAAAGTTTTCTCAGTTGCATTTCTTGAAATCAAATTACATTTTCATTTGTTATCATCTATTATTTAGTAGTAATTAAAGCTTTTATTATATGTAAATTACTGTAAAGCAGCTTAATTTTAGAATGATAATTTGAATGATAATTCAGAACGAGTTTTAAAACTTACTATTGATTAGTGTGTAAGCATAGCTACCAGCAATTTTAAGATGATTAAAGAAGCAAATAGTGTTTGAAGTACATTGTAATTGTCAGAGGATCTGGTCTATTTTTTGCACAAGATCATGTCATTTTCCAAAGATGCGGCACTAAACTTCGTACTTGTTACTCCGTCTACCAGAAACATTTTCTTCTAAAAGTGCATTATCTGGTTTTTAATTGGTCAAGATATGTATACAAATACAAACAAGCAAGTACATGTAGACTGAGAGATTAATACAACTCAAAGTTTTTGATTGGTCAAGATATGTATACAAATACAAACAAGCAAGTAGATAACTGCCGTGGTGACGTCACTATCAGATTTTACCGGTCAGTGGAGGATTAAGCAAAATATTTTGGGATGAGATCACAATTTGTATTGCCTTCGTACTTGTTATCCCGTCTACCAGAAATATTTTCCTCTAAACATACATTATCTGAATAAATACTCTAATTGAACAATGTACCAATTGACGAATGAAGTTTTATGATCCAATTGACAGACTGAATTGTCCATGATATTCCAGATCGTCTCAGATTTATAACTTACCATTAATGAAAGCCTTTGCATGTGAAGCATACCGGTATTAAAACCATCATCTTAGCATTTCCATCGTTGACAGATTACAAGTTACCAATCATCCAAAACATAACTTTAAATGCTATCTATTGTTTTAAGCTGGAGATTAATACAATTCAAAGTTTTTGATTGGTCAAGATATGTATACAAATACAAACAAGCAAGTAGATAACTGCCGCGGTGACGTCACTATCAGATATACCGGTCAGTAAAGCATCAAACAAATCATTTTGGGACAAGATCTTAATTTTACCATATATTATGTAATAATCGGATACTTCGAAAATTACTTGTTCGAAGGCATTGAATGTATGACGTTATGGATATCTCTTAGGAACAGGCTCTTATATCTTCAATGTAGCTCTGTAAGCTGTAACAACATAAAATGTTGAATATCTTAAATGTATTGTTTTCTGAGATACACATAGGCTCTATTCGATTACGATATATGAAATGCTGGCTTAGGCTCATCGTTGGTTTACACTGCAAAAGTGTCGTCTTGTGCCCCAAACGTGACGTCGCCGGTGGCAAAGATATCGATTTTGAACACAATATTCTTGTATGACTTTATCTCTCTTGAAAGCGAGATATAAGTATCATTTCAGAAAATAATACAAAGAAAGCATACACAGTAATCAGGACATGACAAAAATCAATATCATTTACACTGAGAATAAAAACACCGTCAAATAAACAAAAACATAAACATAGGAATTTGTTGTATTTCTTTACAATATTACACAAGCTATAAAAAGATCTTAGATCAATAACCTCAGCACAAAGTAGATTATTTTAATTAAGTCTTCTTGATTAAACTACTCTTAAAATGGCCTTTTCTATATTTGAAAATATCATGTCTTGAGATATTCGCTAAAGGACGTGCTCAAATTACTTTCTTTCTGAATGTCCAAAAGACAGTTTCGGTAGTGTCAAGAAGAAATGAGCTTGTGATGTAATCATTATTGCGGTCTGAAGAACTGAAAGCAAATACACGTTGTTGTTAAATTTCTCAACGTCTTGAATCTAATCGAAGAGGTTTATAAACATGGTTAAAACAAAGAGCTCTTTTTGGAAAATACATTTATAGGAATGTGTATGATAGTCAAATGTGCATTCGGTTGGTGTCAAAAAGTTCTGAAATAGTCCGGTCTCAGCCGCTATCTAAATTTAAAATGAG
>JAIGNY010003103.1:1105000-1165000 GCA_020152595.1 Chiridota heheva
TAACCTCTTTACCAATTTAATCATCTGAGTACCAAATTTACTGGTGAATCTGTAAAGTAGGCAACTCTGTTAAAAAGCCATTCTGGTTCTAGTGTCACAAATATCTATCATTTTCTGAAACATTATCATAAACTGAAGTCAAATATAGCAAAATAGTGTGATTCACCCCTCTCACATACCCATGATATCACATTCTATCTAAATATGCAATTCTACTGTCAATTGTGGACTTACTGCAATTTCACACGCTCTGACGATTCTCATTAATATTGCTAATAAAAGGTTGAATAAATTAAGATATCATGGGTGAAGATATTTTTGCTGCCAGACGGCTTGAGATGCTGTGTGACAAGATGTCAGCCTGCTGCTACAGACGTGAAGCTTGCATTCCTTTACAACTGGCTCTGCAAAAATAGTGCAAAAGTAGGTCAACAATTTTGTGGCACAAGTTGAGCCAATTTAAGCCGAAATGCGGGTTACCCTGAATAGCGGGTTGCCCTGAAATGCGGGTTGCCCTGAAATGCGGTTATCATAACTTGGTCATTTCAACTAGTGAAAGACCTAAAATCACTTATCTACCATAAGAAAATTAAAAAAGCTTTCCTTCTGTTTGAATGGTGGGCAGTAACCTACTAAATTTTACAAAAAATATGATTCCTTTTAGATAACACTGTACAACATTGTTTCTTTTCTTAACAGGTAAACCTGGAGCACAATTTGACTTTCCAGAACAACGGTAGTCGCTTCCTTACAGACATCATATTTATGTGGATACTATTCTTCAGGTGTCTTCACAACAGTCAAATGTTATGCAAAAACAGATATGTGCAAAGTTTCGAACTGTTGATTATAGTAAGTTCATATTAAGTTTCAATAACATAATTAGTTACTTGTCTATTATTGCTTTCTATATAGTATAACAATGAGTTAACCTCCGATTGCTCTAGTCCACCCAATTATGAAGAGTACCAACAGTTATGCTAGGGAGTTAACCTGCGTTGGACTGGCGTCCTGTCCAGGAGAGTCGTGTACTCTCATCCGCTTATGCCAACGAAATCGGGGATACCCATATTAATGGCTCGAGTAAGAAGTAAGGATTGCACCTTATTTAACAGTAAATGAAATTTGATTGTGAGTGATGTCTGAATTGAAGGAGAAAATAAAAAGAAGAATTACATTTAAGTATTTGAGCTGTGTTCCTGTTCATGCATTGTTAACATGCTGAATATTTCTCCACTTTTCAAATTTCTTTATATTTGGCTACCACTGAAAATAATATAAAGAAAAGCAAACATTTGGCAAATGCCAGGCAGGAAAGCACTGTAAATGAATGCTTCTGTAATTGTGACAACTGCCACTTAAGAACCTCTGAAGAATAGCTAGTGTGTTCACTGTTGCACAGTATTTAGTCCTTAATCATACATAATCTTTATCTGTATTTTTCTTATGAATCTTATGAACATTATAACCCATGTATCAACATTAACATATAACATCCTGTATCATTCCATCCAGTATCATTGTCATTGCATCTATTATTGTAAACTTTTATTCTTTACTTGTTTTCATTATGGAGTGTAATATTTTCTATTTTTTTTATCAGACTTATACAAAATGAGAACAATGCTAAACAAAAAAAAGGGGACAATAAAACTTCACAGAAAATTGAAATTGGGTAACTGTTTTTCTCTATTGTATTTAAAATGCTGTAACTGCTATATGGGATCAAACTTGGTTGCAATACTATGATAGATTTGCAATGGATGATGGTGACCTAACTAGAACTCTTAATTTAGCACCAAATATTCCATAAATCCCATGACGACTTAGTGAGAAGCAAATTTAACTAGGATGCGTATAACATAGGAAGATATTAGGTAAGAAAATAATACGAAATATGCATTAATTAAAAATAGTGACACGTACAAGTAACGTCAATGTGGAGAATTAGACATTTCTTCCTATGTTAGAAAATACAATAAAACATTCAAACACTTATTTACGCACTTATAAGCTAAATACATGAGATCCCCAAAAGTGCCTCTACCCAGTAGCGGCACCACGGGGGAGGGGAAGACTGGGTTGGCGATGCCCCACTTCTCTTAACGATCGATTTTACAATTTGTCCAAATCCGAGGAGAAATGTCGAGAGGTAGCCTGTATGTTCCCAATTTCCCCCTAGTTCCTGGTGTCTGGCGCCGCCACTGTTTAGGCCATGAGGAGGGAGAGTGCACGTTGAGATATGTAGGGAAAATATAAAAGACACATTTTGTTTAAAAGGGCCGTAGAAGGTGCCACAAAATGTTGATATGATTTAGTGTTTAAATTAAGTAGTTTGCTTGATGGATTTAGGTAGATGCCGTTAAAGAAATAGGTGGGTTCTAATTTTGTAATCAAGTTACATCAAGAAGCCTTGAAGGACATGCTTTGCGTGAAGGACAGCGGTACATTGACGTCTGTAAACATGTGCTTTGATCTTCTCCAATTATTAAAATACTACGCATTTCTTTAACTAATAAAAGTGCTCTAAATAATACTTCTTTGCTTCGAGGGGCGCAAACGATTACGTGCCGCAAAGCTACGTCATTAGAACTGTTGGAATGAGCTGTTCAGGATCCAACATTAGGCCTGACCGCCTGAAGTCTGACTACATCACTGATTTTAATTTATATTTATGCCAGCAATGTATAGGTTTTGGAATCTACCAACAGCTGCAACTGCTGAATAAGGAAACTGAGTCCTATATAATTCAGGACTCGAAATTGTCTACGCTGAAGAATAAACCCGGGAATAAACAAAGGAAAAGACAGAAAAGTGTCTGCTAGATATAAATCTTCAACCTTCTATCCTTGTCATACTTTTATCATAATGTTAAAACGTAGGATTGCTGAACTTCATTTTCACCTTTCACCTTTCGGCTAACACAATTTCTCAGTGTGTTTTATTATTTTACATCTTGATTGGAAAGCGCGATAGAATATCTTTTTAGTAATGGCGCTGTATAAGTACTTTATTATTATTATCTCGTAAAAATCTTGCAGTGTGTGTGCTAGAACTTCAAAATCGATGGTAGGATTACTTGAAAGTTCGTTATCAATATGATATACGATCAAGTTTATAGTTTTTGAAATGAAATAATCCAGATGAAAGTTTAATGAAAGCTCCTGAAATATTTATTACCTCAGCACCAATCGTTTTCCTTTCAACAGACAATCTGACAATAATCTTAATTGCATTTCTTGCCAACGGTAACATTTCTTTAAAAGTAATGATAAGTCACGTGAATACAACGAGAGATTTAATTTCTATACTGTGCTTCGGGAATTATAAAATTCCCAGAGAAATCTGTAATATGCAACCATTTGAAACGAGAAAACCTTTCTTGGGATTTTGTATTTATTTATTTATTGTAATACGGTGGTCCTTTACATGTTGCTAACATTAGTTGTTCTGCTTCTTAAACTTTCAAAGAGTCAGACCCGACCTGATAAATAACCAGGTCGGGTCAGATTTTGCCTCTTTATTTTCTTTATTCTGAAAACCTTAGTTGTTGTGGAAGTTAGTGCTGAGTATCATATTAGCATGAATGAAGTCCTTATTGTGTGGTTATTTTAATTAAGATAAAGTGGTCTCACTATTTGCTACAGTAAGTTTGTGGTTATGATTTGCTGGAACAAATCTTTAAAGGAGAAGGAAAAGTCATGAAAATCACGTGTACTTACTTTTACAGGAAGAAGGGTGGCATTCAGTAAGTGCAAGGCGCGCAAGAGATCTAGCAGATGAAGCACACATTTTGTTTTGCATGTTGGCGTGTTCAACAATTTGCAACCGCTTTTCAAAAGAAAGTGTTCACACTTCTCTTCAATGAAGGCTTTAATGGCGTTGAATGACATTAACAGATTATTGTACAACTTACTGACAGTGAAAAACCCTCACGATTTAATCATCTGCATCTATCCTGTTTTTCGCATAATTTAACAGATAGTCAATTCATATCATGTAGCGCATCTGTCATCTGGGAATCTGACTATATATTATGTGAAGAATTCATGCAAGTACATTTGAGATGATTAAGGAAGACATATAGAATCTGGTCTTCACAATTCATCGACAATCCTCTTCTGCCGCTGGTACAAATTCAGTGTCATTAACACTGTGTCACTTCACAGTTTCATATGTCAAGACGCTAATCAGTTTGCATTGCATACAACGTACTTATTATTGTTCCTTGTCTCTTTTGACCAAAAATATCAAAAACATATACTGGAAATGAAATGACACCTCTGGTGTGATTTTTGTAATTGCATTTTACTGCATTCTTATAGCAAAATATTGCTTGAATAGTATGGAATACGTTTTCACGCCTTTTCCCATTTTTATATAATCATAATGGCAGAGCAGTAATATGTTTGAGCCAACTGTGAATATCGGCATTATCACTGCAGATATAGAACCATGCATGTTATCAGCATAGATGTAAAAAATAAATTGCTATCTTAGTACCGCAAAAACTATTCCCTCTCCCAAAATGGTAGCTGTTCGTTGACCACGTATGTAATTTGTTAATGTCATCAATACAAAACAGACGTGCGGTCAGAGATTTAAGGCAAATTAGGTCAATGTGGGCCACATATTTGCTCTCAAAATTATATTTCTTACCCTTGTAATAACTTAAAGAGCTAATCTCGTCTCAGTAAAATTGCGATGTTCAAATCTTCACGTCACATCCAGTGGTGAATCGTTTCTAATTAAGTACGAACTGTACGCATTGTGTGTGTTTTTAATATGCTAGTTACTTCCGCGGCGGTTATTGATTGGTTGTCAGTATTTATATATGACCAATCAGAAACGTTGATTTGTATTATATATTAGGGCCCATGTTAACACGATATCTGGCCTTTAAGAGGAAAAATATTAAGGGCGGATACACCCTGCCAACATCACACTTATCAATTCAATTCAATTCAATTAACAAGATTAAAACAAAGGTATTTATAAAATATATAGAAAAAAGATGTATACAAATTGTATTCAAAAGGTATATACAAATTAGTGCTCTAAAAACTTCTAAGAGCTTAACTGGTAGAAACACTCCTTTGGGGGGAAAAAGAAAAAAATATTTAACAATAATATAATCCTAAGTAAAGCTATACACCACCCACACCACACCACCTCACATCAAACCACCCCACCGATGCAGGTTTCAATTAAAATTTACAATTAAATGAAAAATCATTTATTTTTATTCAAATAGCATTTAAGTTTGTACATAAATTTCTTAAGGAAAACTGATGTTGCAATGTATAATTAATGACCCTGTTTTCGGACTTTCATTCTCATAATATCACTGCAAAAAGTTTCAATACGGAAAGATGGTACTCTATAAACAAAGTATATAATTCAGCCATGCATGATATACAATTTATATATTAATCGGTATTCTTGTAAAGCGCCGGTATCCGCCATGATTGACGTTCTGGGCGCTTTACATTAAACCAAAATAGTTCAATGTTATTGAAAGACTTCAAGTACACTTAACACTGTGTCAGAAATGTCCTTGCCCCTAATGTGTGGGTTCCTCTCAGGTACCAAGAGAGCTAAGCTTTGTCCCGTGAAAGATTGATTGACAGCTTAAAAAGATCTTAACATCATCATCCACCGATCTTAAGGAGTGCGTCAAAGAGCCACTAAGTCATTTAATTAGTTAGACCATGCCTTAACAAAAGTTCAATATTTATAGTCATTTAATTAGAATAAATTTTAAATCAGTTTTGTTCTTCATTTTGCTTTATATAAAGTTCAATATTCATAAACATATGTTAACTAAAAATAAATATATAGATGTTTATGCAGTTTTGTTCTTCATTTTGAGTTATTTTTAACAGTATTTTTTATATATATATATATATATATACATATATATATATATATATATATATATATATATATATATATATATATATATATATATATATATATATATATATATATATATATATATATATATATATATATATATATATATATATATATATATATATATATATATATACATATACATATATTTATATTTATATATATATATATATATATATATATATAAGAAAATAGAAGACACGATATGTCGAAACTGTAAAGGGTATCAGTGGAACTTCTAATGACTAGTAAACTATATTTTGATTTGCGTTTACCGTGACGGAATTCAGTATCTTTTCATAACAACTGACTGAGAAATCACTTTGGAAATGTTAGCAATTTTATAAATGGACAAGTTACTTAATTTTGTTAAATACACCACCGACGCCCTTGGCTAAAACTCATATTATTTTAGTTTCACTCCTTGAAATATCAAGCTTCATTGTAGAGATTTGTAGTTGATCAGATTCCCAAGGCTTAGATTTCAAACTTTTATATTTGCATTTTACTTTCTTTCTTCTTATTGTTTTTAATGCCTTTTGTATATGCGAAAAGATTCTAAAATAATTGTTTTGTTAAATACAATATCAAATCACAAATGCACGCAAATGCAAATCCTATACACCCGTGTGCGTCTGATGTTGATAAATAGTGATACTTTTTCCATCAAATCTTTTAAGCTATTTCCATTGAGTCGGAAGTATTCTCATTATTTGTAAATATAATTAAATCTGTAAATGTAATTATACTTGTCCATACCGTTATATATTACATAATATAACCAACGAGAATCGTCATTATTTTTTAAGAAGTTGATAGGTGTTGAACAAATTAGGATAAGTGTAGAACAAAATTAAGAATATATTCTCCTCAATTAAAATGGCAAAGATGTAATTACAGGAATAAAGATCATCTGATCATCACTTAATGTCTTGCAGTTAGTAAATACGTGTTCAGAGACATCCAGAGAAACAAAACGATTTTCCAACTAATTTGTTATGACGTAAATATGACGAAATAGCTATTTGTTGCCGTCATAAATGATCAAGTAAAACTCAGTTATTAGTTCTTATGTGCAGACGACTTTGTCAAAGACATGGAAATGATCAGAAATATTATCTTCGAGTTCTCTACCATCAGTCCGGAAGCATGCCTATTAATAGAAACATTTATAACACACGAGAATATTGAAGTCAAGCAGCCATATTGTTCAGATGTTGCGAAAAATTTCATAGTTTGTAATTCATGTACTTGAAATATTACAAATCATTTTGTTGAAAAACATTTGAATTTTCAAAATGGCCGTTTTGCGCCTAAAAGCCTTGCTCTATTGTCTATTTTATTTAATATGTCGAAAACGGCGTGGTGAACATATAAAATGGGAGGGGAAAAGTTGTAGCCATGACAGTAATGAAGGTATTTTCAGAAGTTTCTCTTGGCAAACATATTTTTCCCAGACGTATTTCAAATTTAAAAGATGTAACATTGCATAAGGCTTTAAGGTTAGGATAGCAAAAGATCATGGGGAAATATCACAAAATGTCGGCTTCAATGGAGCAAAATGTTCCAATTAATAGGAACATTTATGTTCCCATTAATAGGCATCCTACCGTACTGACCATGCTTTGTCAAACCTGTCTGTAACAAATTCATTAGAACTAAATATAATCCAAGCAATATATTCTACATGTTTATTAGAAAAACTTATTTTGCTTTGAATAGATCTTGTTGTAGATTCTAGAAACTAGTCCTGAAATACCAAACAGTTTTAGAAAATTTATTGATTATTAGACAAAAAGCGCTAGACCCAATTAGTCACCTTAGTTCTCTTTCATTCAAGATGAATCGGCATACAAGAACTTGAGCTTGACTGGGCCAGGAAGGAAGGTGAATGAAATTTTGAAAAAAAATTCCCAAAAATGTATCGCAAATCGAAGAAAAACTGCCCCAAATTAAAGTTTCGAAATTTTCCGAAAATTGCACGAAAATGAAAGAATTCCAAACATCCGACATTGAAAGGGTTATCACAAATAGGAAAGGAAATTTCCCGAAAATTGAATAAAATTTCCCCAAATTTGGAGAAAGTCCGCTCCAAATGAAATACATTTTCAAGAACTTGAGCTTAACTGGGCCAACTGGCTTTTCTTCTTGAATAGCTGAATAGTGGTAAGCGAACCAGGCAGGATGTGACTGTCCTTGCAGTACTGCACATCGTTCTGATGTTCCCACAAAGGCAAAAACTAAAACGCATAAGTTTGGTGTTTGAGTCTTCTCATTATGACTTCTTCAGATGTGACAAAAGTGACCTATGGTGTAAAAATGCATCAACACAAAACTGAGCGTTGCTGTATTTACACATCAAGTCATAATAATTTCATAATCCACATTCGAACCATGAAGGCCACCAGGCCTGTGTTATCCCCGGTTTCCTTGGCGTGAATGGATATAAGAGCACATCAGGGGATTATTCCGTCACGGTTTATGTTAATTTCATTCAATGTTTGGAAAATCTTTTTTAATCTCTAGAAAATTTGCCCAATGTTTGTGCAATTTTAATCATTTTTCGGAAACAAAAATTTTCAATTTTGGAGCAATTTGTATTCAATTGTTCTTAAATTACTCAAAATTAGGGACATTTCATTGAAATGTTTGAGATATCATCTTTATATTTTAGAAATTTATTTCATTCTCATAAATTTTCTTAATTTTTGGTGCATTTTAGTTTTTCTTTAATCTTTGATAATCGTCTTTCAATTATGGGGAAATTTCCTTTAATGTTAAGAAATCTTTTTCAATCTTTGGGAAATATCCTTAATTCTCGTGCAATTTTTTCTTCATTTTTCAGAAAAGTTCGATTTTCGATAAATTTTCTTCAATATTTTGGGAAATATCCTTCAATATTTGTTATCCTTTTTAATTTTCAGAAATCTATTTTATTTTCATGTAATTTTTTTATTTGCAGAAATCTATTTTCATTTTCGTTTGGGAATTTTCAATTTTCAAGTTTCAAAAAATTACCTTCATTTTGAAGGCAATTTTGTTTAGATTTTCCGTATAATTTTATCAATTATAGGAACTCTTGCAAAATTTGGCCAAACTTTCGAATGATTTTGCAAAATTTTCCATCAATTTGTTGTTAATAATTTCTTAATTTACCCAATCGAAAGAAAACATGCTAGGGAAGTTAAAATCCTTTCAGGGAGTAAGGCCTACTTTTCTCTTTGCTCCCCGTTTAGAAGACTCTGCACCTTTTCTCAATATATTCCATTAAGCATGAAAAAACTGCTAATAAAACACGTTATCACATCATTCCTGGTTTGTTTTGGTTTGAACGCCCTGACATTTTATCCTGGCTCCGCACCTGGAGCACATGACTTCCCTGAGACGGGACGATCAAGGAAACATTGTAGCGCTCGCGACGGGAGTCGAACCGATATCTTTCGCATACTGCCACTGCATCTCTGCATAAAGTGGTAAGAAGTGGATAAATTGTATTCTTCCATAATCGTGTATCATTGTAATGCATAAGAAGACGGCCATCCTATCAACACCACTGATTCACGACGTTCGCCATAGTTTCGGCATACTGCCACCTCTTTCATAACTTTCAAGCGTGTTCGTGTACATCACTTGATCACGGTGCGCAGTGCATTACTAATAACATCAGCTAATAAGGCAATTTAACCACAAATAAATCATAGTCACTGTCATGTCATTTTCAAAAATATTGCACATATAAAGTTCACTGTGTACTAACCAGCAATAATAACGTTCGTCCTTGTCCTAAGTGCAAATTGGAAGCGCCTGCTAAGGAACATCCGCTGTCTGTGTGAAGTGAAGGGTATTTCTACAGGTAGAACAAAACTAATTATTTGACCTATTGAAGCCTATAATGAAAGAGTCAACTTCGTGGTCCTTTTTGTACCAGAATTTTATTGATTTGGGATCTTTTGTGATGTTTTCCAAAAAGTACCATTTAATATCTCTTGGATAAGGGTACTTTCAATAGGGGGTCACTGTAGGTTTTGTCCCTTTTTTTTTTAGTGAAGTGAAGAGGTAACCTCACCAAATCACTCAAATTTGGGTATGGGTCTATGGTAAAATAATTCCCCATCAAAATTTTACTGAAATAAATCTCGTCAAGTTTGGATATGCATAGTCAAGACCTATCCCTTACTCTACCATTCCTAAAATTGTCAACTTCTCAGCTTCCTGTCCTATGACATGGAACCTCTTGAAAATATTAGCCTTTTCTCTAAAGATTCTCATTTTGGGCTGGCGTAATAATATCTTATTAGTTCTGTGCTACCTGCACCATAAAAGTGGAACGTCGCCGAGAGAGTGTATCAAATGGCAAAGAAAAGCGATTAAACTGGTCTGTAAACTTTTTGTGAGATTGTATCCTTAGTTTGACTTCTTGATATGACTGATGCGATTGCCTATCAATCATTTCATGACATTTGTTACAGGTAGTATAATGAACAGGTCCGGCTTTTCCTAGAGTAGCGTAAAATTGCTATACAACATTTTGTTAGTAAAATTTGAATTTTTGCTTAGAGTTAGGAACTTGAATTAAAGCAAAATTAAAAAAGACGCAGATAGAGCTATTCCAAAAGAATTTGTTAAACCCAGAGTTCTTTTATTTTAAAGATGTGAGTACCTATGCCGCAAATACGCCAGAAAAAATATCGTTTTGAAAAACCTCTTGCTAACGTAGGTACCATATCTCTCTCTCAATCTATATAAACTTTGCAATCAAAGTGATATTTTTTGCAAAGCATCTTTATCAATCTTGTGGAATTTAAACTCCTGTTCCGTAAAGACAGCCTATACTGTATGACTTTGCAACACTTCGACTGCACTACAAAAAAAACGCACAACATCACTATTTTTGTCGGAAATGGTTAGATCCATTGACATGCGATTGGTAGTTATACCACAAATCTTACATCCGCTAGGAATACGTATCAACGATAACACCCTTTTTAAAAAGGGCTTTCGTGGCTTTTAATTTTGTGTATGGATAGTATTAAAGAAAGCAGTGGCGTGTATTAGGGGTTGCGGACTTCGCCCTCTAAAATATCGTGGCCACTTCCCCTCAATTTTTTTTTTTAATTCAACTTCTGCGAAATTTTCTTGAATTTTAAGGAAATCTTCGTCAATTCTCGGGAAATCTCTTTCATTTTGGGGGGAATTTTTTCATTTTCGTAAAATCAAAGAGCTTGAAGCTCTTTGGTACTACATGCTAAGCTACCAGTACCAGTTCGGCGATTTACTAATTGCAGATTTTTGCTCACTTCCGATTTTATTTATATTTTCTTTAAGTATTATATATTTATCACGAAGAATAACTTTAATGTTAACGCCAGCTGATTGTTCGTTATACTCAGACAAAGCCTACATACCTGATATAAATTGCTCGCTGCAAACGCTAGTCTGCTAGTGTGAACCGTAGGTTGAATCCGTCATGTTGTACAACAGAAACCTACTTTGAAGGTTGATCAAGATCAGATGGAAATCGATCAAATGTCTTTTTATTTTCCGCACACATCTATTAGTGCAACCAACAAGATTCCAGCATTATCATCTTACCAAAATATTGTTATATAACAACATGCAAATGTATGTAAGTTTAATTGATTAAGTGTACAGCAGAGCGATGGTTGAGCTTTGGTTGATTTCCATGTAGCCAGTGGAACAGATATGTAGGTAGATGGGGATCATGCCACGGTGAGTGCAACTAAGATAGGTTGAGTGAGCGAAATGATTGCTGTGGTGTATAGTGACTGTTATTGAAAACTATATAACAAGTGAAGGAGGAATCTTAGAAGAGTGCGTAGAAAATGCAGGTGTAAATCTTTTTTATACAAAACGGGCAAATTTTCAAGTGGGAAGTCAGTGGAGATGGAAGTCCAGACCACCATTAATATTTAAGTAATCTAGATCTTGATCTTTTCGTTTCTTATCACTATGTTTGCTTAAACATGACAAAACGTGGATTCAGATAAAACATGTAATATTCAACAATATCATATACTAGCTTATCTACGATAAATCAAAGTATAAAAAGAGTATATTAAAGAGCCTTTGTAAAATATCAAATATCATGGGAAAAAAGCATTCACGTTTCATTACTGAAACAGCTTTTTAATGTAATTGTTATTCATTCAAAAGGTAATGCGTAATGCATTCACAAGTTAATGGGCTTCCTCTATCAGTCTAGGAGCAATGTACCTGCTTTTGTTTTGTCACTGTATTTTGCGGACTCAGAGAAGTAAACGCTGTTCTTAGATATGGTCAGATTTCCGTGATTTGTTTTCTTTTAACCTGTCACATTTAGCAACTTAAGCAGCTTTTAGGCTGTCATCTTAGAATGATACACCTGAGCACTGAAATTTGTTACATCCTTTATCTCTTGAGAGATGCGTTACCTTCAATAACATGGAATAGAGAATTAGACTAACCATCAACTTACAGGTTGTTCAATAAGCATAAGCCTAATCCGACAGAGGTTTGAAAGTTATTCATTTTACTCAACTAAATTATATGTAAATGACTTGATCAAATCAATAGTTAGAAATGAATAAAAATGTTGAAATAATTTAATACATGTCTCGCTTTATTTTCCATCTTCTTTGATTAGTAATACTAAGTAGCTCTTTCTTTGTGCAGTAATCAACCTGTTTTGGTCACGTTATATCATCACTATGACGCTGAAAGTTAAACGTTGTTGTTAGATATCTATTCTGTTTCCATAAACCTGTCACATTTAACAACTTAAGCAGCTTTTGGCTGTCACAGTCAAATAATACACCTGAGCACTGAGAGCTGTTAGATCGTTTATCACTGGAGATATACGTTAACTTCCAATCATTTGGAATAGCCAATTAAGAGATTTAGATTGACCATCAATTTACGAAAATTCTCAATTGGTGAATTTTGTTTTTCAAAACGAAACAATTCTCCATTTTATTTTTGGTTACGATAAAATGAAGAAATAATTGTTCGTATTCATCATAAGTGATTAAATACAACTCGATTATTTGCAGTATTTCTTAACCTTTTAGTTACCGTTAATCATGCTTCCTTTATGTATCCTTTAAATATACTCTTGCTTCTACTTCGAAGTGAACACATACCCAACTAACCCCAACATCTCATTCTTGCATCATTCTTCTTGTAAGTTATTATCTGAATGCAAAGCTCTCTCTCTCTCTCTTTCGTCTTCCGATTTGTTCTAATATCATTTTTCGTAATGTTCAGGATGTCTTACTGAATCTGTTATGCTTCCCAAACATATTGTGACCCAATCCTTCACATCCAGTCATCCTGTTGCGTGTAATACATTAGATTAGGTCCCAACCCTTCATCCAGTCATCCTGTTACGTGTAATACATCAGATTAGGTCCCAAGCTTTCATCCAGTCATCCTGTTACGTGTAATACATCAGATTAGGTCCCAACTCTTCATCCAGTCATCCTGTTACCTGTAATACATCAAATTAGGTCCCAACCCTTCTTCCAGTCATCCTGTTAAGTGTAATACATCAGATTAGGTCCCAACCCTTCATCCAGTCATCCTGTTACGTGTAATACATCAGAATAGGTCCCAACCTTTCATCCAGTCATCCTGTTACGTGTAATACATCAGATTAGGTCCCAAGGTTTCATCCAGTCATCCTGTTACGTGTAATACATCAGATTAGGTCCCAACTCTTCATCCAGTCATCCTGTTACCTGTAATACATCAGATTAGGTCCCAACCCTTCTTCCAGTCATCCTGTTACGTGTAATACATCAGATTAGGTCCCAACCCTTCATCCAGTCATCCTGTTACCTGTAATACATCAGATTAGGTCCCAACCCTTCATCCAGTCATCCTGTTGCGTGTAATACATCAGATTAAGTCCCAACCCTTCATCCAGTCATCCTGTTACGTGTAATACATTAGATTAGGTCCCAACCCTTCATCCAGTCATCCTGTTACGTGTAATACATCAGATTAGGTCCCAACCCTTCATCCAGTCATCCTGTTACGTGTAATACATCAGAATAGGTCCCAACCCTTCATCCAGTCATCCTGTTGCGTGTAATACATTAGATTAGGTCCCAACCCTTCATCCAGTCATCCTGTTGCGTGTAATACATTAGATTAGGTCCCAACCCTTCATCCAGTCATCCTGTTGCGTGTAATACATCAGAATAGGTCCCAACCCTTCATCCAGTCATCCTGTTGCGTGTAATACATCAGATTAAGTCCCAACCCTTCATCCAGTCATCCTGTTACGTGTAATACATCAGATTAGGTCCCAACCCTTCATCCAGTCATCCTGTTACGTGTAATACATTAGATTAGGTCCCAACCCTTCATCCAGTCATCCTGTTGCGTGTAATACATCAGAATAGGTCCCAACCCTTCACCCAGTCATCCTGTTACCTGTAATACATCAGAATAGGTCCCAACCCTTCACCCAGTCATCCTGTTACCTGTAATACATCATAATAGGTCCCAACTCTTCATCCAGTCATCCTGTTACCTGTAATACATCAAATTAGGTCCCAACCCTTCTTCCAGTCATCCTGTTACGTGTAATACATCAGATTAGGTCCCAACCCTTCATCCAGTCATCCTGTTGCGTGTAATACATCAGATTAAGTCCCAACCCTTCATCCAGTCATCCTGTTACCTGTAATACATCAAATTAGGTCCCAACCCTTCTTCCAGTCATCCTGTTACGTGTAATACATCAGATTAGGTCCCAACCCTTCATCCAGTCATCCTGTTGCGTGTAATACATCAGATTAAGTCCCAACCCTTCATCCAGTCATCCTGTTACGTGTAATACATCAGATTAGGTCCCAACCCTTCACCCAGTCATCCTGTTACCTGTAATACATCAGATTAGGTCCCAACCCTTCATCCAGTCATCCTGTTACCTGTAATACATCAGAATAGGTCCCAACTCTTCATCCACTTATCCTATTACGTGTAATACATCAGATTAGGTCCCAACCCTTCACCCAGTCATCCTGTTACCTGTAATACATCAGAATAGGTCCCAACCCTTCCAGTTATCCAGTACATCAGATTAAGTCCCAACCCTTCACCCAGTCATCCTGTTGCGTGTAATACATCAGATTAAGTCCCAACCCTTCACCCAGTCATCCTGTTACCTGTAATACATCAGATTAGGTCCCAACCCTTCATCCAGTCATCCTGTTGCGTGTAATACATCAGATTAAGTCCCAACCCTTCATCCAGTCATCCTGTTACGTGTAATACATCAGATTAGGTCACAACCCTTCATCCAGTCATCCTGTTACCTGTAATACATCAGTTAGGTCCCAATTCGTCCAAGAATGTTTCGTTTACCTCGTATATCGCTCCAAAAAAATTCACCAAAAATGCTAAATGAGTTAAAAAGTGCTTCTGATAGCTTCGCGGTTGCGAAATAAACCAAGGTCACTAAAAATAAAATTTGAGTATCTTTAAATACGTATCTTGTCATGACTTTTAGAAAAATCTTCAAAATTGACAACCGGCGAAGGACATTGACACTAAATTTGCCAAATAAAAACTATGAAGCTTTTCAAAAAATAAACAAATTAAAAGATATATATTTACTGCTTCTAAAGATATCTGAAAATTACTAAACAATCTAGAGAAACAAAGTGTATTGAATGATTAGTAAGAATGCATTTGCAATCCGTGAAAAGTAATTAATAATCAATCGACCATAAATAAAAGTAATTAAGCAACTGAAATAGCCAATGAAGTGACTTAGACTGAACATCACTTTCAAGAACTCAGCCTAAAATTACATAGGAAAGAGTTTTATTAACAGATCCATAAGATATCTTAAAATTAACTGAAGATTCTATAAAATGTAATGTATTAAAAACATTTACTAAAATGCATTTGCAATCCGTATAAAGTAATAAATAATAATTTACTCATCAAAATTGTAATTAATTAACTGAAATAATCAATTATTACACATCACTGTCACGAAATCAACACCAAATTGCAAGAGTTTTATACTAATAGATTCTTAAGATTTTGTAAATTGACTATGCAATCTAGCAAAAACAAACTACATCATCAAGATCTATAAATGCATTTTCAATCCATGTAAAGTAATCAAAGCTCAATAAACCATAAAAATTGTAATTAATCAGCTAAAATAGCAAATGAAGTGATTTAGACTGCACTGATAATCACTTCTCAAAATCAGTAGGCACAAAATTGCAAAATAAATAATTTTATTCACAGATTCTTAGGATTTTTACAAATTTACTAAACGATCCAGAGAAAATATAAAACATTAAGAAGAACCAGAAGTATGCATTTACAGCTCTTGTAAAGTAATTAACATTCCATCCCTCATTTAACCAACTGAAATAGCCATTTAATTGTTTGGACCAATCACCATTTAAAAAACAAAATTGGTTGAATCAGAAAGGCTGCATGATTATTCAAAGACACGTTCTTTGGTTTAGCATATACCTACGTTTGCGCGAATCTAAACGAATGATGGCCAGAAATTACATTACTCATTCGGAATTTTGCTAGGATTAGATCCTACCAATTTAAAAAAAAATCCAAAATAAATTAAAGTACCTATTTTAGAATTTTATAAAAATTATGCTATTCAAAATAAAACTTTCCCTCCTTATCCAGTTTTCTGCAATTTAGAAAATTGATGATAAGTTTTGTGTATCAAGTATATTTTCAAAAACACAAAGAAGCATGATTTGCATGATTTGCTTTAAATGTTTCGTTCCCATGCAGGTAAAACCTCCCTACCCTTTCGAAAAATGGCAATAACCACATCCGTTCCTTTCAACATATCAAATTAAATTGAATATACACAATGACGTGACATCTTCGAGTGATTTTAGACGCTTATTAAGCTGTTAAATCATTCACATGGTTTGATTATAAATTTGTAGGTTCATTGAGACATGATATGAACATGATTTCTGAATCTGGTGCCTCTTGCCCTATAGAGTGATTTCATCACGTGACTAACTAAGTGGACTCCATTTTGCAGGGCAGCGTCGTCGTAGCGTTTCACCCGTCTTCAAACAGCTCAGTCACAACACACGTACAACAAATATACCACATGCTAATCTACCAGTACCAGTTTACTAATTGCAGCTTTTTGTTCGCTTCCGATTTTTCTTCATATTTTCCTTAAGTTTTATATATTCACCAAATATACGAAAAATAACTTTAACGTTAACGCCAGCTGATTGTTCGTTATACTCAGACAAAGCCTACATACCTGATATAAAGTGCTTGCTGCAAATCCCAGTGTGAACCGTAGGTTGAAAGCCGTCGCGTTTACAGCAGAAACCTTCGAACGTCGATCAGGATCAGATCGAAATCGATCAAATGTGTTTTTTTATTCCCCCACACATCTATCAGTCTATAAGCTGATTAGTGCAACCAACAGCACAGCAACATTCAGGCATAATCATTTTACAAAAACAATTTTATATTAAGTGATTTTAGTGGACACCAGTCGTTTAAATAGAAACAATCAGGTTCACTAGGTAGCGATTTGGCGACCCTTTGCAGTGCCGTCGAAGGTATTTGATATTGGAGGGGGCTCTGAATTAACATTTACTAAAAGTTTTTAGCGCGCTAGCATTATCCCGTGCAAAGCGCGAGATTTCCAGCGTGGGGTCCAGGGGCCTGCTTAAAGCCCATGGGGTCCAGGGGCGAAGCCCCTAATATAGTCCAGGGGAGAAGCCCCTGGAAATTGGTGCATTTTAACCTTTTGTGGGTCTAAAATGGTCTCACTTAAACCCATTTGGAGAGGTATAGTGAGACAGGCAGACGGTTTTTTTTAAAGGAATTTTCAATGGTGGGCCAATTGACAGGTTGGTTGAGAGGAGAAGCAGAGGCGTAGGAAATGGTGTCGGAGGCAGGGACTTCCCCCTTTCTTCTTCCCCCTCCGAGAGGATTTCACCTTTCTGCCCGGTTCTGCGCTTTCTGCCTGGTTGGGAGGTAAAATTGGGAATTTGGTAAGACGTTGAAAAAAATTACCAAAAGTTGAAAAAACTATTCCCTAATAATTAGAGGAAATTTCCTGAAAATAAAAAATAACGAAAAATTCACGAAAATAAAAAAAAATTAAAGAAAATTGCCCGGAAGTTAAGAATTTCTCAAAAATTGAAAAATATCTTTTGAAAATTGGAAGCAAAGCTTCCGAAAATTGAAGAAAATAGTCCCGAAATGAAAAAAGGCTCTTAAAAATTGGCCAAAACATTTTCCAAAATGAGCACGATTTTCCGATAATTAGAGGAAATTTCCAGAGAAAAAATACTGTTCGAGAATGAAGGAAATTTCCCGAAAATGGAACGAAATGTTCTGAAAATCGAAGAAAATTACCCTGAAATTAAGAAAAATTCCTAAAAAGTGAAAAATATTTTGCTGAAAATTGAAGGGTATTTTCCGAAATTTTTAAGATTTTCCGATTCCGATTAGGAACAACTTGAACTTTATTTCTGCTTGTGACTGATACTTTTTTCTGAAAAATAACAGAGAAATAAGAAAAATTCCCGAAAATGAAAGAAAATGTTCCGAAAATCGAAGAAAACTGTCCGGAATGAAAAGTTGCTAAAAAGTGAAGAAAATTTTCCGAAAATTGGAGATTAAAAAACTGCCTGAAAATGAAGGATATTTTCCTAAAATAGAGAAATATTAACAATTTGCTTCTCTTATACTAAGTTCCAATGCTTGTATAACTTTTAAAGTTTCTTCAACAAGAATGTCAGGTACTAAAACAGCTATAGCTAGAGGCAGTCTTTTATTATTTGAAAAGGCACTTTTTGAATTTTGCACAAAAATAAAACATTAGGGGTTGTGGAGGCAGGTCCCGGATTCCACTGCATTTGGACGCTAGTGCTACATTGTCTCGTAAATCATTTTGTTGGTTATTGCTCCGAATCCTTGATCAAAACCTTAGTACTGGTTCCTTGTAGGGTACTGTCTACATAGTTTTGTGCAACAAATAAAAATAAAAAAAAAATAACGATTTAACAGGACAACACGGCCGATCATGGTAACCATTTAGCAATATTAAAGCATTGGACTCAGTGAATTCACCGAGTCCAGTTAACTCCCGGTCTAAAGCCCTTTGTAATGTAAGTGTGCAGTTGTATAGTGGTTCACCAGGCCGAGGAGCAGTTTTGTTAATTTTCTTGTATGCAATGACGAAAGGCGAAAACATGGCATCAATTTATATTACAGTTCTGCAGATTATTTGGGGAACTGAAGTCCAACCCACGCCCCCGCCACAGCTCCCCCCTCCCCGTCACCTTTCTTCCCATCCGTTCCGACGGCACTGCTTTGTATGGAGTCGGAAAGCTTATCAAAATTATATCCGTATGAACTTCCCCTACAGCAATAAATAATGGCTGAGAGTGTATTTTTTCTCAGTCAGGAACATTTAGCTCCAGTCGGGGGGAAACTATGGACAATATGTTAGAGAACAATAATTGAAAAATCTTTTGGTATTATTAGATTATCGTATTCCACAAAATTGTATTACAAGATAACCCATTGAAGTTCAATTGATCATTACTTGCAATACTGTTTCATATGAAAATATATGACATCTTTTCGTTAAACACTATTTAATGTCGATGATCAAAACTATAACTGAGGAACTTCGAAACCTGCGTTGCTACAATTTGTGTTCGTTAAACTTGTTACAATCTTGATCCGTTAAATGCTATTACATCTTCTTTTACGTTTACATAGTATAGCATAGCATAGCAAGGTTTAACGTCCCGAAAGCATCAGTGCTGGACATTATATTAAGACGAACACGGCCTTTGATAACCAGTTGTGAACTCACTTGTTGCAGACCCACCGTGATTCGAACCCGGGACGTGCTGGTGAGAGGACAAAGCACTAACCACGGAGGTCTGTGTAACATATTTTACATCCAAGTTATACGAACAGTTAGAACGTACGCGTGCTGATCTGCGGCCATTATCTTATTCGTAGAAAATCATTTTTTCCTCGCTTTTTTCTCATCTTCGTGTCTCTTAAGATTAGGTATACATTTTGATTATTATTCATAGTTGCGAGAACCTGCATTATCCTTCAACTGTATAATCAGTACAACCCACTTTTCATCTTTCTGATGATTTGCAAGAAAGTAAAAAGTAATGTCAACAATTCTATGAGATCCGATAAACCATTAAAATAATCCAACATATCAAATTACGGTCGAAGTTCTTTCTAACAAAGCTCTTAGATGATAATATGACATAACACAGTGCATTAAGTAATGCACAAATTTAAATTTTCATTTAATAGCAGAAACTTTCGAAGATTGGAACACGAATCTGTGAGAAACATAACACCGTCCAGTGATTAAAAAGTAAGTTCAGTTTAACTAATATTTACTTATTTAACATGTAAAATTGTTAACAACTATTAATTTCTGTACATGTGCAGACACGTTTTTTAATGTGGTGAGGTAGTTCGGATATCTGCTTGTTGAAGAGATGTAAATGTGTTTTTAGATTATCTCGCATTGGGGAATAAAGCAGTCAGATATTTTCAAGAAAATTGCTTGACCTTCACAAATAAATTGGATCATACTAGTAATAATTATAATACATTTATATAGCGCAAAAATCTGCAAGCATTCTAATGCGCTTTACAATACAATAAAACTAAACAAATGCAATACAAAAAAAGTACGATTTTAACTTAGAATTAAACAAACTAAGATTGTTAACTAAATGGAATAGAGGCAGGCACTTCATTCCAAAGATATGGATCTGCATAATAAAAGTTACGGTCACCTAATGTTTTACACTTAGTTCTGGGGACAAAAAAAGAGAGAGAATCAGTAGAGCGTAACAAATACCTATTGCTGTGAATGTGATCAGAAAGATAACACGGGGCGACTTTATGTAGGGATTTAAAAACAAAAACAAGAAGTTTAAATTTAATACGAAATTTAACTGGAAGCCAGTGAAGGGAACTTAGAAGGGCTTTTGAGGGGGCATCGTAGCAATTAACAACTAATTTGGCAGCATTATTCTGGATGCGTTGGAGCCTTTTCTTGAGACAATTTGAAATATTGTGAAATAAACTGTTACAGTAATCTAAACGGCTATGGATGAATGCATGAATTAACCATTAACGTATGCATGGCTGTCTAGAACATATGTTTTCTGATTTTTTTAGATTGTATAAATAGTAATTGCCAGACTTGAAAAGTTTCTTGATATGTTCTTCCATTTTCATATGTTCATCAAAAATAATTCCTAAATTCCGAACTTTCTTAGAAGGAGTAACATTAACAGAACCAATTTTGATAGAATTTGTATTTATTTTAGATAATCTTGAGGGAGTGCCAAGTATAATGAATTCAGTTTTACAGTCATTAAGTTTTAATTCATGTGCCACCATCCAATCACAAATATCAGCAATACATTTTACTTGTTGAGAAATGGCAAGTAATTCATTGGTCTTGTCACCGGGTATAAAAACATGAATTAGTTGTGTATCATCCGCATAAGAGAAATCTGAGACAAGATGCTTTTGGATGACAGAAAAAAGTGAGCTGGTTTAGAGAGTTAAGCACAGGGGTCCAAGGCACGACCCAAGAGGCACACCAAGATTAAGATAAACATCACTTAAATGAACGCTCTCAAAAGAAACAAATTGGGATCTAGAGCTTAAATAACTTAAAAATTATTTGAGAGCATGCCTCTTAAGCCATAATTAAATTCTAAAATTGTTATCAAAATAGAATGATCAACGGTGTCGAAACTGCGCTTATGTCTAAAAGCACCATTAGATCAACATCACTTTCGCATCGGTATTTGATTGGCTTAGCAGTGCATGGGCGATGATTGTCTAAACATTTCGACCAATCAGAAACTTTGCATTTGGGATTTTGGGATTTTTTGTATTTCTGATATTCACGGTATCTGGTTTTTAATTTGCGTCCATGAAAATCAGAAAAAGTAGAATATACATTGAGTATTATCTAAACACGTTTATTGTAATTCGTCATAAAAACGAAATAACGTAAGAAAATGCCGCCGCCGCCGCCGCCACAACCACCACCACTATCGTCGTCGTCGTCGTCATCGTCATCGTCGTCATCGTCATCGTTGTCATCGTCATCGTCATCGCTATCGTCATCGTCATCGTCATCGTCATCATCATCATCATCATCATCATCATCATCATCATCATCATCATCATCATCATCATCATCATCACCATTATCATCATCATCATCATCATCATCATCATCATCATCATCATCATCATCATCATCATCACCATCATCAAAAGAATTTGTTAAATTTTAAGACAATTTTGTCTTAGTCCTGTCATCATCATCATCATCATCATCATTATCACCATCACTATCATCATCATCATCCTCATCATCATCATCATCATTATCATCATCAATATTTGTTAAATTTTGTTGTTATTGTTGTTGTTGTTCATCAATATTGTTGTTGTTATTGTTTTTGTTGTTTTTATTCTTGTTGTTATTGTTGTTGTTGTTGTTGTTGTTATTGTTGTTGTTGTTGTTCTTCTTCTTTTTTCTTATTAATATTATTATTATTTTATTATTATCTTATTACTATTATTATTATTATTATTATTATTATTATTATTATTATTATTATTATTATTATTATTATTATTATTATTATTATTATTATTATTATTATTATTATTATTATTATTATTATTATTATTATTATTATTATTATTATTATTATTATTATTATTAATATTATTATTATTATTATTATTATCATTATCATTATCATTATTATTATTATCATTATTTTTATTATATTATTATTATTATCATTATCATTATCATTATTATTATTATTATAATTATTATTATTATTATTATTATTATTATTATTATTATTATTTATTATTATTATTATTATTATTATTATTATTATTATTATTATTATTATTATTATTATTATTATTATTATTATTATTATTATTATTATTATTATTATTATTATTATTATTATTATTATTATTATTATTATTATTATTATTATTATTATTATTATTATTATTATTATTATTTATTATTATTATTATTATTATTATTATTATTATTATTATTATTATTATTATTATTATTATTATTATTATTATTATTATTATTATTATTATTATTATTATTATTATTATTATTATTATTA
Source organism: Chiridota heheva (assembly GCA_020152595.1). NCBI lineage: Eukaryota > Metazoa > Echinodermata > Holothuroidea > Apodida > Chiridotidae > Chiridota > Chiridota heheva. Next base: position 1,128,154 of record JAIGNY010003103.1, read on the forward strand.
TTATTATTATTATTATTATTATTATTATTATTATTATTATTATTATTATTATTATTATTATTATTATTATTATTATTATTATTATTATTATTATTTTATTATTATTAGTATTATTATTATTATTAGTATTATTATTATTATTATTATTATTATTATTATTATTATTATTATTATTATTATTATTATTATTATTATTAATAATAATATGAATATTATTATATTATTATTATCCTTATTATTATTATCATTATCCTTATTATTATTATCATTATCATTATTATTATCATTATTATTATTATTATTATTATTATTATTTTCATTATTCTTATCATTTTAAATCATTTATATTGAAGTATAAATCTTCGATTTTTGTTCAAACGCTTCAATTTTGCATTGCATGTTTTCGCGGATTGCGGATTTGTATCCATAGTAGGACCAAGCATCTACTGTATGAAAGATAAGATAACACACTGACCGGCCTTCGTAAAGTTTTGTAAATCTTCTATTCAGTTGTCTTCTAATCATTTTGTCTGTATATGGTTGATCTAAGTTTGAGTTATGATTACATAACGTCACAAAATATACACGCATTATAAGTTGGAATGGAATGACCTTGGGTGTTATGTACCTACGAGTACCATACAGAGGATGTCCCGTCAGTCCGTGGACTAAAGGGCGGAAGTTGAAACGGGACAAAAATTCGTCAAATTTTGGTCAATTTTAGATATAAAATCACATTGGCAATTGGCATATCTGTTAGTGCGAACCATTCGTAACTAATGCATTTAAAATCATTAAAATGATTCAAAAACTTGTAATGTCTGCCATTCCTACTGGAAGCATATATTGGTAGACTACGGACTAGTGCTATCAGAAGTCTAATATGGAATTCTTTACAATACATTTTGTGTGCCATTTTTTCTCAAAAAAGAAATAAGAGAAATGACTTTGAAAAAAACAGACTGCACGTAGTGCTCATGCTATTTCTCTTGTTACAAATTGTTATCATTTGGAAATATTTGATAAAGATTTATGAGGTGCAGTGACTCAGTGGTTAAAGAGTCATGCTCGTATTCGAGAGGTACCAAGTTTGATTCCCGTCGTGAGTGCTGCATTGTGTCTTTTGCTTGTTTCAGTCCACTCAGCTGTAAAATGAGTACCAGCACTGCTTGGGATTTAATCTGCGATGGACTCCAGGGGGAGTCATGTATCCGCTTGCGTCATGGGAACCGGGGATAAACATCGGCCCAATGGCTCGGATGGATTTAGCTTTTGGAAATATTTTCAACTATTTGTTGAATAATTTCACTCAAAACAAGTTCTAATTCAAATCATATAAGTAGTTGTGCTTGCTATTTAAAGGTTGTGATATCGTGCTTGTTTTTCAACAGTTTCTGTTTGTGTTAATCTAATACGATACACGATAGTTATGTTCCTTTGATGTAGTTACTTGGTCAAAATTTTCGGAAATGAAATGGCTTTGGGCAATAAAACAAATAATAAAGCTTTCCACATCACACATCAGACAAATTTATATATTTTGCATTATAAATTTACAATTCGACGTAGGTTTTCAGGTTTCGGATAAAATACATGAAATTGACAATATTTATGATGGATGAACATGAGGAGACAAAGCGCAATTATACGTATCTCTAATACCACTATAAGGAAATTTTGAAGGAAAAAATCCGTTATCATATAATTTTTGAAGTAAGAATACTCTTCTCGAATTGATTAATCTTTTGACACATAAACCAGTCCGGGACCGGTCATATTTTAAGGAACTTGTAAAAGAAGTGAGCTAATGGAAGTCCTGCGGCCGTTTTGTTCATATTTTGCAAAAAAAATGTACAGAAAGATTAATTGAGAGACCATTTTGTAAGATTTTGCGATGTGTAATTTCATTCATTAGAATGTGCGATCTCAACAACAAAATTATTCTGTTACAAATATTGAATTTTGAAAATGACTGTTTTGCGACAGAAAGCCTAGCCCCTTTTTTTCTGATATTTCCTCATATTTCAAAAACGGCGAGGTAAATATATAAAAGGCAGTGGATAATAATTTGCCATGCAAATAATAAAGGTATATCACTAAGTTCTTAGTATCACCGGACAGAGATATTTTCTGAGAGGTAATCATAATTTGAAAATTATAACACTACATAAGGCTTTAATGTAAGTATTTCAAAGCATCATGGCGATGTCCATATCACAGAAAGTTCCTAATTTAACGAACGTTTTGGTTCCTTATTTTAGGATTTCTCCTAGACTGTAAACACGTATAGTTTTAAAGTATGGGACGTCTTTGCAGCTAACATTTCCATGATTGTCAAATAAAAATGTATATGTTAGTCTTTTAGATAGATAGATTTGAAAGCAATTTAGCTATTGGCGCCTCTACATGTCAATATATCTTTAATTAATACCAAACAACAAAACTTATAATATGCTGTCACAGGTTATTATATGTATAAAGGAGACAATATCATTTAAAAACATATTTCCTACGATAGAAGAAAAGATAGAAGCTCAAAACATTTATTGATATATTCTGATGAAATTTGTTTATTGACATATTCTGTTTTCCACTTACATCCCAGTTTTGTGGTTACAACAACATCAAAAAGTCATGGAGATCAACATCACTTTTGCATTGATTCATCATAATTTTGCCCAACCACGGTCATTACGCACATGGAAGTTTCAATATATGTCAAGAATTAATGTTCGTGGAAACATTTGTTTGTCACTTAATTACGTTTAATTTTGCCATATAATTTCATAACGTTTGCCAAATTAGAGCCGTATACACTTTTTACCAATCCAAAATTAAATTTGGATGAATAGTTTTATAGATTGGATATATGTAGCGGAAAAGACAAATTAGCCAGTGCCTTGTGGTGTTTTTGAAATTTTACATCAGGCATTCAGGGTTTAGTAAGTCATGTTCTCGTGAAATATCTGATCAAATATTCTGATTGTTCAAATTTGTTAAGACCATTATCGAAATAACTTTCGTCTTTATAAGATGTTGAAATTTATAAGAAATCTAAAATATATATTTTATTTTGTCTGCAAATAGCATATATTTTCACAATTATTCTTAAAATACCTTCTGTGTATATCGTATGAAGCCCATCATCCGTGTGTTTAAAAATGTATAACAATTTTATTAGCTGTAAACAGCTTCTATTTTCAAAATGGATTTCTATTGTCAAAATGGATTGAAATCAAGCCTTCACATTCCATTATACTCCTTTTTTGGTACTTAAAAAAGCTCTGTACTAGAATAGCTAACAAAATTTGTGTTTGCTTTTCTGGTATATAGTTTATTAAGTACCAAAAAAGGAGTATGATGGTAAAGTAAGGGCTTTATTACAGTCCATTTTGACAATAGAGATCCATTATGAAAATAGAAGCTGTTTGTATGTTATGAAACGGTAAATTACTATTATGGGATTATACATTTTCAATGTCTTCCAGTACATGTATATACCTAGTGCGATAATATTTACACGTTTAGTTGCTACACGTAATATAAACATGAGAAGATAAATAAATAAGCATAGTAGAAGCTAAATCCTCCACAAAGAAGTTTACTGAAAATGAGGCTTAAAGAAACAAAAATCAGACTACTCCTGGCATTTCAAATTTTATTCTTGTTTATTAACTGACAGCTAAAAACTACTTTACTTTCAATTCCAAGAAACATATAAACCATGTACATGTAGATGTACATTACCTGCGGAAATATATTGATTGATATTGTGCTTTGAGTGGTACTTAAGCATTTTATAACTTGATTGAACGCATGTTATTCTCGCGGATAATGTAACTTATCACGTACTAATCAAATATTAAGAAGAAACTGAATATAAAAAGTTAACGGGTAGGAAATAGACAAACTCTATTGATGTGACATTTCTAAAAAAGTTAAGTAACTCTATAAGGCAGCTGTGTAAACCTCCCTGTGTTGTAAGATTCTATGAAGAAAGTAATAAAAGGAAAGTTTCAAAATATACAAGTAGATGTATTGAATATCTTCACTATATGCTGCTGAAATGAGTATAATGCGCCAATCTGAATAAACAAAATATCATTTATCTAATAGGAAAACGCATTTAGATGGAGTGTCGTATATAGTCTGATATTTTCAACGATATTTACTTGGAATGGAATGAAATGATAATGCGATTCATACAGAAGATGATGAGAACTACAAAACATCATCACAATTTTGTGAACATGTTTATCATTTGTTACGTTTGTGAGTTTGAAGTCCGTCAGACTACAATTTTAATTTGTATACTCAATATGTTAACCTTTGTGCTTTGTACATCGCACATAGCACGAATAACGTGTGCTTCTATTTCGAATAAATGTTATCATTAACTTGATTATATAAATTAGTACCATATACTATCAATAAGCTCATCACAGAGCATTCCAGCTTTTTGAAAAGGGTTAGGTCCTCACTCTATTGCCTTTTTTTCACCTTAACCAAGATTTTGTAGACATATTCATCAATTCACTGTCACCTCCATTATATGTATAATATACCGCATTATTTTGAAGGATTAATATTCTATTTTTCGGTATTTCTCTGACAACTGTAAATATTTCCCTTGTGTCACAATGTTCACTTTGATTCTTCGTTTTAAACGCGACGCCAATTGATTTGTCTTCATGGCATAATTTCGTTCCTTTACAAGAACGAACCAAATTCAACTAGAATATTTGAAAAGCATATAAAGGTATATCCTACTAATATTAAAACAATACGGCTGCCTCCCCTATTTATACTATAATTCTATGCTTGATTGATTAAATGTGTTCTTGTCAGATATAATTATAAGTAAATTATTTTCACGTTATTCTCAAGCAAGCAAGCACAGACTTGTCGATATCTAGAGAAAGATACAGAGAGTCCTAGATATAAAGTGATTCAATCTTACTTCCTTTCACGGTTACATTCTAACGTATTTATTTAAAGACCCAAATTTGCAGAATTGGTACTTGGAATTACTATTGAATTCTGCTCGTGGGCAGAGTCTAGTTTCCTGAATTTCAGGTACTTCTAGATACTGATTTCATACCAAACTTTCCATTTGTTTAATGATAATGAAAGGACCACGCGGAAAAAGTACAAACGTCACTTATGATTGGTTAAACTTGCATAGCTTTAAGAAAAAGTAATGTCTTATAACACTTCTAGCAAAAGTGACACATAACATGATCCATACTTGGTGCAAAGCTCAGATATGGCACTTAAGAATTGAATTGGTATATCACCAGATAACTTACACCTCAAGTATTGTTAAGAGGGCTTGCAATATGTGTGAACAAATATGAAAATGATGACAATCTTTCCACGTGGAATGGTATGTAAGAGTTCATACAGAAAGGATATGTGGAAGTATCATTCAAATAACATACAAACAATTTTTTATTTCATTGAAAGTCTAACGTTTTGATATTGAAATAAATATATAAATATAACTATATAATATCTAATCATTTGAATGGTGAGACAGCTACTATCTAGAAACTATCTGACTCCATATTCTACCGATCTTGCACTATTGAGTTGTATTAGATATTTGAATAAAAACCTCTGGCATCAAAGAATTCCTTTGGTAATAATCTTTAATCATAATAATACTAAGTGCTTATAGTAACCATTTTTTCAGTTAAGTAGATAAATAAGTATTTTTCGTTAATTATCTGCAGAATTGTCTCGTGTTGCAAGATTTAAAAGACGTCTGGATAAATTGAAATGACACTTTATCTTTCTGTCATACTTCGTCTATTCACTATTTTGTTTCTTCCTGTTTTTCTTTTTTCTTTCTTTCTTTTTTCTCTGCTTTAAAATAGCTTTTCTATATCTAGAAATACGTAATCTAAACCTCCGAAAAACGTCTGTGGGCGCAATTTTGTAAAACTGCATTACTGAAACTCATCAAGTTATTTTTAAGCAGCTCGTGAAATAGTAATCTCTCAAAACAATTCTTTTGATATCACTCGGAAAATATAAAATATGAATGACAGCGAGTAAAACTGAATCATCGCAAATGACTGTTCTAAAGTATTTATGTGCTTTTAAATGCCAACAACGCTTACTTCCAGAATAAACCTTCATTTTGCTTTTTTATCACTTTTTCCAAAAATCTACCGGTTCCGGATCTGATCTTATTTCTAAATACAACCTCTGTGTTGATATGATCAATATTTCCAAAGGGTGGATGTACGCAGGGCTGCTGTTGAGGCATGAACAGGAAATGCACGTTTTAAAGACACATCTGGTCAGCTGGTTGTGGATCTCATTTTAAGTTCGATACTTTGAAAGCATAAATTATGTTACATACGTGAGATTATTCGGAACATTTGAAACTTTTCGTAAATGCAAACACAATTGGTTTTTCTTTGTATGAAGAATCATGTTTCATAATTTTCAGATATATTTGCCTTTACATACATTCTAAATGTGGTATATGATTTTCTTGCATACTTCTTTGTTTGTTTTTGAAAAATCTTATTTGTTATCTTTATTTTTGTTATTTATTTGTTCCAAAGTGAAAATCTTGCGTATATCATATTCTAGTAATCTTCCTTTTCTTCTGGTATTTATAAATAAAAAAACACAGTAGTTACTACCAAGTTCCCTATCCAAGACGTAATTATGAGATAATTAATTAATAACTAATAACTAACTAAAACTAATTAATAACTAATGACCAATTAATTAGTCATACTTCGAAGAAGTGTTGTATTGTGATTTACACATATTACGATGAAATATAATTACAAGATTTTCTTCAAACATAATTTTGTTATGCCAACAATGCTGAGATGAGGAAGCAGATTTTCTATAAGATGGAAATGTTTGGGGAAAATATCGGGCTTCCGTTTATATTAGAATTGAATAATCATATAAGGGCGGTACTTTAAAGGTACCTATCAATAACAGCAATACAGCATCGATGAAGAAATTCTGTGTAGAAGTGCATATCCATTCGTTACTCAGCGTAATTTGTCAATGTGCTTTATATAGAGGTCATACAGTTTTTAATTGATTATTTTAAATACTATGTCAATAATATTCTTCAAATTCTTTCCTTTCAGGCTGAAAGCCATTAGTTAACCCTTAAAGGCCCAAACCGAACTGGCAGTTCGATTGTACTTTTTTTTTGACACAGTTTTCCCAAAACTAGTTCAGGGATATACCAAATTCTCACTGGGATGATTTAAATATCATTCGAAGGACCTCGCATTGTTCTCTCCAAAAAATTTGCGTTCATTCCGTTAAAAATTAGACAGTAATTTATAAGCATTTTCAACTGATATCAATGCAAATTGTCCTAAACACTCCTGGGAAAAAAAAAAAATTACGCGTGCGGGCATTTGTGACACCTAATGTGTTTGTACCGTTGTACGTACATAACAAATTAAACGTACCGCTGTACGTGCACGCATGTCTACTGCCGGCAAGTCTGTTAGAGTTCAAAAAGAAGATAACAAGAATGCCACTTGTTCGTTATTCTTTGGAGAAAAAAAGAAAAAATTCCCAAAGCGCCAAACATGCCTAAGAAACCATGCCAAAAACGAGGCTTCTGGGTGGGGATGGGGGTTGAGGTCCTTGGAGAAATAAAGCTTTAGCCTCCCCCTCCCCCTTCCCCAAGAAAAAAATTGTTCTTACGCCACTGCAATTTGCACACAAATGGGCAGTTTGTCACACTTCAGTTATATGGTAAACGTGGGCCCATATGTTCACTGTGTTAGGATAGGCTTAGTGTTAAGTTGTAAACCCAATGCCGAAGTTATCCACAATGAGCAAAAATGACAAAAATTCATAAAAATATAATTCTTTGCTTTAAAAATTCATGTTTGGTATCATTTAAAAGCTTACTTTATGAGAAATCTAAAAATGCCTTAAACATTATTTTTTAGGGCCTATAACAAAGCAACAGGAGTGTCACGTCTTGTTATTTTGTAATAGCAGCATGCTACTTAACTAACCTCATTTGCATAAATTTGCATACAATTTGCAAAATGTTATACGAATGAAAAGTCAAAATACAAAAGTCTTAGCTAATATTTCAAGAAAAATATGTTTTAAAAGCCCTTCGAAAAATAAACCATGCAAAACATGCTATCTTGCAACATCAAGCTGGGCCTTGAAGTGTTAATACAACAATTGAAAAAATTATTTGAATTAATTGAGATATCCGTTTATTGATATGAGTGGATGTGGCAACAAAAGATGGAGAATATGACCAACTTATGGTCAACTAGTCCTATAATGTTGCTGCCAACCTGCATATCAAGAAAAAGAAAAATCCCGGTGACGGATTAGCCAATTGTTTGAGTTAATACCATGTTGTGTTAAAGTACAGGGAATTATGCAGATTTCCAGTGCAAACATCACAGGCTTTTCCTTCCTATTCTTGTTTAGCAAAATTTCGACATTTTATCCCTAATTGTATCAATATTCTATCAACTTTTCTCTAAATTTTTCCAAGAAAAGGAACTTCTTAAAATACTTGCTTGATAACTAACGTCGAAATTTAAGAGAAAGGGCAATGTGATAAATATCGACAACGTAATGTACCTTTCTTCCCCAAAACCATACTTTGGAAAGAAAACAAATTTGCTTACACTCTCTAGGATTATGAATGATCACCATATATAAACATGTAAATGCAACGCATCATTCTATCTCTTTCTCATGAACCGTATCAATAAAATGTTTTTTTCCTCGCGATAATATTCTTTTCAAAACCAATTTAAGAATCGAGTGTTAGCTCGTGCTGTGAAAATTATGTTTCTGACCAATTGGAACTAGCAACTAATACTGTTCATTTTATACTGTAAAAAAACGTAAATTCTACACACAAATAACGGTTAAAACTTTACGGTAAAGACCGTATTCTGCGTGCGACGGTCTTCGACCGTTAAAGCGAGATAGAGACTTCAGGGTAAGCTTTTTCTGTTCAGGACCGTAAATAAAGATAAACTTTCTAAGATGATAGCGTTTTACAGTATATTGACTGTAATTTTACGTCGAACGAAATCGCATACGTCATTTCCAAAGTTCATCTGCATATCATCAAGAAGCGCGCTATTTATCAAGTTCTAAAGATCGAAGCAGAACGCCATTGCTGCGCCGCATTGCTTGTTACATTCATCGCCGAATATCTGTGGAATACCTGCCAAATCTCTTTACTGGTAACAAAGCACATGTTGTTCTTTATCTCACATGTATAAACAATTGAAAACTGTTGCAACTGTTTGGTTTTTTGAGTAATTAACGTGTATTTTATTCAGTTACATTTTCTTGTGCTGCAGTGTGCTATGCCAATATGATAGGCTAGGCTACGCATTTGACTTTTGCATTGCGTTGGGCAACTTACAGTAGGCCTAACGTTAAGTTAGTAACGTTACTGAAATTTGGAAGTAAAAAATCATAACATAAGTTATAGTATGATGAACATGATGTTAAAGCTAAACTCGAGTAGGCCTGATTATTCTTCAAACCAAACTTTATAAGGTAAACTGAGACTCCAGTCTGGGTTTTCTCATGGTATTTTGTAGTAAATCATGTGGTAGAGGGCTACACTGTTAGGGTCTACCTTCGGAAGTTTTTACGCTCGCCCACTAACGTTAGGTTGTTATCTTTGTGTACACTAGCCCTAGAAAAAATTAGGTACATTTTGGCCGAAAATTTACCCATTTGTAAAGAAATATGTTACTAGAAGACCCAAATAAAGACATAGACCTAGAAAGTTTAAATTTTAAGAAACATTAGATATATTTGTTTTAGCAGAATTTAAGGTGTAGAAAAATACTATAAAAAAAAGTTACCAAAACAGCGCCCAAAATTCGTTGTGGCTAACATTAAATCAATGGCAAGTTAGATTTCCATAGGCTATGTATGGGTCGTACTTGAATGTGTGAGGCCGGTAAGAGAAACGTGAGGTTTGAAACGCAGTACACTGAAGTTGACTGGGTCAAATAGCCTAGGCTTTGTTGTCACTGCACTCCAACTTGCAAGCAGACGACCGCCATCTTTTTGTTGATTTTCTGCAAATATGAAGGACACTCATGTATTTTACATGTAGAGAGATCTTGTGGGTGGTGCCGCTAAACGGATTTCAAACCGGTATCATGGTGGGCCTAATACAGTAACTATACCTTCATCAGCTTCACTCCACAAAGTTTGCTGATTTTAGGTAGGGGCCTATAGAAAAGCGCCCATTGAATAATAAAAAGGCACGCTGAAGCAAAAGTCAATGGGATTTACCACGTGTTCCAAAAAAAGCTGCCCTACAAATTTAGGGCAACTTAAATTTCAGTATCATAGTAAAGACTAGTCAGATAAACATCTGACCGTAGTATACGCTATAGCCATTACATGACTGCGAATACTGGGTCAGACATCATCCTATGCATATAACGGTGGAAACCGCTACATTGACTCATCATAGTCGCGTCGCAGAATATTTGCGACGCACTCCTGTTTTGCGAACATTTTCCAAGAAATTTGTACTTTTTATCTCATTTATTTTAACCTGCAAAAGTTCAGCTATATAACTAAAAAAAACTTCTAGTATGTAACTCTTAATATTAAAAGCTTGGACACATAAAATACATTGGATAACTATAAACTAAAACCCGTAAAAGGAAGAAACTTTTTCACCTACCTCGGTTGTTACCTTCTCACAATCGTGTGCGCCGAAGTGAATGTACTTAATTATTTCAAATTCTATAGAAGATCAGCCATGCCAGCGTAGCGTAAATGTTGAACGCGTGTGTCCAGTTCGCTGGTGTTATATTTAATAGTACGCGTATCGGTGTTGTGCACCCTGTAAAAATATTTAAAAAAGATGCCAAGAGCGTACGGTCGAATTGAAAGAAGTGAACAATATTGGCTTACATTTTTACCCATTTTTAATCATTTTATGATTACCGGCATGTTTTAATTACTTACAAGATTAACAGGAGAAGTTAACTATATATTTCTATGTTCCGTAAGTACAGTAATTATAGTGTAACAGGTGACGTAAATAGACAGTGTAGTCGCGATTTTAGGACTGGGGCGATTTCCACGTTATAACAGACAAGACGGAGTCTCACTTTGTAATGCATGTAGTGCGTAGCATGTAGGGCATACAGAGGGAGATGTTTTCTCACTAAGTAAACACCAACAAAAAGTGTCACGCACATGCATCTTTACGAACGTGCAGGAGCGATCGCGCAGGCGCATTTTAAATGTCTGGCAGTGTACAGTGAAAAGACCATGTGATGAGTGTGGATCATGCTTGTGTGCCTTTTTCTGGTACGCATGCTTGAAGAAAAGACAAAAAACTAAGGAAATGTTTGCTTAACACCTACAAAAGTAGATTCTTTTAAAAAAGCCGGCGGATCTGTCGATCTTTGATTACATGAGTACACTCGCGACAATCGTACATTTGGTTAGTCTGATTACGCAATACTCATATTGTTCAGGCATTTTGAGTCAATTTCATCAACAAATTATTTGTTTTTCTACTTATGAGGAACAATTTTGCTTAGATAACCGGCCTATTAAGCTTTTCAACATCCTAGTTACAACGTAACCTAATCTTTGTAACATTTGGAGGTTATAAGGAAAGCCAGAGTTACTCAAAAAACAATTTTAGGATCATCGTTAACTTTGCACAGAGAAGTCAACTGAACTTTCCCCGTCTAGATGGGCCCGAAGTTCATGTATCTAAGGAATTGGATTTTATTTTTCTTGATTGAAAAAAAAAATTGTTTTCGTTGTCAGCAATATAAACAAATTCTTTGATTTCTCCTCATTTTATCCATGATAAAATCACAGAAGCTTGATATTTTACTTATCAAGATAAATATTTTTGTTTCAGCAAAATCTCAAATATCCCAAAGTTCGTGTACCAGTAATAAACCTATGCAACTTGTAGCAGTTGTACCAGTTAAGCGTACAAAAAACTTTAAAGAAAATACGGGAAGAATTTTTTTTGGAAATATTAATTTCCAAAGTGCGTATTCATTTAAAATATGGCCAGCAACACTAAGCTCTAGTGAGCCACCTTGTCAGTAAAGTGCTATGGGCCATTATGCAATGGATATATATCACCGAAACAACAAGCTTTCGATGGCTACCAACTTATTTCCTTACCTTGTAAACACGAAAAACTTAGTTCTCCGTAGTTAAGGAGACGATGATTGATTATATCACTGAGTAAACCTTCTACATTTATCAGTTGTATGACTCACCCCTACTACCGTGGCAATGTCAGTCAAAGGTGAGTCATTGACATATAAAATAGTGACTCACATGTGCGTCATTGTACCAAATCGTCAGTCACCAGAGTGACTCTGGGGTGGGTCAATTTTCTTCAGACCCATTGACTTTGTACAGAGTTGATTGATTTGGGCCAAGTCTTTTCACACAAAATGTCAGTAACCTAAGTGACTGAGGGGAACGTCAATGTACATGTTTTGTCCACCCACGTTGGTGCAATGATTCACCTTGTCTGGGGATGTAGGTGGTGAGTCACACAATTGACAAGTGCATTATTGCTAGAAATGTGTCAGAAACATTATTTTCTCAAAGTTTTGGCTCTGTGGTCTTTTACAGCGAAATTCCTGCGTAGAGCTGAATTTTCTACCTTAAGCATTGTTACGCACGCGCGAATATACACAAATTTCACTGGTGGTTTTTTTTTACGGGCGTATATAAAGCGCAGGAATTAGATTGCACTGTATGAGCGTTGCAACGCGTATAATGGGTATGTAAGCAGCACGAGGGTAAGAAACTGAAATTATTGCGCACGCTAATTCAGAGGTGAAATTCATTTTATTTGGGGAATTTTTTTACAGCATTTGAGAGCTTGTTCTGAAAATCCCCAAAGGGAAGAGTATCCTTGCAGCCCTAGCTGGTGAATTTAAAGACAATCAACGACAAAAAAAGCCAACACTTTATACCGGTGTCTCATATGGTGACGATTCACATTGACAGGTATACTTAATTATATTTACTTCTTTTGATTTATATCATAAAGCAACAAAGCATGTATCACAATATTTTTTTCTGTTATTTTTTAGTTATTGGTTTTAAAGTAAGGATATCATTTATCATATTTTTATATATGTGCATCAGATTTCCAGCTTTGAAATTGGAATTTTTAAATTATTGAGCTTTTTTGGGAATATTGTAAAGATAAATTTTCTTCATACATGCATGCTATATTTATTAATTATTTATTAAATAAAAAATGTTCCATAATAAGAATACTTATACATAGAGACATAACAGAAATGTTGTTTAAATTTTAAAAGCTGGTAAATGGTTGCCTATTATTAAATTGTTTTTGCCTGTACAATTATGTAAATTTTAAGTAATTTATGCAAGTTTTTGAGGTATGTGTTGAAATTAATGAGGACATATTCAGACTTCATAGCTAGTAAATCTGAAGATACAATTTTGATAACTGCAAAAATGTATTGTCTGTTTGTTTGCTATTTAATTTGACTTGCTTGAAAATAACTTTTTTTAAACTGGTCGATATAATTGAACTCACAAGGGCCATTCCTTTACAGGCCTAAAGCTGCTACATATGTGACAATTTGCGAATCCCTGGGAGACCAACATGGTCTGCTAGGGCCATTCTCCAGAATTAATACATGTGTGACATAATATGAAATGGCAAATTTGCTGGAACTTACTCATGTTTACTCATACTTAGAGAGGATTTTTGCTTCAGTGATTTAAAGGATTTCTTAACGTGTTTACTCACAGGGGTGAGCGACATAACAACCGGATTATATAACGTATTTACCATCGATTCTGGGAGGCATACCGGCGCCGTTCGGCAGCACAAAAAAGGGGTGCCGAACAATAGGCGCACTTAAAGCAGTAAGTGCGTTAAAACTTTGCGGTTATCGCGATAACCGTGGGGTAATTTGAACCGTTGCTGAATGTATAGTGCTGCTCAGCTAAAGCATCAAAGACTTCTTATACCACTATGGGTTAAAAACTTGGGCACAAATATTGCCAATTTTTAAAATCTGTTGAAAGACTTTTAAATCCATGAAAAACCATGAAAACAAAATATGAAATGTATTAAAATTCATGATATATATATGTGATATATTAATGCTACATTCCACATTTTCCCATCATGTCAACCCATTGTTTTCAGTCCTTGATAACACTTCTTTGAATGACATTATCTAATTTTTGCAAAATGGATTTTAATGTTACCACATCCCTACTTCAATCTCTGAAAATGTGAAGAAAAAAAAACAGAAATAATTTGAGCTGTGTCACCTCTCATACAACCCACACATTGCATAAATTGAATACGGTATTCTTTAAAAGTTTAATGAATAACAACTTAAAGACTAAAAGTCATGTTTTGTTTTTCTTCAGCAACAGTGATTTAGCTACAAGCTCTATCAGGTGGTCAATAGGCCTTGTTCGTTAATATATTTTTTAAATTACATTACGTTTAAAGTTGCATATTTTTCCAACAAGAATGCTCTTTGGATAGTAAAGATAGTTTACGATATATTAGGCAAAGCCCGAACAAAACAAAAAAACAGTACAAATTTCATTTAATTATCACATTTAGATCTCGAGGTCGCCCATCATCCCATGGCGCACATACTTGGACCACTGTAGCTGATCGATGACACAAGACTGGAGAAGCAAAGCCTACCAGAATGGGTGGACTGGGAGAAATTAATCAACGTCAAGGATGGCCAAGTTCGTTCGTATAAGGATGTGTAGAGGCCATCATTTTAGCAAAAAGTTTATCAAAATTTGTATATCATTGATAACAATTTTAACTCCCAGGGATCAATTTGCATATTAGATGCAAATTTTATGGTGTATAATTATTGTATTTTCTTGTAACTTTGTTTTTGAAATGTGTTTTATAATTCTTAACTTTGAAATTCCTGGGATTAATTTGCATATTATACTGTAGATACAAATTTTATGGTGTATTACAGAGCGACCATGGTATTTTCTTTTAACTTTGTTTTTGATTTTTTTTATAATTCTTTTGAGTTTGAAGTGGTATGGTACAACAAATTCTGACTGAAAGTTTTTGATATCTTTTCCACACCCTTGATCACATTCTAGTAGGAACATACTTTCCAAAGAGGTAATTAAAAGAAGTTCATAAAGATTGTTAGCTATTCGGCCAGGCCCCAGTCATACATCGTACATTTTGCGTGAATCAAAAACTGATAATTAAGTGGTAATAAAGGTCAGATTTCCGTACTGTTCAGTTGTTACCAGATATTGAATGAGTAAAGTCACTTTAGCATACAAGCCGATAGACGAGTCTGCAGAGCTCAATTGTCCAATATCACACGGCAGCAGGATGGTACAGAGAGATGGCAGGATGGCTGAAGTCCATTGTCCCTATTCATGCTCGTCTTTCGTATCTGAAATTAACCAGCAAAGAATATTTTAACATGGAATGCAATACTTTCTTTAAAAGTTAAACTTCTTATACTAGGAAAAAGTTGAACAAGCTTGTATGATTGATTAATATTCATGGTTACTCTCACAAGTTCAAAACCATATGCCATATGCACAAAAAGCATTTTGTTTAACATGCATAGGCCTTCTTATGCTTACATCATACACATGCTCCACACATCGCGTATCACACACATACTATTATTTAGGTTTATGTTCAATTTCAAATTTGCAAAGGCTCCAATATAAAAACAACTTCAAATTGAATTATTTAAAAAGGAGTGTGTACACGCATTGTGATTTATACCTGGTTTACACAGAAAACTCAAACTGAAGATTTCTCAGCGGGAATGGTACTTTACCTTTCAGCTTAATTCGACAGGTGATTGAGAACTAGTTTTGAGAATAAAAGAGCAAACTTTAATGAAAAAACATTTTCAGTTCGTTTCACCGTGTGTCTGCTTTTACAAGTATACGTAACCACACAAGAAATATACGTATTAAAATGTGCATCTTATGCAATTCAGTGTTGCATACTGTGCGTATGCTTACACTCAAATCCTACACAAATTTCGAGTACATTGGTATTCAGTACATGCAACCAAGCAAGTTATTCTGATTGGTGAAGGATAGATTTGAATATTCCTTGTTTTTCCTAGCAACTTCAATATGTTTGTTTATTCATTTTCACCAACTTGACAATGACCATATATCGTGGAATAACGGACTGCAAATTAGAAGCGTGTCCCCTCTCAACCAATCACATTGCAGTAAACAAACTTTGGTATGCATGAAAACTTCGATCAATCATAACTCGATCAGTTACGGCAGCAAGTTAGATTGATATATTTGCTGTTTTCATAGATTCTTCAAGAAGATGGGCAACCATGAAGAGGAATGTAACTTGCTGCAAACACCCATCTGCATGTCAGTGTTGCATCTTCGCAGTTTTGTTAAGGAAGACGTCAAGCTTCTTGTGACGGCATTTGAGGTAATTAAATTTCATTATGTATGATATATCCAACAATTATTGTGCAGCTTTCTGGATCAGAAATCATGAATACATACAAGTGTAACTATTAGTAATAGCTTAAAAGTGTATCACACAAGTATTGGCAATAGTGTATCCTGACCTTAAACACAACGAAGACGGCAGATTTGTATCCTTTAAGTAATCTAGTTTAGGAGTTTCCCCGTGTAAATCGTGGGGTCCTGGGCGAAGCAAAAGTACAAATCCATGAGAAGAAGTCCCATTTAGGGGCCTCTTTGGAAGGGGTCCAGGGGGAAAATGAACGTCAAAACCCATGAAAATATTCCTTCAACATTCATTTTCAATATTTCTACTGTTTTTAAACCTCAATGAAATATTCAATGTCATTTTACCTTTTAGATTTTTTGTGCAGATCAAGCCAGTGCCAGAGAAAGGGTCAAAAACAGAAAGAAGAAAGGGAAAGAATTACTTGGCTTGGCGAACACCATAACAAACTTCCACAGTGGGTGGATTGTATAGAGAGTCTTAACTCTTTACAGGATTATTCCCATGGATTTTCATGATCTTTTATATGATTGAGGGCAATAAAAAAAACAAATTTATTACCTTTATTGTAGTCTCAATCATATACATGATTATAATGATTTATGGGAATATTTCTTTTTAGAACAGAGATATTCATTTAAAAAAGGATTAAAGGGGTTATAAACATGTAATGACAGCATTATTTACTACAAAACTATTTCAAAATCTGTTTAAAAATAGCCATTTCACAGTTTTTTTTAACAGCACTTGACTGAAAAGTGAGGGCAATCGTTTTTGCTTGTTTCAAAAAGACATCATCCACAACAGATTGATAAATTTCATGCTTCCATAGCCCACAGATGACGTGATGGCAAATGTCACTTGAATATTTATATTAACCAAAAAACTGCTATACCGTTGCGTGCCAGATAAGCATTTGATTTTTTCAAAATACGCCCTCACTCTCCAGTCCAGTACTCCTTTAATTATTTGTCCATGGCCATACTATACCTCTCTATTTTTTTATGTAATTTCATTGTAATCTGTTACAATTCTTTGAATGAGAGAGGCTTAATATTTTTCATTTGATTTTAACTCTTAATTTTTTCTTTAAGCACCAGTTTTATAGCTGAATGAAAGAATATTTGCAGCCAATTTTTAGGTGTGAATTTACACATTTTACATAAGTGAGCCTTAAAATGCACAAAGAAATACAGAAAAACAATCATTAGATCACTTTGGGCAATTTATATACCTAAATGCTTCCAGTTTCAGGGAAACTGCTGTGGTGGTGCTTCAAACTATATGTTACAATTGGGTCTGTTTGGTTCAAATGTTTTCAGGAGTGTCAGGGTTATTTGGTTTTTAAAACATCTCATATATTATGATTTTCTCAAGTAGGGTACACAAGTATAATAAGATGTTCCTATACTATTCAATATTTGTGAATCACAACCACAAAACGTCGTGGTTTTGCAATTTTTGCTGTTCATTGGTAGATTTTAATGTTGTCAACATTTATCAATATAAGCCTAGTGGCTTATTGACACACTGCTTCAGATCATTCATTGGATAATGGTGGCTTGTGTTGGGTTGTAGACTGTAATGTTATATGTTTAATGTTGTGTGTTAAGGGTAGTATGTTTTATGTAGTTTTTTTAATGTAGTATGTTTGTTTACATATATTGAGTGAAAAATAAAGCTTCTTGACTAAACCTATTGTGATGTTTTCAAGCTCTATTGTTGTATTTTTAGCATAATTTTTACAGTCCAGCATTTACACTTAAATTAGGGAATACCGTTACCGTAAAATTTACGGGGTTTTTTGTATGGAAAAACTGCTTCCATGACTTTTACCGTTTTTTTTACGGTATTTTGAATCAACGGTCCAGCATTTACGGTATTTTAAATCTACGGTCCAGCATTTACCGTATTTGAAATCTACGGTATAGCATTTACGGTATCTTAAATTTACACTTTACTCCAAGTTTACGGTGCAGCATTTACGGTCAAACTAAAATATACGGTCACATTGGGGAATACGAATACCGTAAATTTTACGTTTTTTTAATGGACCAACTGCTGCCATGACTTTTACTGTTTTTTTGTTTTTTTACAGTGTAATGCTGAGGTTGGCAAAGTATAAGTATAACGGATTTTTACTCCGGTGGCTTAGCTACAAAATTGGGTGAAATTGTGACATTTTGGATTGAAGTAGCAAACTTTGCACACTTATTGTTTAGGTCCTACAAAAAAACTCACGACACCGAATTTGAAGTCCAGGTCAGGGTAAAACCAAGGCCAAAAAATCAAAATTAAAAACTATCACAATTATCTTGAGAAGCATATCAAATTATTTTGCTGGTCATAAGGAATCCAACAAGGTATATTTCATGTATATTTGACACATGCTGTTATGTTGTTATGACTGAATAATGTTAAAGGTCATTGAACTTTCAATTGTTCACTGTACAGGGGTCAAAACTCCGGCGGCACTGTACAAACTATTTTGCCTTATAACTCCAACAAGGGACATGCTGGATTTGGCAAACTATTATACTTCATTAAATTTTATGATCATAGGATTCACTTGGTATGCTTTGCGAAAAGATTGGAGTAGACTATTAGTTTTGACCCATACAGTGACAAAACCAAAATTCAATGAAATTTATCTTTCCAGCCATAGCAATATAAGCAATGGTGAAACATATACCAAAATATACCTTGTTGGATAACCAGCCGAATAATTTGATATGATATTCCATAGAGTTGGGGTATTTTCCAGATGTGACTGTACAGTGATCATTCGAAAGCTCAGTGACCTTTTACGTTATTCAGCCATAGCAACATAAGAATAGGTGACACATATGATAAAGTATACTTTCTTGGATTCCTTATGATTAACCGAATAATCTAACATGCTTTTCAAAAGGATTGGGATATTTTTTCAATTTTGACCTTGGTTGACCCTAACTTAGGTTTTAAAAATCGGGCAGACCTGTATAGAATTGTTTTATACATCCTCAACAATAAGTGTGCAAAATTAAGTACTTTAATCTAATGTGTCACGTTCTTTTGGTCAAGCCATCGGACTATAAACAGATGTCCCAGTCAAACATCGCTGGTCCTCATTTATACCGAACTCTTATACACCCTAACTTTCAAACTTTCACCCCTTTTATGAGATAAATAATTCTACCAATTTTCCCCAAGAAATTTAGGGAATTATCCTAACATGCTTGATGTATAACGTTGAAATTTAAGAAAAGGACATTTCTCTTAACGCGATTATATCCTTTTTGCAACCAATTTAGGGGTGTTATCTCATGCTGCGAAAATAATGTTGCTGACCAATTGAAACTAGTTTAAATACTGAAGTTAGAAAAGTATAAGTATAATGGATTCTACAGAAGTTGAGACGTCAGGTCAAACATCGCTGATTCTTAGTCCTTAAATAATTCCAACCTACCTAAAATTTCATTACTTTTAACCTTTCCCAAGAAAGGGAATGGTTTTAAAAGACTTAATGATTAACGTTGACATTTAGGAGAAAGTACAATTTGATCAATAACGACAAACGTACCGTACCGTTTACAACAAAAGCCAGAGTTTTGAATGAACAAGATGTTTGCTTACACTCCATGTTTATTACCAATGTATGTATGTATATATGTATATATATATATATATATATATATATATATATATATATATATATATATATATATATATGTGTGTGTGTGTATATAAAGTGTGTGTGTGTTTATATATGTGTGTATATATATATATATATATATATATATATATATATATATATATATATATATCGCGATATTTTAAGGGTATATATATATATATATATATATATATATATATATATATATATATATATATATATATATATATATATATATATAGGTATATATATATATATATATATACATTTAAAAACATGGAAATTAGAAAATTATGAAAAACAAATTGCACATTAAACAATTTGCAAAGTGAGAAATTTTTCAATAGCTATAGGTTTAACAAATTCAATATGATTGAAAAGAACTTATTGTTTGTTAGTTGTATCTGAACTGCATAACAGAGTGTGTTTAATGTTTAAACCCTTTATGATATTGACATTCTGCGCATACGAACTTCAAAAAAGGTCCGTGGGCCGGCTTATGGACCCAAGATGCGTTGTAGAAATCTAGCGATTTTCCTTTTTCTGCAGGACATTTTACCCAACAAAACTCAAATACTGCCTGCTCGAAATGAGATAAATTATTTGAATTAATTGAGAATGCCTGGAGTTAACAGGACGGTATGATGCACTAAAAACAGAAGAATAGAATCAACTTCTGCTTAAATGGTCCTAAAACGTTGCTGCCTTTCGGGAAAAAATAAATGATAATGGTAAAAAGCTTATCAGTAATATTTCCTTAGACTTTCCAATTTCTTTTCAAATACACGGATTTTAGGGTACGGTTTCCTTGGGTGTGCAAATCAACCTAAAGGCCGTGACACACCGAACGCGACGCGGCGGGCGATTTTATTAACAAAATTAAATAAAACAAAGCAAAAGATACATTTTGACCGCTTTTTTTCATAGATGGATTGTCATCGCATGGCTATTCAGATGATAATTGAAAATTGATTGGAAGGGCGATTTTACGCCCATTATAGCAAAATTCGCGTCGCGACAGAAAATCGCGCCCAACGAAAACGAATTTCTCCAGTCAGACAGTTTGAACAAAAAAGCATTTCTAGCTAATTTTCCAGTATCACCAGAAAGCCTCAATTGTAAACTTCATCGTATGTGAGCAAAAAGTCAAAGCATCTTATAATATTTGTTTCCTGTATGATTATCTAAAATATCGCTCGCCGCGTCGCGTTCGGTGTAACGGCCTTACCTATACGTGATTTTCCATCATTAGTTTTGCTGTTCTTTACTGAGTGGCTTGAATTATCATAATCTGATAATAGGTAATGTACGTCGCATTCAACATGCCGTGTATGCCCATACTGACCTCCACGTAACTCAAATAGCTTTTAGGATAGACCCATTCGCAATCAATACTTTTCAAAATTAAGAAAAAAACATGTTTCTCTCTTATTGTGCTTTACCATTCCTTTTAATTTCAAAAGTTGAAAACAGTACAAAAACGGGGAAAACACATTCACGGGGCATCTGCTAAGTGTAACAAATTATTTCACCGATTTTAAAAGTGGAAAGGGAAAATAAGAATTGTTCATATTCGTTGCGGATAAAGATTTGAAAACTTAATGGCATATTTTTTAATATTCATGTTTTACCCTTGATAGATACAATTTAAAGGAAAAGGAATTCCTACACGTGCATGTATTTGTCAGAAGGATACTAGAAATGCAATTAAGTGGGACACCGGTTACGAAGATGTTTTCTTCAATCTTCACTTAATTTCATGACAGTACCTACATATACTTTATGGAAAACTATTAGAATTAATAGTGTTGCATAAAACATCACTAAATACTGTGAGATTAGAAAGGGAACGGGCGCGACAGTACAAACGTTAATTTTATTCAAGACGACAAACGCTGCCTTGAGGAAAATTGAATGCTTATGATTTGCATCAAAATGAGCACAAGTAAACAATATATCTGTTTCTAACCCGGTTAGAGTTTTGAGTTTTGACGTAACTGTGAATGGTAATGAAAACACGGGATCTACGACAACAAAAAGTTGTTGATACGACATCAGTTACATCAACAGTAACGTATCATGTTGATTTGTAAGACCTTAAATTAAAATCGTAGAAACACACCGTACCATTTGTGAATATCTTTTATATGAAATATGTACCTGAATATCTTTTATGTTACCAAAGTACTAAACTATTTACACACTTTCTCATCAATTAGTCAGTAAACCTTTTATGATTTTATGGACACTTGCGATAACTAAATAATAACTTCATGATAGATCGAAGAAAAGTCTGCATTTTGTTTAATAGAAGTACATATGATCCATTGCGTTGATAATATAATTTAAGTGATATTGATAGATCGAAGTATGTAAGCTAATTCTTTTATTGTCAAAGGATAATTTCAGTGGTCAAGCAAGTCTATCTTATATGAACAGGGACTTTTAAAGATACAAAATAGTAAAGAAACCAGTCAGAAATATTATTCTGTTAAGGAGATATCAAAGTTTAAAGTATGGTATCATTTGTGTAGAAACGACTGAAAACAGACTAGTTGTGATGTCAATGCCTCAGATTCCACAAAGTCGTTATGTATTCTGTCATATTTTGTCCTGCAATTTTGAGGCTTAAATTCATGGGATATGTCGGAAAAGTAGTAAAACTGAATCTAGTTAGAGCATTTACAATATACCACCTGAAGAAAGGTCGAATCTTCTTAACGGAATAAGATATTTAAATGCTTTCTTCACCATTTTGTTTCTTTTAAAGTCTTCGTTCATATAATATGGACATGCTTGACCACTGAACTTAACTTTTAATTTAGCTACTTTATTCCTTCAATAACAACATAATGTAAGATACAACAAGTTGTTATGTTTTCTGCTCTAATGAATGTACTAAGGTCCTGAATAAGAAACATATACCTTTTTCAGTGCTACGTACATAGACTGCTTCAATCCTTCATATTGGATTTATTACTGGTATGATGCGCCCACGTACATGCATTCTAGATTAAAATGCATTAAGCGTTGAAAGGTTAGCATTCGTAAAGTTAGATAGCAAAATGATTGTTTCTTTTTATAAATAAAATTGAAGGCATTTATTCCCCATAAGGCTATGGTAGATTTGTTATTGATTATACTTAATATATGTTCAAAATTCAACGTATTCAATGCCTATAATAAGTCATAGTCATCTTCAATGAGACTCACTTCTAATACACAATCACAAAAGCTACACTAAAAAAATGTAAAAGTCGTTTCCATCGCCAGTTTCTCAACACATTAAAATAGTCATTCAATTCAAAGTTTTTATTCTATACGCGAGCAAAGAAATGCCTAGGGATGCATTTTCTTTCGATCATATATATATATTAAGCGTAACATTTTGTTATTCAAGTTTTCCACTTTGGTACACGAGAATAATCTTATGGGCGACAAACTATATATTTGTTCTTGTCGAGACTATTTTCTCCTCGTGTGAAATGAATAAGTATTAACAAAATGTTATGTCTTCGTGAGCATTTTGACGGTACATGCCACTGGCAAGAACGCTTCATATTTTGCAAGAAAAGTTATTGATATCTTATACGACTTTATAGCAGTTAAGTGTACGGTACTAAGATCTCGCGTTCATTCCATTATATAAATGTTTAACTGCAATTGACAGCGGCAAAAAGTAGGATTATCATTTAACATTTAGCAATTTCCCAATTTCCTTGTCTTTGTTGAACACACGAGATGAGAGCTTCGTGTGATATTTTGTAGAAAACTTCATCAATTAATCAGTTTTGTCTTATCATATTTTATCTTTATAGCCTAGTGCTTTTCATCACGAATATTTGACGTTTATTGCAATTAAATGGAAGAGTTGAAAAAAAACTGAGAATTTTCGACGAAGTCTTAGATTATGTAATGACGATATCATTGTAAGTGTTGATAGTTTCACCAATGGTTATGTGTTATCAGCTTATGCTATAAAACATGGATTTCACGAAATTACTTTTATATGCAATCATTCAGAATTACTTGTTTTAATCTAAACTACATTGTACATATTTAATTCTGAATTGTTTTTTTTTTGTCCACTTTTTTCTTAAGATACCCCGTTTAATAATGTTGAGTATTGATATATGATTTCTTTTCTTTTCTTCATGTTAAGTTTGTGTCGTAACATATTTGTTAGTTATGTTTTCATGGGGGTTTCTGCCTCGATAAGCCTTTCTGGCTTGAGCAGATAACCCCCTTACTATCCCTTGCAAATTGTCACAAATGTATGTAAAGCTCAATTATTATTTTCTTAAGCTGTATATTGTTGTATTTGCAAGAGAGTGAAAATAAAGTTACAATCAATCAATCATATCCATGGATTTAGTTGACACCGCCAAGGTCTTTGTCTCACAAACCTATTGGATATCACAAATACAGTGATGTCTACCCTTTCCTTTAGTGCATATTTCAAAGCACTAATGAAACGGTCGGAAAAGGTCAGAAAGCCTCAATTGTAAAGTTCATCATGTGTAAGCAAAAAGTCAAAGCATCTTATAATATTTGTTTCCTGTATGATTATCTAAAATATCGCTCGCCGCGTGTTTGGTGTGTAACGGCCTTAATGATTTAAAGTACTTGCGCATACTTCTGGATGAAGTTTCAATCTGTTACTCACTGCTAATTGAAATGTAACGGAAATGAAAGATTAAACAAAAACTGCTATCATCCACAATAGTTAGTTGCGTACAATATATGCACCTTGAACTACCAATTCGACATTTCTACATTGTCATAGATTTTCGCTCTAGCTAAAGCTAAATCCATCCGAGCCATTAGGCTCATTGAGCCGGTGCTTATCCCCGGTTTCCGTGGCGCAAGCGGATGGATGGGACGCCAGCTGAGTGGAATGAAGCAAGTAAAGTGTCTTGCTCGTGGACACAATGCAGCGCTCACGAGAATCGAACTCGGTACCACTCGAATACGAGCATGACTCCTTAACAACTGAGCCACAGCACCTCATTCGACCTCTGGATTATACTGTTCTTATTTTAAAAAATGCAGGCTTTTAAGTCATTAAAATTCATGGTGTGATATTAGTAGGTAAAGTGTCCGTAGACATTGTAATATTCAAATGTCAAAGCTAGCTCACGAATAATTGTTGTTGATGTGTATGATAGGCTGTCAAGATTAAATGTAGTTTTATATCAGTGCAATACATTGCTCCCTACGAGGCATATATTTTGATTAATTGCTCTTTTTCCACAATAGATTGAGGTAGCTTTAGGATATATATCCATATGTTGTTGGCAAGATTTGACTTAATTTATAAGAATTTAAAAAGAGCACGTTTAATTTTGTTGACTCAAGTAATTCATTTATGACAATATATTCTGTTTTTAAGGAAATTTATCTATTGGGAGCAATAAGTACAACCGTACGGCAGGTTTTGATACATTTATATAATATAAAGTGTTCTTTTAGCAGGTAGGTCAAGGGCCACTGTCACGTGTTTCCGGCAGCATTTACAGGGATCCTTTGTTGAGGTTAATGGTCTAATGTGATATGACTTGGTTGTTAAAACGCTCAACTCACACTAAAGCCAAGTTTTCCGATACCGGAAATTCTGTCCCCTGAATATTTCTTAAAAGATTCTGTACTCCTGTACTACGGGGTCATCGATATATTGTTTTCAATAATAATATAAGTATTTTCACGAGTTAAATTTGGTTTTTCCGAGTTTGTTTCGTTTTCATCAGGGACATATTCTACAATATTACAACACCATTCGTCTATGTGACTGCCTCCTCCATCGAACAATGTATTCCCCTTTTTGACTGCTTCTCCCTGTAAAACCAGTGGCGGCGCTACTGGGGAGTTGGGGGTATTTGCCCCCACGAGATCGCTTTGTCCCCAATTCATCCAAAAAATTTAAAAGAACAAATTTGCCCCTCTCTTGCTTCTCATGACCAAAATTCTGGCGCTGACATTAAAACGATATCAACTTGTATCCATATATATATATATATATATATATATATATATATATATATATATATATATATATATATATATATATATATATATATATATATATATATATATATATATATATATATATATATATATATATATAAAATTGACTTAAAATACAAAGACACAAATTCTCGGACCGCTTTAAGTTCAACAGGGAAATAGAGTTGGCAAATGGCATTTACCCCGAGTAAATGTGCAATTATCTGTATCACCCGCCAAAAAAATTACCCATAAATATCTTGAAGAAAACCACCATTTTGACCGTACCACATCCTCAAAATACCTATACGCCTATGGCATAACCCATATCTAAGTTGGAACTCCACATTGCTCATATGATCATAAAAGGCACAAAAACTCTTAAAATGGATTCTTCACTGAGCCCATTACCCGCTACAGATGACTACTTACACTCAGGGGTGGAGCCAGGTAAAAATGGATTTTAGGTGGGGGGGGTGGGGAGTGGGGGGAGGGGTGGGGGTGGAAGGTGGTGCGAGCCATTCCAAACCATATCATCTTGAATAATTTGTTTTATACACAGTTTTGTCATCATCACTGGAACATAAGTGGAGTAGAAAGGAAACAGAAGCGTATGAAGCGGGGGCAAACTGCCCTGAGAGAAGTTCATCTTCAAGGTCACATGCTATCTTCCCAGTTGGGAGCAAAAATGGGAAAATATAATCATTAAAGAGTCACAGACAGCGAGAGGCAACATGCGATTAATCGGTTTAAAATATCATTCAAACAGCAAAAAATTATATCAAAATTGATCAATTTACAGCATTTTTAATTTCCAGTTGTTATTACGCAATAATATGTGAAAACGAGGGGAATCCTTTTTCACCTTCTGTAAAACCTTTGTTTTGTATTCCTCTGTCAATGTTGTTTGAAATAATGCATTGGACTTCTGGCAAATGTTTTCAGAATTTAGTCATACCCCGAATTGTCATGTATCTAGAACAGACATTTGGAAATTCACAAGTTGAATTCGAAGGTCAAAATTTAAAGAATTTGAGATATGTTCCTCTTTCTAACTATGTCACAAATTCCGCACATATGATCAAATCTTGAACAATTGGTTTAGTCATAAGTTGAAAATTAAATAAGCTTTTTACAAATTGTAAAAACTGTTTGAACCATATTAGTTTGCCCAAAATGAAGGCAACTTCCGAAAATCAAGAAGATTTCCCGAAAATTAAAGATTTCCCGATAACATGGATTTTGGTAAAATTGAAAGAAAAACTTCCCGAAAAATATCGAGAAATTTCACTAAAATTGAAGAAATTTCCTAAAAAGCAAAGAAATTTGCCCGAAAATAAAGGCAACTGCTCGAAAATGAAAAAAATCTAAGAAAGGAAAATTATTATAATTTTTGGTTAAAATGAAATACTTTCCGAAAATTGAATAAACTCTGCGAAAATGTAAAGAAATATTTCTAAAAAAGGAGGAAAGTTTCCTATACTCGAAGAAATTTTTCTGAAAATCGTACAGAATTTTCCAATAATGAGAAGGCAATTTTCCAAAAAGTAATTCCCGATCAGCTTCAACTTTTGATGGTTACCAGAGCAATTTTCTAATTTAAGAAAATATCATGCCCCACTCACCCCGGCCGGATCCGCCCTGCTTATACCTCCGTTGTTCGCCCTTTACTTGTGTATATGTTTTTTTCTTTCTGGAACCGTTTATACATTGTCTAATAGAAAACGTCGAAATAGAGTCATTCGTTTCAGCTGCAACAATTATGACTGGGGACAAAGTATCATCGACCTACAAACTTCACTCAACCTTCAAGCCCTATAGAATCGTATAGCAAATTCTAATTACTTATGGTTTATAAGAATACAAAATTCAAGTTATTCCCTATTCAAATCCCACACACACTTGCACTAATAGAGGAAACATAATGTCAACCTCAAAGGTACTCACCCATGATTAACATTTTAAATATTCATTTTTTCCATTCAAATACCACAGCATATAACAACCTCTGCTGCTAGCCGTATAGCAACTTCAAACGACTTTTTCTACATGAAGTAATATTCTTTTGCCCTCTCCAATACCTTTAGCTCACTTTTTTTACATTTTTGTATGGCTTTTTATTTTATTTCATTATTCTTACTCCCTTGCATGAAGCTGTTCAGTTATAACATTCTATAGCTGTCTAGGTGGTTCTTCGAACGCTAGTAGTCAAAGTCAAAACAATATTCGGAAAAGTTAGATAAATTTAAAAACATTATCGATGGCCGTAATAAGCCACCGTAGAATTGAGAGGACCAAAATTTCAAGGAAATTCTGTCCGATCGGACGGAATTTTCGGGGGACAGTATTTCCTGTTACACCGGCAACCAGATGAGTGAGGAACAAATGCAGGATGAGGAGCAGGAGACGAATTTCCTAAGAAATTATGTCCGACCGGACGGAATTTTCGGGGGACAGTATTTCCTGTTACACCGGCAACCAGACGAGTCAGGAACAAATGCAGGATGAGGAACACTGGAGACGCAGACAACAAACGTCTGCCTTCGATGTCAGGCATATCTTTCTGAGCGGTTGTGGGCCGGGAAATTCTTTTAGTTGAATTTCTAGAGACCTGAACCTGGAACCTCCGGCGCTCCACCACCTGAGCCATTTATCTCATATTGGTACTAAATATGCTTCACTCCAATGACATGTGTATATTGCCTTAGCATGAAACTTAAAAGGCAAAACTCATTAATTAAGTGACGTACAATTTTAAGTTATATGTTACAGGTGGGTATAACGTGTAACAGGCGGCCAGGTAAACTACGGTAACCTTGAAATGCAAAGAAATATCGTCATGCTTTAAATTATGCAAAGATGATTGATGCAAATACTTAAGGGATAATAGTAATAATGATAATGACGTTTTAAAACTATTCAAAAGTGAGAACGATGTAAGATCAAATCTGTTTAATCAATCATTTTTATACCGTTTATGGACTGTTTTGTAGTATTTTTAAAGAGGAAAATGGTAACGTTTATTAGACAAGATCAACATTGCATGACATATATGATATATATATATCGCAAAGCCTCTTTTATCTTTTTTCATTAATACCCATAAAAATGAGAAAATAAGGAACAGACTGTTAATCAAAATAAGAGACCATACAACATTCCCCTGTTATTTCTCACGGAAAACGTTTTATTTTAATTATATTTGATTCAGCTATTAAAGCAACGTTCAAAATACCGATACAATTTAAATTGGGAGGTCACAATCGTATCTATAACTGAGATAATTATCACTAGTGCTAGATGAGCAGAATTAGCTTTTGTCAGTCAAACAAATTGCAACAGTTTGTTTTATTGTAGATTCCTGTTTATTAGGTAGTTCTTGATGACACATGCAAAATGGGACACAGGTTTCAACACAGAAATTACCTAATTTCCATAATTTCAAAATTGCCACCATTTTTCCATTTTGTGGTCAATATACAAGCACACATTAAGGTATTCATTCATTTCGTTCCCTTTTGGATGCATACTGTGAATTAGTACTCAAGTTCATCTAATGGTATGTTTGTACCTAGTCCGTCTAAAACCTTTTTGCAGAATTCAGTGCAGTAAACCTTGCATACCTTTAGGTCACAGTACTCCATACATTTGTAACGTATTATCTTCAATATGGCATACATGAGTTGGCTTGCTATCCTTTCTCTCAGGCAACAAAATTTCGCATTGGATATTCTATACCCAATCGTCCAGTTTCAGTGCTATGTTTCCTACCCATACTTGGGTGTGCAAATAAAGTAAAAGAATGGTACCTGTCAGCATCATGCATTGGTGGAAGTCTTTTTATGTCGACACTCTTCAAGCTCTTAACCTCCTTGTCCCCAAACAGCTTTCTCTCCAAGCTAATTAAAGTTGTATCTCGTTTACCGAACACACCTACCAATGCTTTGGCCCAGCATTTATGAATCCATCATGGCTAGCTCAACTCAACATGAAACATTCGCACACAACCTTTGCCAATGCCCTGGAGTCCAGACGTGGTATCACATCCACATAACACATGTAGAAATGGTAGGTACGTGCATAACCGGCTTCCCAAAGTTGCACATATTGCCTGGATATTCCACAGTGGTCTCTTTATTGCACTCTTCTCTGACTTCATGAACAAACTGGTACCCGGTTTATGGTGGTGAGCACAGAAGCACAAGGCTGTCGGTATCCTCCGCAATTACAAATGTCTTGTTATTGGCCATATTGACTGCTCTCTGAACAAAAACAGATCGGCATCGTTTTCTGCATGGATGGTGTATACTCTCTTTCCGCATCTCATCCGATAGCATACTTATAAATGCCTGCTTATTTTCTTTGTTTTGCAAGAACGTTTTCTTTTCCATCTTAAGTAGCAAATCGACGGCTAGTTTGACCTCATCAGAAAATTGCCAATGCCGTTGATGTGCTACAGTTTTCACAGTCTCTTGTAGATATCCATCAAACACAACAATCGGATAGATATACTTTTTGACCATGCATATGTAAGAGCTGATGATCTGTCTGTATGTTTGACTCTGTGTCCATGCGAAACGTTGAAGAAGAAAACCGCCATCCAAAACATTGCTTTCTGCTTCAGGACCTGGGGTCTCAGGGGTATCTTTACAGCGTTTGGAAATGGCACCTGCAAGTTTTGGTTTCGTAGCGGAGTTTAGAAGGCCTTGTTTTGTGAAGAGCTCATGATTTTCTCAGGGTACGCATTACGATTCCCCTTTAAAGCATCAACTTCAGAACTAATTAATGCTGCAGCTGCATTCGCCATCTTGTGCTTTATTGCTTCTTTCTCCATCTTCTTGCTGACTGTCAACATAGTACTTTTTCATAATTTCTCCAACAAGCCTCTTTAAGTAGAGGGCAACATTGACTTATGATATCAAAAAATAAGACTTATGATATCAGAAAATAACGGGTTTTGAGGTTCCGACGTACAATATGGATTTTAAGTCTTGAACTATTGTCTGATAAATGTTATTGCACAATGGGCTCAAAATAACAATGACAACCAAATAAATCACAAGGAATTTCTCATTTAATTAAATTCATCTATTTGTATCCTTTTAACATGTATACACTTGCTAACGACATAATTATTTAAATATTAAACAAAACAGACATGCGGTTGTAAAAATATGAACATCTTAAGATTTTAACTTTATATCTTGCCTACTCATTAATATGCATGGAATCGCCACCAAAAACAAGGCACATCTACAGACCATGGACTATTAGTGTAACACATATGAACTGAAACCGTTACTGTGTTTACAGGCTGTTTTCAACAAAATCATATTAAGCCCCGCCCACTATGCATATTAATGAAATTCAATATTTTTGTACCATGAACATGTAGACACTAGCTAACAACATGATAACACCAAATACGAAACAAAACAGACATATGGTTATTTAATTATGTATGGTTGAGATATCGTGTTTACAAGCTGGGCGTCACACACATACATACACACACGCCATCATAACCGCATAGATTCCTGATGCTGATCGCATCGGAACCAATAAGTAAAACAATACTTTGGAAAATACTTTTTGACAGGATTTTATTAAACAACAAGATAATGATTTTATATTTTGTTATATACATTATGATTTGTCATGTAATAATGTATTTTGGTAAAAAATATGTCCTTTGATGTATTTTGGACAACTTGACCGTTTACCTAGCTATACAGAGAGGTCATTTGGGTTTATGAATATGTTCATTAGATTCACTAGGTCATGTTTCTATTCACCTCTAATACACTTATTGGGCTGAAAACGAATAGTTTTCGAGATAATTGACCATAAAATTAAAGGATGGCTGCCATTTTGAAATTATGCAAATTAGGTAACTTCTACGTTGAAAACTGTGCCCCATTTTGGATATGTTATTAAGAACTACCTAATGAACAATAATCAACAATATAACAAACTATTGCAATTGGTTTGATTCAAGGTCCAATTTTTTGCTAATTCCGCTCGTCTATATCTGAATGTTAGAGCTCATGATATGTTGTACGCAATGCAATCCAACGGATGTTCAACAACTTTGTGCTATTAAGCTAGGTCTCTACCTTTTTTTAGGCCCCATAGTAACTCAAAGAAATTTCATTGTCACAACAGTTCTACAAGATTCTTATTACTTCCAGGCTGTCAAATTTATGTCACGTTCTTTACATCCAATTCTGTTATCTATTTTACATTTGAACTTACCAATATTAATAATACTATGCCAGCAGCGTTGCATGCATCATGGTATATATCGTGGAAGATTAGCTGTTGGTTTTCAACTTGTGGGATGAATATTAATCACGAATATAATTGCTGGCCTCGGTGTAATTATTTATTCATTCACTGGACTGAATATTTTCGAATTATTTCACAGTATATTTATACATTTGTAAAACTATCAACAGAAATATATATTTTTGTCATGGAAGTTAAATATTTTGTAAATAATTTTTGTTTAAGATATTTTGTGATTAAGATATTGCTGTATCTGAATAACCTGTTACAATATTCCAAAAATCTATATAATTAATTTATTAATTTGTGAGTTTCATAGATTTGCATATTGATAATAAAAATACTAAGAGTTTAGTCTTAAAAATTTTCTGGCTGAAAAATACAATTGGGTAGGCGGATTACGACTCATTTTAGTTTGAAGCAATTTCTCTCTGAACTGAACTCATAACTCACCCTACTAAACTTCGTTCACTCGCTGACGTAAACCAATAAACCGTTTAGCAATAACAGACAATCTAAGCATATGAAAGTTATTGATTACATGGGATTAAACAGTCCGGGAGATCTTAAACTTCTGGTGTAAAAATAATTACACCAGAAATTGTAGATTTGTATTTATTGGGTTTCTTGGATGCCGCCATTTTTAACGTATACTAACGCTAAGTAAATTAGTATTTTAAAATAGGCGTGGGGATATTCTTGACAGTAAAAACACATATCAAATGAATATTCATTAACTTTGACTGCACTTTTCAAATCTACCGCGGGTTTCCGATTTAAAAATAACAATAAACTACCATTGATCTTCATGATTTCTCCAACTTTATCCGTTTTATCACTTTTGTTTTGTAATAATGATAAAAAACAATTTTATGAATACAAATTGATGGAGTCTAACAGTTTTAAATAATAGACAATGTCGGAAAAACTGATTAAAGGCATAGTCTGAATCAAAATGGCGACGTCCATAATTATGCTGTGGGCGAGTGCGCATGCTCAAATGTTTGCAGATTCGGGTGTAATTCTTTTTACACCAGAAGGTCGACATCATCCAGACTGCTAAAAACGCTGTTATGTATGCAGTAACGTACCTTACTATTTCACTTTAACATTTCACATGCGTGCATATATATCAATAACATGCGTGCATATATATCAATAACATGCGTGCATATATATCAATAACATGCGTGCATATATATCAATAACATGCGTGCATATATATCAATAACATGCGTGCATATATATCAATAACATGCGTGCATATATATCAATAACATGCGTGCATATATATCAATAACATGCGTGCATATATATCAATAACATGCGTGCATATATATCAATAACATGCGTGCATATATATCAATAACATGCGTGCATATATATCAATAACATGCGTGCATATATATCAATAACATGCGTGCATATATATCAATAACATGCGTGCATATATATCAATAACATGCGTGCATATATATCAATAACATGCGTGCATATATATCAATAACATGCGTGCATATATATCAATAACATGCGTGCATATATATCAATAACATGCGTGCATATATATCAATAACATGCGTGCATATATATCAATAACATGCGTGCATATATATCAATAACATGCGTGCATATATATCAATAACATGCGTGCATATATATCAATAACATGCGTGCATATATATCAATAACATGCGTGCATATATATCAATAACATGCGTGCATATATATCAATAACATGCGTGCATATATATCAATAACATGCGTGCATATATATCAATAACATGCGTGCATATATATCAATAACATGCGTGCATATATATCAATAACATGCGTGCATATATATCAATAACATGCGTGCATATATATATCAATAACATGCGTGCATATATATCAATAACATGCGTGCATATATATCAATAACATGCGTGCATATATATATCAATAACATGCGTGAATATATATATCAATAACATGCGTGCATATATATCAATAACATGCGTGCATATATATCAATACTTTCCTTCTCGCTGTTTGAAATGCATTAATTTTGTATTTTTAATTCAATCAAAAAATGTCATGATTGTTTTCTAATTCTTTTGTATATGCATTCCATTTATAGCCCAGTTACTTCCGCAGGCAAACTATCGTAAACAACACATCCAATTCAATGGCTATCACATTACTTAATTTCTTGATTAGAAAATTAAACATTCGTTTTCCCCATGTTAGGTACTATGGATTTTTACTTTGTCTTTACTGCTGTTAATTTTTCCAGAAGACATACACGGATTGCAAAGACCGTAACATTGTGATAGTGTAGTACTTCAAATTATGCGAAATCATATAATGAAACATAATATAATGTGAATGAAAATATTCATTATATACCATGTCGTATCACATAAGTAATACTATACTCATATAATGAAGTTACG
Organism: Chiridota heheva; assembly: GCA_020152595.1. NCBI lineage: Eukaryota > Metazoa > Echinodermata > Holothuroidea > Apodida > Chiridotidae > Chiridota > Chiridota heheva. The sequence continues at coordinate 1,163,075 of JAIGNY010003103.1, forward strand.
TTAGGAGTAAAATACATCTAAATTTGACTGCGTTGACAGCAAAACACAAAAATATGCGTCATATTTACATACCACTTATATATTAGATAATGTTTTAAATTTAATGTATGTACCCCTTCATATATTGATGAATGCCTTTTATTTTTTCATATCTGCATTTCTTTGTACTTTTCCCTTCTGGGCATATGAAATGAATCTGAATTGCTCGACTGCTTCGGGAGAAGCTGCCAAATAAACGTATCTTTTCGCATGTATCCTTTGTAAGCATATATCATTTACATTTACATGGAATAAAACACAATTCATCCCATGCTCTAATATTTCATAAATTTTGTATCGTAAGAAACCCAATAGAGGTATTGAAACCTTTATTCGGAGAATCTACTTGTATGCAAATTACTTTTACGTATAGGTATAAAAACGATTAGGCATGGGTGTGGGTTTGATTAAACATATACAAAATACATAAATGTCTTTGTTCGATTATGAATTTTAGCATTTAAAATATTCAAATGTGTATACTTAATTTCTGGTATATTACTAGTCTATTTATTTTTTGTTTTTTGATGGCTTATCATATTTCTTTGCCGGTGTGTAGCTATTTCTAAACAAACGGGTTTAGGGTTTGTATTACCACAAAACAATTTATAGCATATAGCAGAAATTGAATTTTTCATCGTTTTCAATGACTACAATTATAATGGGCTATTCAACTTAAAACTATCATCAATATTTAAAAAAAGGACTAACTTTAATTTTTCAAAATGTTACCAGAAAATGTACGTGCCGTAAAATTATCTAGCATCATGGGTGCTTTGTTTTAAGTGCTGCGTTGCATCCAAATAACGCAGAATGAAGGCTAAGTTATGCACATATTCAGTAAATATATATAACATTATTCACGTCATATATATATATATATATATATATATATATATATATATATATATATATATATATATATATATATATATATATATATATATATATATATATATATATATATATATATATATATATATATATATATATATATATATATATATATATATATATATATATATATATATATATATATATATATGTATATATATATATATAATATATATATATATATATATATATATATATATATGTATATATATATATATATATATATATATATATATTTACATATACATATATAATTATATATTTATATTAATATTTATATATATATATATATATATATATATATATACATATATTTATATATATATATATATATATATATATATATATATATATATATATATATATATATATATATATATATATATATATATATATATATATATATATATATATATATATATATATATATATATATATATATATATATATATATATATATATATATATATATATATATATATATATATATATATATATATATATATATATATATATGAATATATATATGTATATATATATATATATATATATATATATATATATATATATATATATATATATATATATATATATATATATATATATATATATATATATATATATATATATATATATATATATATATATATATATATATATATATATATATATATATATATATATGTATACCGAGTAATTATCTAAGAATCATAAACAATAACATTTAAATAACTTTAGAAGGCAAAGCAGGTCGATGAATAATTGAAAAATGTCGCAAAATATACGCCCACACTTCTGGGTCTAGTTGTCCTTTGAACTTATGTTAACGTCGTCAGCCATCCATGAATAGTCTGCTGTTTTGAATGCTTTATTCGAATCATTGTTAAATTGAGCTATAAAAACGTCATGGCATTTTACTTGGACAAAGGTATATGATATATCATGACAGTTTACCTCCATTATGATTAGTTTGGAAAAGTGCTTAGAATATGT
>JAIGNY010003103.1:1170000-1175000 GCA_020152595.1 Chiridota heheva
TTTCTGTTTTTCTCATCTTTTAAACAGCGCCATCTGTTCACGTCCGTCACGTTTCACTACCTTCATATACCCGGGCATTTTGGAAACAGGTATTTTGACTCCAGCTGTTATTGTACAACCCACAAACAAGATATTACGCTTTATGTACATATACATCAAAGTCATATACACACAAATTAACTAAATATTTTAGTTCTTTGAAACACAAATTGTATACAATGAAAACTAATAAAGACTAGTAAAAACCTAAATTATTGTTAACAAAACACGGTTTGCAGATATTGTGATTATCGGGATATCAAAATAGGGTTCCTAAAAAAATTACTTGCGAGTTTTCGTTTGCGGAAAAGGGGAGGAAAAATAACCTTCCAAAGGACTGACCTTTTTATATGATGTTATTCTAAATAGAAACTTATCGATATTCCTCTAAAGAATTGATTAATTTTGTTAGTTAATTTATCATAGCTTATATAATAATGACTTGTAGTCCAATACAAATACACGATGTAAAACGAAGTGGTTTCGAAAACCCCATCAAGCAAGAAGTTTTTATCATTAAGTCATTATTGTCCTACAGAGACAAAAGAAGTGTTGATGATGCAGTCTTAATGTTTTTAAGATTCTTGGAAACACCAAACACGGGCTACATTTGTCGACATCTCAAGTGCTTTTAAATCCATTCCCAATTGTAGATTAAATTCTTAAATTTTTCGGGCCACATTTGTCCATTAAAAATGCTTTTGCTTGTACACTAATGATTGCAGAAGATGGTCAACTATTATGCTGACGATTTACCGGTTACCTTTTTAATAAAACGGTGAGGATGAAATTGATTTTGACCGTGCAATCAAAACTATCTGATATTCAATAAAAACAAGAAGATGGTGTTTGATTTTAATAATGAGGTTGTTGAACAGGTGGACCATTACAAATATCTAAGCACTATTATTGACCGTAAACTTACCTTTAAAGACCATGCTGCAGCAACTAGAACCAAGGCGTAACAAAGGTTGTGTTTTTACGAAAACTAAAATACTTCAAAGTTGACAATATTATTCTTAGGCTCTTTTACCAGTCAGTAATACAAAGCGTGTTGATTTTCAGTACTATCTGTATATTCGGGCTGCTTGCAAAAGATTCAACTAGTAATTTAGAGAAGATCGTAAGGGCCGCAAGCCGTGTTGTTGGTGCTGACATATGTCTGAATTCCGTCTCTGGTTTTTACAATAATATGATACACCAAAAAATAACTAAGATACAATGATTGAATGACAACACACATCCACTCTTTCCACTATATATTTTCTGCCGTTCACGGAAAAGGCTTTGCATGCCACGGTCCAAAATAGCAGATTCAGGTTTTCATTTGTACCCAACTCTATTTCCATATTCAACTTGAAAGCGCTCCGATAGGTTTTTTTATTTTATATTTTAAGTCAAATTTTATATTTATTTATATATGTATATCTATGTATATATATATATATATATATATATATATATATATATATATATATATATATATATATATATATATATATATATATATATATATATATATATATGTGTGTGTATATATATATATATATATATATATATATATATATATATATATATATATATATATATATATATATATATATATATATATATATGTATATATATATATATATATATATATATATATATATATATATGTATATATATGTGTGTATGTGTATGTATGTGTATATATATATATGTGTGTGTATATATATATATGGGTGTATATATGTGTATATGTATGTGCATATGTGTGTGTATGGGCTTAAATGTATGTATATATATATATATATACATATATATATATATATATATATATATATATATATATATATATATATATATATATATATATATATATACATATATATATATATATATATATATATATATATATATATATATATATATATATATATATATATATATATATATATATATATATATATATATATATATATATATATATATATATATATATATATATATATATATATATATATATATATATATATATATATATATATATATATATATATATATATATATATATATATATATATATATATATATATATATATATATATATATATATATATATATATATATATATATATATATATATATATATATATATATATATATTTACATCTTGGACGTTATTGTATTTTACTATTTACTATTATTTACCAAAATGTTTTTTTTTCTAATTTACTGTTTTTTTTTTTTTATATATAACTTTTATGTAACTTTTATATTTATATTTCTTTTCAAATATCTTTGTATGTTTTGCTACAGGGCGACAAATTTTCATATTTTGTTGTGGACGAAATAAATTGATCTTATCTTAATATTATCTTATTTATAGGAAATATATACTAAATAATGAAATGTATCGATTTCAAATAAATTTGTTATTCCATTTCGGATGACTTGACACCACGGCTCCAGCTGTCTTCCAAAAGTATCTCGACGACTAACTGATATTAAGCTTGTAATATTTTAGGGGAGAGTCAATAAGTCAGCTTCCATTTCGAATGATAAGACACAAAATATCAACAGAGGGAATTTAATGATGAAATCATAACAAACCTGTCAAATATGTTTTAAATAATGGTAAAATTATATAACTTTATAATGGTAAAGTTCATATAGCTTTGTTCCTGTTTTTGTAATCTGTTTAGGCTTTTTCAAATATAAAGTTTCTGAAACCTCTAACCGAGTAGACATCTATAGAGCCTGTAAAGCGATTTAAAACGAAATACCAAATACAAGAGGGAAAATAAAGCATGTTTTGGTTTTTAAGTTTTGAATTTTGAAACTTTCTTTAAGAAAAGGCAGGATCAAAATTTAGATACTGTATAAGCTGCCGCAGTCAAAATTATTCTGATATATCAATGTGGTTTACATTAAGACCTGGTTAAACCCAAATCTGGAATCTATTTGGTATTTTCCTTTTTTATTCAGGCCTATTGCAGATGCTCACGTGAAGCACCGCTGTTAAGCTATTTTTACAACTGTTATATATTATACATCATTTACATTATATATGTTAGTTTATGATATCTAATTTACTTATCCTTTACTTACAAAGGCAAGTCTTCCCACATAAACACTAATGTGTCTTTAAAGGTGTTTTGCAATATATTTCAATTTCCCACAAGAATAATGATATGGCAGTCCGGAAGCATGCCTATTAATAGAAACATTTATAACGCACGAGAATATTGAAGTCATGCAGCCATATTGTTCAAATGTTGCGATAAAATGTCATACTTTTGATTTATGTACTTGAAGTATTAAAATCATTGTGTTGAATTTTCAAAATGGCCGTTTCGCGTCTAAAAGCCTAGCTTTATTGTCTATTTCATCTAATATTTCGAAAACGGCGTGGTGAACATATGAAATGGGAATAGAAAAGTTGTAGGCATGGCAGTAATGAAGGTATTTTCATAAGGTTTTAAGTTTCCCCCTAGCAAAAATATTTTTCCCAGAATTTGAAATGTAACATTGCATAAGGTTTAACGTTAGGATAGCAAAAGACCAAAAATGGCGGCTTCCATGTAGCAAAATGTTCTTGTTGCCATTAATAGGAACATTTATGTTGCCATTAATAGGCTCCTACCGGACTGTATAGTGGATACGTCGATCTCTGAGAGAACATCCAATTCATGCAATATAATGCTAAGTCTTTTATGATATTAAACAATTGTCATTATTATTAAAAATCTAACTACTGATCATAAAATTGCATTCATAAATCTTCGACGAAATTATCGCAAACTAGTTCGCATATTAAAATGGGAATATGTCAATACATCTATTAGGGAATCTAATGGGAGACTCAAAGAAATTATTTAGTATTGTGAATAAATTGGTCAGGAGAAGAAAGGAGAACCCAATGCCAGAAAAAGCAGATGAATTAATTGCTAACAATTTGCTGATTTTTTCATGGGCAAGATCCATACTATCAGGGACAGATTAAAGATTATTCACTTTTCAATCCACATAAAAGAGATTGCAAAGAATTCAGTGTTTTAGGACCATGAACGAGAACGAAGTAATGAAACTGATGTTGCAGTCCAGTTCCACTAATTTTCCAAGGGATCCATTTCCGGCAAGTTTGATAAAAACACACCTATCAGAGCTCTTACCTTTTTTAACAAGGATTGTTAATGACTCATTAACAACTGGTAGTTTTTCAACTCACTGGAAAACATCTATCATTCGACCACTTCTGAAGAAGCCTGGTCTTGATTTAATTATGTCAAATTACAGACCGGTGAATAACTTACCATTCATTTCTAAGATTGTCGAGAAAGGTATGTTAGTACAATCAAATGATCATCTGAATAGTGAGAACTTGTTACCTAAGTATAATAGCGCATGCAGGCAGTCATATAGCACTGAAACAGCACTAATCAAGGTAACAAATGACCTTCTGTTAAACATGGACCGGCAGAAAGTTACAGCACTGATAGCACTCGACCTCCCAGCTGCTATTGGTACTGTTGATCACAGTGTCTCATTGATGTGCTTCAAAAGCAGTTTGCAAGCAATGACGCTGCATTGAAATGGTTTCGTAGCTATCTTAGTGACAGAAAAATAAAAGTGCAAATTAAGAAATCTTTTCAAAAGAGCAATGCCTTCCATTCTCTGTACCACAAGGAAGCTGTGCAGGCCTTGTGGCATACAATATGTATGCTAGATCCCTACAAGGTACAATTGCCACCACTTTTCTCAATAATAAAAATGGAGTCACAATTATGGGACACGTTGATGACCATTTTATTATGAGTCGTTCAATCCTAATAATCAAAATGACGAGGTAAATTACATGTCAGCTTTATAGGCTTATGCCAACATTTTATTAAACTGGATGAACCAAAATCGACTCAAATTAAATAGTAGCAAAACCGAGTATATTAAATGTTTCCAATGTGCAAAGAATGAAGTGT
>JAIGNY010003103.1:1180000-1245000 GCA_020152595.1 Chiridota heheva
ATTCTTCATCACTTTTCAAGCAGAATAAACTTCACAATATCTTAAAGGTCCCTCCAAAGAAGCAGACAGTGTATCTGAAAGTTTCAAGTTTAAACCAATGGAATCATTGTTCAAAACCTTACCTGACATATCATTATCATGTAAACTATATAAGTTAAAATAAAAACGAAACACATCCTTCTGAATACCAGGTTGTCATAAACATAATCATTATCATCAGTCTTCAAAAATGAAATAGTTTTATTTGTATATCTAAATTTCTCAAGGTTCAAGAAAAACTTTGATGGTTTTTCACCCTCTTCAATTCATTGAGCTCGAGCTCGAATAAATATCCTTTGTAACTTATAAATCATAAATCCCCAGTTTCTTTTTAAGCCCATCAACATAGTTAATCATCCAGTTACTTATAACATTGTAATCTATCCAGTTTATTTCATTTATTAGAAAACTCTTTATATCATTCCTCTTTCATTTTCATAAGAAGAAAAGGCACTAGTTTCACTCCAAATATTCATAAGCAAAGTCTCAAAAAACAATTGATCATCAATTATAAAGCTAATAACCTCTCTATTAAGTTTATGCGCAATACACTTATCATACAGAAAACAAAGATATTCATTTATGGTATTGTCAATTACCTGAGAAATCATACTTGTACAAGACTCATGCTTTTAACAGAGAATTATTTAATTCCCAACAAATTCTACCTATTTTGATATCATTTAATTTAAAGAAGAGAAAATAACTAAATGGTCTGATCTATAACTATAAGAAATGGAGGTATTACTAGCCTTGTTCAACAAACCAGACCGTAAAATGAAATAATCCAGACTACTCTGTTCGAGAGGAGTTTTCTGATGCCAAGTAAACTTTTTGTAAGAAGGGCGTTGTACACGCCAGACATCTTATAAATCAGAATCGTTTATGAAATCAAACACGTTTTGTCGGCTACGGAGATTGTTGATATGCAAGTACTTCATCAAGTCCAGGTCTTGATTTTTTTAAATGTTCTAATAACCCACAATTAGATCGTACGGATTATAAAAAATCAGTTATTATATCAGTAATAAAATTAAAAAAGCTGGTGAGTCAACATTAGGACCATAAATGGTAATTAAGGTAAAATTATGATTCTGAATTCTTACAGAGACTGCAAGTAAATTACCATTGCCATCAATAAAAGATTTAGAGACAATGAAATCAAAGTTGACATCGAAAAGTATGGCTACACCCTTGCAATACTAGAACCGGTTGCAACATAAAATCACACCCCAATCTAAATATATTCGCTCAATCATGCTGGGATCCCAAAGAACATCCTGTTGGCAATAAATATCATTTTTGCAATTATGTTTCAAAAAGTTAAAAACATCTTTCATTTTAAAATAGGCGTGCAGTCCATACAATTAAATTAAGAAATAGAGTGATACCACAACTCGTACTTTAAAGCACAAACCATTGTCATTGACAATTGTCAGAATATGTTTCATTTCATAAAAAAATCAATAAATAAGTATGTCACGTTATGATTTCAATGTCAATACAATAAGTGTGCCACCGAATTAATCCATTATCGAGAAAGAATTTGTATTACCAAAAAACGAAAAACACAAACATTAACAAACAAGACAAACACAAAAACATACATAACAAAAGCAAAAATGTGGTAATAAAAGAAGGAAATATGACAGGCAATAAGTATTACTTTTGCAATTATGTTTCAATTAGTCAAAAACGTTCTTCTTCTTATTATTATGATTATGATTATGTTTATGATTATAATTATGATTATTATTATTATTATTATTATTCTAGTTATTATTATGATTATTATGTTTATCATGATTATCATTATTATCATTATTATTATTATGATGATGATGATGATGATGATGATGATGATGATGATGATGATGATGATGATGATGATGATGATGATGATGATGATGATGATGATGATGATGATGATGATGATTATTATCATTATTATTATTATCATTATTATTATTATTATTATTATTATTATTATTATTATTATTATTATTATTATTATTATTATTATTATTATTATTATTATGATTATTATTAGTATTATTATTATTATTATTATTATTATTAGTATTATTATTATTATTATTAGTAGTATTATCATTAGTATTATTATTATTATTATTAGTAGTATTAGTAGTAGTATTATTATTAGTTATTATTATTATTATTTATTATTATTATTATTATTATTATTATTATTATTATTATTATTATTATTATTATTATTATTATTATTATTATTATTATTATTATTATTATTATTTATTATTATTATTATTATTATTATTATTATTATTATTATTATTATTATTATTATTATCATTATTATCATCATTATTATTATTATTATTATTATTATTGTTATTATTATTCGTATTATTATTACTATTATTATTATTTTATTATTACTATTATTATTATTATTATTATTATTATTATTATTATTATTATTATTATTATTATTATTATTATTATTATTATTATTATTATTATTATCATTATTATCATTATTATCATTATAGCGTGCAGTCCTCTACAAATTAAAAAGAAGTAGTGAAATCACAGCTCATTATACTTTAAAGCACAGACCATTTTCTCATTGACAATTGTCAAAGTATGTTTCAATTTAAGGAAAAACCAATAAATAAGTGTGTCACATGATTTCAATGTCAATACAATAAGTGTGCTACCGAATTAATCCATTATCGAGAAAGAATTTGTATTACTGAAAAACGAAAAACACAGCAATAATAAAAGACAAACACAAAAACATACATAACAAAAAGCAAAAAAGTGGTAATAAAAGAAAGAAATATGACAGGCACGGCAAACTTTGAAGTCTCCTGACCAAGAAAAAACTGTACACTGTAAAGATAAAATGAACAAGCTTAAAAAGTGTTCGAAGTCCCTTTTATCTATGAGGAAAAAATTCCTGAATACCATCCCCAAATCCAGTTAGTTTTACTGCAAAGATTGGAAAAAAACAGTCATACGAACATCATTGTCTGGTAGAAAAGAAACCAAAGCATCCAGAATGCTGTAAAAGTTCAGCTGCGAATGTATGTTCAAATGCCACCTTCGTTCACAGTACCAAGGCTAGCTGGAACCAACCAAGTGACATAAACAAATTTAGGATTTGGATCTCTGCCTGCCTCCTTGGCTTTTTCACAAAGACTTTTTCGGGCCTCACGTACAGTTAAAGAGACATGGTCAGTGATGAAAATACAAAATATTAATGGTTTATTACAAGTAGTAGTATACATTAATATTTACTGCGTAACAATCTATCAAACGTATCCAATTCTCATCTTTCTTCTCCAAAAGAGACAATCACCTGTATTGTAAGGTTCTGGTTTACTGTCATATCATGCAGACAATTCCCAAACAATGCATATAACTTATTTATTATGATATGATTTCCACCTAGACCCAGTCCAACTGATCCAACTGACCGTGCGCATTCGTACCGCTGTCGGAGAACTTGACTGGCGCTCAAACCAACTTCAGTGCGAGTTGCGCGTTATAAGAACCAACTCATATCATATCATATGGGAACAGTGCTGAAGAGGTTTCTGCGACTACCGTGACATTACTATCATACATATTGTACGAATACAATTGCAATTATTAAGTATATATTTATACCGAATGCAGCGGAAAAAACGAGAAAGACAACAAAATGATGTTTTTTCAATCTTAATGTCAGCGTCTTGTTTCTGTTTACATGTATCCTTTAAATTTACTGGTATTTGAACTTTCAAACATTCACGATCCAAATGTGTGTACGAGCATTATGGATGGAAACAGGATATCAACATGGCAAAATGATATATTGGGAATTTTGTTGATTAAAACTGCAATTACCAGCCAAATGAAATATATCAATTACTTTTCATTAAGATAGATTGACAATTGTGGTGATGCGTCCGGCAGCACGAGTAACATTTGAGGTAGATTTTGGGCCCTCATAAACACTCGGTAAGTCATTCTAAAACAATGAATACTTTAAATACGTTCATCTTTGTGTTTCTCTTTATGATGTTGTAATATAATAGTGTTATATGATGGACTTTGATAGCAAAAAAGCCTATCACTTCAAGATAACAATAAAATAAATCACGGCAATAATGATTCAAAAGAATTACGTCAGGATTTGATATTTCACAATGTGATAAATGAATATTAAGATAACGGTGGTTTTCTCGCAAGAATATTTGTTCATTTCATTTGAAATAATCAAGGTTTCAAAACTGCTTAAAATAACTATAACTGTTCTGAACACAATGCAAGAAAGAAGCGCGATAATGGACCAAAACATGATTAAGCAAATGTCTATTAGTGCAGATTTTTACCGGATGTTCCGCTCATTAAGTCCCTCATTTTAAGATTTATACTAAACAATGTTTACAACAAGTGTTAAGTTATTAATTTGGTTTTCAATAGTCCATTCTCGATTATGGTAGTATATAGTCATACGGTATCTGCTTACCAATAGAGGACAAGGTGAATTGCTTTTAACCGTAACTAATGATCACAACAGACAAATATCGACGCAGTTGACTCGGTCTCCCAGCAGTTCACCAAGCATTGATATTTGGTACTTTAGAATAGTTGACGCATAGTCGTGACGTAATGCTTGATTTGGTGATTATAAAGCTGCCTAAGCTTTTATCAATGTGTTTCACGTGTTTTAAATATAGATAATGTAGAAAATTTAAAAATAAAGTTTGTGAATTTTCTTTTCTTGCAAGTGTCTGCCGCTTATGTGTGAATGACTCTTACATATAAGTCATGGCATAGGATTTCTACACTAAGCAATAGAGAAAACGTATACTGCTGACATATTCAAAATTTGCATGTATTTGTTAATAGCTAAGGTTGTCCTGAATTGGGTAAGTTATACATTTTATCGACAAAATTTGGTTTAAGAATCTAATTATGACGGTTTTTGTTTCCTCCTAAGGTCACTTAAAGCCAGTTGAAATTAAAGGATTAATTCAGTGGTCAAGCAAGTGTATCTTACGTGAAACAGGACTATCAGAGAAATAAAATGGTTTGAAGCTCTATCTTATCTATGTAATTATTTTTCCTTGAATTTTCCTCAGGTCGTAAATACCCTGACTAGTTTTACTACTTTCCTGACATATCCAATGGCTTTTAAGCCACAAAATTGCAGGACACAATATGACAGAAAACATAAAGACTTTGAGGAATCTGAGGCTGTGATGTCACAACTAGTCTGATTTTTTTAATTGTTTTTGTCTAAAATTTGAATGTCTTAGTGCAAAAGATCAATCACCACAATATTTGTTAACAACGTCATTTTGAGGATATGACGAAGACAAAAAAAAATCTTTCTTTGTGCACCTCACATAGAACATTAGTTTATTTCCTGTAATCCGTAAGGTATGGAGTGTGCTATACATTGTTCTTCCATTTCAATGACGAAAATCAAAATCTTGTACAATTAGAAAAGTTTATTATACTTAATTATGTATTACTTATTTATGTATTATCTACTTATTTATCTACACAAAGGTAATTTCTTGTTTGTCTTAAAAAATAGATGTGAAAGCTGCAGATTTATAATCTATTCAAAGCTTCAAGAAATTCTTGAAAGGCTCCTATTGCTTCGTGTTCATCAAACACGCATATGGGAACCGATATTCATCACAATTATGACAACATAATGGTCTAAATAAACAAAGTATAAAAATCATGGTTTGTAATAGCAATAATAAAGAAGGGACCTACATATGATTGCCGTATAAACAAGTAAAGAACGTTTTGTATCCATTTCCGAATAGATGACATGTTTTGTTGGATGTGCTGAGTACACAAGCCTTTTGCTGGTAGTTTTATCCATGCACACATTAAATTCACTGGGATGCAATCAGCAGTCAACGGAATTTACAAACGATTACTAATGTCAATTCAATATGATTCATTATTGACCTATAATTTGTAGCCCAGGAAAAGTGTATTAAATTTACAGATTGAAAGGCAAAATGTTAGAATTATGTTAAGTAAAACGACTTGAGCACGAATTAAAGTACCATATATTCAAGTACTTGATGCAGAATGCATCTTACACAAACAGATAAAAGGACCTAACATTTTAAGTGACTGTGTTTGTCTCAGTTTAATATGGAAATGTTAAATGGATTTTAGATCACTAGACCCGCTAAAGATTGCTAGTCTGTAATCCGTTGACGAGAAGAAACATAATTCAATAGATTAGCTACGAATACTATTTGACTTAAAATCAATCTTTGTATATATATTCACTGTTTCGTGCATTTTGATAAATAAAATCAAATTTGCACACAGTTTTGTGAGAAAAACAAATGTTGAAAAATATATCTTATAAATCAAGCAAACTTGATTCTGTATGTTTGCTCTGACGTTAAGAATATGATGAAATAATAAAATCAAAGATTCCATTCCAGAAACAGAAACAATGTTGTTAAATAACTCCTCTTATAGGAAATCAACCTCAGTCATGTGATCCTTCTGCTAATCTAAATATAAAGAATCATCTTAAATACACCATTTATTACGCTCCTAGTAACCGAGAAAGCTTAGTTTGGCAAAACAAATACTGAATAACGAATGAAAACTAGATTTTTGATTTAGATGAATTAAAACATAAGAAAACACACTGCATCGCAAAAGTTAGAACATATATCCCACATGGAACTTGCATGCCTTTTCTTATCTTTCATTGTAGTGCGAAGAAATAATTAAAGGTAAGTAACCCACGAAATCTACTAATCTCAATTTAAGATTCTGTTATGCGTATTGTCGAAACAAAAATTCCAAGAAGCAAGTTATAAAACCGAAGCTTAATATGAGGTCTTAACGCATTTTCTCCAACTAGAAAAAATCCATATCTACAGAGAATTTATTTCCTTCAAATTCGGTCATTCCGAATATTCACATGGAATTTCTTTTAAATTATGAGGGCGCCAAACTGACAAATGTGGTCGCTTTCCAGCAGTTTAGGTATAAAGATTGCGTGAGTACCGCGCTCTTTTAGACTTCGGACGACGTGTAATCGCTTCGTGAATGTAGCAGGATGGCAATTTAGCAGTTCTTCACACTAGTTTCTACAAAGCTAATTCGTGTCACAACTTATCCGAAAGTTTTGACTTTTTTCATCAAGTACAGAATACCAACGTATTTTCGCGTATACTATTCTGGATTGATATGAAACGTTCCGTGGCTCTGTAAAGTATGTTATTTAAAATATAGCGGTCTTCTGACTTACAGAGTAAAATTTACTTTAATTGGATACATTTACTATTGATGGTGCAGTTTCAAGAAGTATTACAACGAAGCACGAGAATTACATAACTCATTTTAGCTACTCTTTGATTTATAATTACATTTGGAAGTCATGGTTCCATTGATGCGACAAGTCATTGGCGAATATTTTGATTTATTACACTTGCTATTTTTGCATTCTTTCCTTCCAGGAAATTAAGGTAAGATTGAAGAATTTATTAAAACTCGCATGCAAATATTCCACTTCAACCCCCAATTAGAGTTAGTGTCAATGACATTATATCTCACGTTATTAGTCATATTAGATATGTTAATGGTCATTATGAGAGTGGACCTATGAGGCGTTTAGAATGGCCTAGAGAACAGTTAATTAAATGGCACCATAAACATCATAGCAGACTCCCAATGAACAACTGTCAAAGATAAATACTTTTTCTACATGTTCAAAACATTTTGTGCCTCCACAATTTAATTTTTTTCAATAATTGCGTCCGTGTATGGTCTACTGCACATTCAACATAACCTATATCATCGTAAAACAATTTGTTTATTTGGCTCATTTGTCTTTTTTATCTATATCACCTTTCATGACATAAGTCGTAGTTCATAATGTACAAAAAGACATTACCTTAATTACTTCATGGGATCTCCTACAACCAGTAACCAATGATAACATACTATAGACCTTTTCAAATCTGAATCGGCAATTCCCCATTAAACAAATTTAAATAATAATACATGGCCGAGATTCACGAGTCCATAATGGCCCAATCGTATACTTGAGAATCTTATTGACCAATCAAATACCTGGGAATGTTGGCCGTCTGCACAATTCGCACAGTATGGGACCAAGCGTATTAAAAATATATATTTTTAGGCGCACGTATCGTGCGTACATTATACATGAAAGTAATACGCGCGCGTATTGCTGCTCACAATTTTTCCTCAAAAACCTGATTGGTTGGAAAACACAGGTTAAATTCCTCCAAAATTTGGTTGGTCGAAGTACTGAATAAATCACCTCGACTAAACTGTTTTTTTTTTTTATGAGATACCTTAAGTTTACCTCTTTTATAATGAGTTAATTCAGTTCGGTAGATCCATTGCCCTGAATTCCAAACTTCATGACAAGCAGTGACTATTAGATGTAGATTTTTATGTAATTCCCTTACCCACTCCACACCCTATCCAACCAACTACTTACCTGAACTGCTTGAAGAAAGTTTTTTTTTTTCATCATTCAAACTAACAACCCAAGGAAGTGGAAATTTCAAGGTTAAAGAAAGCCCATCGTTAATTAACTCTGTGAGTCAATCCCAAATAACTGCCTGGTGAGTATATTCAGTGTAACCATCAGCGCGGTGTGACCCTATTAGTCCCCTAATTATCAAATTTCTAACTGTTTTTTTAAAGAAATTTATTACAGAAATTAATTTCACATGCCTACTCGTGCCTATTCCAATTGCACCAAAAAATTGAAAACATATGAATAATTGTGACTAATATAGTAAAAAACTACTTTCAGTGTTGAAAAATCTGATACTTACAACCAAGCACCATATACGGATCAGTGGTTTTTCATTACTGTTTACTATGTCGGGCGAAACAGTGTAATAAATTATGATGTGACATGTTAAATACGTATTTGTGCAGGTATAAACTATTCGTAGTGTCGTTCAATTCAAGATTTAATGTTATATACCTATTCTGGCTGTGTGGTGCTCGCCGAAATGCATATTTTATTACAAAAAAACCTTTGAAGAAACAATAAAGCTCTATGGGCATACAGTGATTGAATTATTTGAATGCTATTAGAAATAATAGAAAATAACAAAATCGCGATGCCTATCTTTTTTAACAGTTTTAAACTTAACATTATAAATGTTAGAGAAGAAAAGTATAATTTTAATTAAATGATTTCATATGTGTTGTTGTTTTGTTTTGAAATAATGTACATATTGTTTCACAAAATTCAATAAATCAAGAATTTATCAAAATAATCAAATCATGGACTGTAAAGTAACCGTGACAAAGTTATTAGTTTTCAAGTCTACTATTATAGCACCCTAATATCCAATGTTACATACTTATGAATGAGCAATGGAATTTCAATTGGTACAAAGTGAATGGGAGCACGGGATGAAACGACCCCATTGGTCTGAACTTCTAGTAACTTTTCATCTGCATATGTAACATTTTGCAGGATCATTGATAAATTGGTCACTTTCAATCAATAATTTATGTTAAGATGGTAGAAAAAACACCAGCAATATTTCAGTCACATTTGAATGGAGCAATGTTGTTTCGATAATCGGTCCTACTTGTCTATATCGCAAGATTGAGGTGTAGCAATAGAATGATAATTATACTTACATAGCGCCAAACATTGCAATGCATTCAACAGCACTTACCACAAACAAATACAGTGCCTAAAGTATACCTTTGATTTATTTATATTTTCCTTTTACATGCTACAACTTTCGTCAAATCATGTGCCAACACAAGTGAAAATTTCATCTCGCTCAAACAATAGATATTTTTTTCGGATTATAGAATATCTTTGCATCAAAGCACGATATAAACTCATTTTCATCGATAAAGATAAAGATAATAACTTTTCTTATGCAGGTTTGTATATTCCAATCATAGTGAGTTTTGAATGAATTATGAAGACAAAATCCCGTCCTCGAATGTCTGCGAATATAAAGTTATCATTATCAACAACATGAACAAATGTCCTTGATAAATATAGACTTCAACTTATTAATGTGTGAATTGGAAATAGAATGGTGGAAAGTGCAGAGAGAGCTCCCATTCATCCACCCACCCACTCAACCCCCTCCCCCTCACTGCCCCTCCTCCCACTCACCCCCCCCCACCCACACCACACACAAATGAGTACAATACTTTATCGCCATATACACTATATGTTGCGATAAGGTCATAAAAACTCATTACCTTTTTAAAATAAAACTGTTGGTCACTTCTTAACCATTTCCTTGACAGAAATCACTTTACTATCAGATTTCTCTGGATTATCCTTTCCATTATTAAATCTAAATTCATCGACATTTTAATAAGGTTTTTCATAACAACCAAATGTACCGGAACCTGATATCGTGTTCGTGCGTTTCACTTTTCCTTCCGGTATTAATATTTTGTGTTCAGATTTGTTGATTGGAAATTGTACTTGCTTCATGCTCAGTTTACAGAGTTGGTTGTAAAATAGTTCTTTTCTCATTAGCTCATCATATTATTTGAACTCGTATTTACTTACATTTCTGCGTTGTCTTGCTCGTGTATTTTATGCGATCATTTATGGACAGGCCATAACTTTGTGCATGTAAAAGTGATATATACATGTTGTACGAGTTACGAGATCAATGGTAAGCATACTTAATTTTTGTTTAGCGTGTGTACAATCCGGAAGAAACTTAAATTTTAAGGGTCATTATTCTTTATCTTTAGGGATTCTATTTCAATGCTATATCTAAGAGATTGTACCGGTTATGTTCCTCCAATTGAGAGCAATTAATACTAATCAAAGATGGTAATTTTGTATACAGCAATTACAGGGTAACCCATATTGAAGATCCACTTGTAAAATGAACAGGTTTATGCAAGTTTATTCTATTTTTGCTCAATTTAAATGGTTAACTTTTCTTGAGTACATGGCTTATTGTTTGTATTATATTTAACACTTTTCACATGTTTTGAATTTCCATTACATAGAAATGGACAGATTGTTTAGTCAACTTTGGTTTCTAGCTTTAATTTTACATTTTTCAAAAATATTGTCAAAATCCTTTGCCTGTTGTCATGTCGGAAGTTTTCCTAAGATTTCCTTTTAACAGGAAAATCGTTTAGAGACAATCAAAATTATTGACATATTACAGACTTCAGAATATTTAACTGCACAATAAAAGTGTATGGAACATGTGGTGCATTGTGGGAACACGGCAGCCTGCGCTGAATAATAAATCCTTCATTTTACCTATTTATGGATATGAGTAATATTTAAATTTAGGGTTTTTCCCGTTACTGGTATTAGGAAGAGGAAGTGTAATCACAGATCCTGCGTGATGCAATACGACCCATTAAGAATTTGTATCCAAAGTTTTTTTTGTTTTATTTAATTATCATCTCCTGTCTTACTTTCGATTATAAGTTTAAAATTGGCATTTGGTACTTGAATTCACTGAGGAATGAAGAATTTGTCTGCAATTAAACATGTTACCAATGACTAATCAATAAAAAAACTAAAAACGTGCAGTATTTTTTCAAATATTGAATTATATAATATTTAAACTGCTGCTTACACTCACGCTTCCATAAATCTGTGCATGTATTGCATTTCGTGAAAATGTTCTTTTGAGCGAAAAATACCAGATCAGTTTATGACAAAGAAAGTCAAAGTCGGTGTGATGTAACTTTAAACTTCTGTTGATGCTATGGAAAATCATTCGTCCGGCCCATTTATTCTCTATCATGTGTTTTGCAATGATTAACATAAACATTCGAGGATAGGGTGCAGAGGCCTAATTTCCGCGGGTAACGGAGGGTGTGATACCCATAACTTTGAAAGGCGGCCGTAAAATATGAAAAAAAGTTGATCAATCTTGGAGATGATCTGTAAATCACTACTTTGTACAGAATCGTATGGGTGGAACAATCTTATTGACCTTTCAGATACAAGCAATTGGTCTGTAGGTAAATCTAATATTTGATACCGCCAAATAGTAAGATAATGCGGGTGCCAGAATAACACCGCTCTGTTGGGTGAACGTGTTTCGGACGACGTTATACTTGTTCTTGCCGACTACACTTCTTTCATTTCACGAGCTCACAATTATCAAATTATTCCCCAATAAAAAGACAGCGAATCTTGGGTTGCGGAACTTTCTACACCAGGTTTGGATTCAGGAATAGAAGTAGGGGTTCTGCTCTTTCAATGCAAGAGATAGAATGTTTAAAGTGATATGAACATCTGAGTAGAACAGTATTGAAATGGTCATAATATCATTTATAGTTTGTAAGTTAGGACAAATCGAAGTTTGTAAAACTGTTCATTATGTGCGAAAGTGATGTTGCATGAACAATAAAACAATCGATTAGTCTTATTCTTTTTCTTGATGACTTTTAGGCGGTCGCTCGTGCACCAAATAAACCCCTGGATCAACATTTGCACATCTCTACCTCTTTCTGACCATTTGCTAAACACTTTACAGGCACCAAGCCCGTCATTGATTTATTGCACAATTGATGGCACACATCTCAAAGTGATGTAATGCGTATCGTTAAAAGCGATCAAATTTGATGCGATGTTTGTAGTCCGCATCATACTTTTCTGTTCTCAACATTAAATAAATAAGAAGAAATGACCTACGCTGTAAACTAATTCCATAATAGTGATACAAAAAATTGTGGGCATGTGGTTTGCATTAATTCATTGTAAATAATAAGTTCTAAATTCAAGTATAAGCTATACGCCAAATGCTTACTAACGTTTATTAATATTTTATAATGGGAAATTTATTACGAATATGATATTGAAAATGAACTTTATATTTACTCAATAGCCATATAGCAAAAATCAGGTCAGGATTTTTTTTTTTTTAAACTGAAAAATGACCTACATTACATTAATTACATAATTATTAGTAATATCTATTGTTATGCAGCCAAGAGATTTTTACGTTTCATGGTTTCAATGTACATAACATAAAACTATGTACACCGAAGACTTTCGCAATCTTGTAAAGGTAGTGATAGGTTGCGACTAAAGTTGCTTTCTTCATGTCAATATTTCAACAATGGCATTAAATAAAATAGGTTAGTTACTGGGGCATGATAAACAATAACCAAAATACATCAAATTACATCAAAATTTATAAACAGTTACATTTAACGACAGAAATGAAAAAGCCATTTAGTGCCAAATCAGTTCAAATCAATATGAGGAATTGATCAATTTGCCAAATTAATGTTGAACTCGTGAACGATAACATTGATGCAATAATTTTCATTCACCATTAACACACATCATATCCCAACTTCTACAAGTATGTGGGTACCAAGAAATGTTGTTTCTCATTATATATTGTTTAGAGCACTAAGTGCGAAATGGTACAGTTGATATATTTTTTTGAAAGCTCGAATACATTCCAAAGTATGTCATGAAAATAAAAGATTTCTTAATAATGTGACTATAACGATGCAATATAAAATTAACGATGCAGTAGGTTGAAAACAGTTCCAAAATATGTGGTTTAGAAATAAATTATCCCTGAAAGAATGTTATCAAATTATCCCTAAAGAATGTTATTCAGATTATCCCTGAAAGAATATTGTTCAAATTATCCCTAGAAGAATGTTATTCAAACTATCCGGAAAGAATATTGTTCAAATTATCCCTTAAAGAATGTTATTCATATTATCCCTGAAATTTTATTCAAATTATCCCTGAAATGTTATTCAAATTATTCCTAAAAGAATGGTATTTAAATTCAACCAATGACGATTTTCAGATTGTCATTTCCAGAGAAAAGTCCACTTGAGTGTGACCAACTATCAAGCAACAGAATAATATATTTCAAAGTGTTCGCAAAAGAACAATCGAGGATGAGAAATTATACGTATCAAGAGTATGAAGGCACCAAAAAGTGTTTGTTTTTCATTTGTTATTATTGAAAACACTAAATTAGAAACGGAACAGTGTATATAGTTTTCACAAGGCTGTTCATAAACGAAGAATGATCTATGTAGTATATTGACGACAGCTTCAAAATCCTTATCTAAAAAGTCCCTAAAAGATTTGACCTACCTTGACCTAAGGCACGGATGGGTGAGCACACTGCCTTTCCATCTGGTTCATGATGTCTTTCCATGTCTTACGGTCAATAACCAATCTCCCTATCTCGACTAGTGATGTGTTGTGCATGGGTGAAAGGTCTTTCCTGATGCAATCCATCCATCGTTTTGCAGGCCTTCTTCTAGGACGGGTTCCTTGGACCCTTTCTTCCATAAGGATTTTGTGGTATCTTGTGGAAGGCATTTGCTAGATGTGTCCAAAGAAGCGCAGCCATTTCAGCTGTATGCGGCCAAGAACTGTGATCTTTTCGTTCAGTATTTGGCGTATATTTAAGTTTCAGATTCTGTCTATTTTGGATACTCAGAATATCTTTCTCGAGCACATCATCTTAAAGACGAGAAGTCTATTTTACTAGCTTCCATTTGAGCGAAACTGGAAGATGATGATGAAACGTGAAAACAGCATCAGGGTAAAGCCCCTAATATGATAAACCCACCAATTCTTCCATTGAGCCCCAAAAGGACTCATGACGCTGCAACCCTAAAGCCAATTGGACGGGTGTCGCTGATGTACTATAGGGAAGGGTGGCCCTATTAACAACAAAGACAAATATTGAATAGGTACATGAATTTGCGAACTCTGCACCAACTAGGCTCACCCAGATGTAGAAATTCATGTGAGACATACTGAAACTAGCAGAAACACATTGGTCAGAGTGTGGAGAAATGTCTGCGGAAGGTTGAAAAACATTAAGCTCGGGCAATGACACAGTTCACTGAGCAGGTGTAGGATTTCTTCTCAACAAGCTAGGTCAAAATCACTCCTGGGATGCAACCCTATCTCTCAAGGGTGATATCAGCAAGGTTCCAGGTGAAAACAGGGGCATTTACTATTATACAAATCTTTGCCCCAATCACCGAAGACCGTGTAGACGACTTATAATTAGCTGCAAAACCACATATCAACTACACCAAAGAGCGGCATGCTTATTAAGTCATGGGTAATTTGAATGCCAAAGTAGGACGAGACACAACTACATGGAATAGTGTTTTGAGAGGACATGAAATTGGAGAGTACAATGCCAGAGGTGAGAAACTTTTAACCTTCTGTGCTATTAACGACTTATGCATAACTAACACTATGTTTAAGCAAAGCAAACAAGCAGACAATGGACCTGAGAATCCCCAGATACTAAAACACACAAGAAGATTGATTTCATTATGATAAACAACAACTAGAAAAGATCTTTCACAAACGTTTGAAGCTATCCAAGTGTGGACGTTGGCTCAGGCCACCAACTTGTCATTGCAAATGTCAAACTCAATTTCAAAACCAAACCAAAAGCAAACTACCCAAAACGATATGACATCAACAAGCTAAAGAATCCAACAACCAGGGTGAATTCTGAAATTAAGATTGGAGGCAGATTTGCACCATTACTGAACGATGATGACACAGATGTCAAGACCATGTGGGAAAGTGTTAAATCAGCAATCAGCAACACCTAAAAGGAAATGTTGGGATTGAAAATCCCAAGAAACTAAAACCTTGGATTAACGCAGAGGTCATAAATCTAAGCGAGAAACCTCCCAAAGTAAATCAACTGGCTAAAACAGGCCCAAGCAAAAGGACAACATACAATTACCCAAGCAGAAAAACAAAAGAAAAACCAAGGGTTGTAAAACAAATAGCGACAGGATCTATGTACCAATGTGGAAAATGCACATCAAGCTACAATAGCCAAAGAAGTAGACTCACAATTAAAAAGATCACAAACAAACCATGCATCAAAATGCAAACTATCAAAAGTAAACAGGGAGATGTGCTTACAGAATTACAAGATATTAAAAAACGATGGAAAGAAAATTATAAAGAGCTCTATAACAAACAGAATCTAATAAATGTTGAGTTCACTGAAAGTATACCACATATGCCCAGCACTGCAGATGCACCATGCATCCTACAGGAAGAGGTTGCAATTGCCATCAAAAAGCTCGCAGACAGCAAGGCCCCTGGATATGACAATGTTTCTGCTGGAGAACTAAAATCCACAGGGGAGGCAGCAGGGAAATGATGCACAAGCTCTGCATCAAGATTTGGGAAGAAGAAGCTTTTCCTGACAACTGGGGAAAAGCCATCATCACCCTATCTTTAAAAAAGAGATAAAATGAATTGTGGTCACTACAGAGGCATAAGCTTACTAAGTCATGCAGGAAAAATAATCACCACAATAATTCAAAAGCGAATCCTAATAAAGCTGAAGAAATACTATCTGAATCCCAAGCAGGATTTTGCCCAGAAAGATCTACTGTGAACCAACTTTTTACCCTTCATCTAATCATAACAAAGTACTTGGAAGTGGGCAAGGATATATATTGCTGCTATAAAGACTTAAACAAAAAACACATTTTGACTTGTGTGGCAAGAAGGTGTATGGAAGGCAGTCGGCTTCTTTGGATTTCCACAAAAACTTATGAACTTACTCAAAGCCTTATACAGCAAGTCCAGCAGCACAGTATGAGTTAACGGAGACTACACTGATTGGTTTAGCACCACAGTAGGAGTGCGCCAGGGATGTGTTATCTTCCCACAGCTCTTCAATATCCTCCTGAACTGGTGATGCTATGTGCAACAGATGACATTCCCCAAGGAGTCCATATACAAGGACATACAATCTCTAACCTACGTTGTGCTGGTGATATTGCTCCCTAAAAGATTTATACTTATATGCGACCATCAGACCATTACGTCTTCTAGAATGTCACTTGTGTTTTTCTTCAAAAATATAGGTCTACCAATTGGAACGATATAACCCAGTAATTGGGAGATATATCGCAGTAAGTCTACTAATTACTTTCCGCTAGTTCCTGGTTAGACCCGAACGCTTGCAAATATTAGATTTATCTGATTCTGATATCATGGCTCTGTTTAAAACCACTCTTCAAAAGCGGTTGTTGAATTCCATCACTTTATAAAATTTCAGTTTCATAAGAATTGATTAAGAGCTAACTCATTGTTTAAAATTCTATAAAAGGTCTTTTGTTGAACAATATCTTCGCTTGCTCAGATGCATATATCAGAGATCTTGCATAGCTGCTTGTATACGTGTAATGTTCTCTGTGTTGATCCTTTACTGATGTTTTTTCTGTTTTAATGTTTGGTATTGTTTGAAGTAATTAATAGTTTTGAATTTTATCTTATCGAATCAGGGCTACATATAGTGCCTCTTTATAAGAAAATCTAGAAACACACATTCTTGGTTATGTGTAACGTTTTTTAACTCGCACTAACATATCTTTGCGTCTAATTGTATGGTATTTCGTAGGTTTAATGCAAGCTTTGAATATTATATTACATCCAATCTATGAAACAGGATTAAGTTTCATTAAATTTCAACGTTTCCAATTTGTTATCCGTCTTGAAAACACATTACGAGTTTTGGTGACGACGATTTGTCAAATTTGGCTAGCTAAAGATCAAATATGTGAAAATCTGGTGATATTTCACAAGTTTTAGTGTTAAAGGTAATAACAGCTTAATAGAAGTAAAGACATTACAGTTTTGTCATACGTTGACGTATTACTAAAAGTCGTATCTACGTATTTTACCAACCATTAATTCTTCACTTCACGAGAATATTGCAAGTTTCCTTTATGGTCTGTTACACACATGTCATTTACACGTCATGATAAGTCCGTTATATTAAATGCTTATCTTAACTCAAGTAGCACTCTTAGAAATCTTAAACATGATTAGAAAGTACTTAGGAGACATTTTACCAGCTAGGGCTGTAATAATGCATCCAATAAAGTGATTCACAGCAATTAGTCTCGTTCCATGGACTATGTACGAAATAAATCATTATCCATTTAATAAGTAATTCAAACGGTTATTAACTGTGATATGAGTGTGATATCAAGTAATGTATGGGTGCATGCAAGAAGAGAGAATTTTATTTTCTGATAATAATTTCCATTTTGGATGTGAGGTACATAGAGGTTCAGAACGTCGTTTCAATTATAAACATTGATCTGCGTATATCAAACCGGCCAACTTTCAATAAACACGACTTCATGATGGCGAAAGTTAGAAGTAATGGCCAGATATTTATATCACAAATGAATGAAACACGATATTTGTCTTTGAATTGTACTCGCAGTGATGAACTGAATCAAGTGTTTGATAGATTTAAAGATTTTTTTTGGTTTTGGTATCTCTTCTCAGAGGTTCAGCCTTTAAAGTATTACACACCACTGTATAATTATCTTGCTTCTATGTAATATCCTACTATGATCATAAAATTAGAAAGCAAATGCTTACGGGAACAAGCTTTTATATGGACAAAGAATTACGGGTAAAGAGGGTTAAGGGGTGAGGGGTTTAAGGGATGAGGGGTGAGGGAGAAATCTTCCAAACAAAGATTGCTGTGAAAGATACGGTTTGGTGTGCTCAACACTTTTGGCAAGAGGGGACCAATAAGTAAATTATGTACAAAAATAAAATCTAAGTACTTATTTTTATTGCAAATTATATTTAATGGTAGCACGGCAGTGGGACTGATTGTTACTCTTTATTTTGCACTCGTTCATACTCGTTTCTCAAAGCACACGTTTGACAATATTGTTAGGTTTTATACAGAGCATACAATTGGTTACAGCGCGGCCCACATTTTATAATAAACATCATTATCCATCTAAATATGTGTTGATGTTTTACTTAACTACACACAAATGTTTTGATTTATTCTAAATAAATTCTTTATTTAATGGGAGCAGCTTTCAAGACTTTAAAAAGCTTTGTTATGGTTCTTTGTTTTGACCTTCACTTACTCTTGAAACTCTTTGTTCACTAGTTTCGAGACTTTATCTCGCACGAAATGATGAAGTAAACAAAATGCAAAATCCGCACAGAGTTTAAGTACATCCACTATATCTATCGGAATCGCATTATTTCATATTCGCCTTACCATGCAGTATTAAGGTAATTGGAATGGTTAATGGCATTAAAGGATGAACATGGAATTGCAAAATCCGAATAGATTAAATCTCGTACTGCACTTTGAGAAAACATATCTTGATATAACTTCCATTAGTGTCACAATAACGACAAGGACAGCAAGACAACAAGGACGTTACACATGCATTTTTTGCTGTAAAAACCATTAAACCATTTATGATTTCATTTGTTTTACAATTAGAGACTTTTAAATGCATACAAAGATTCCCAAATTGTTATGATGAAAAGTATCGTTGTAGAATTAAATGTGGCCTTGCGTTTTATATTTTTATTTGACTTTTATACATTTCGTCCTACTTCAGACTTTTATGTATTGTCATATACATGCCCGCATTAGTTTAGCTTTATGTTGATAAAGTGTTATCTGCCTAATGGTAGTCTGAAGCATTTGATTCTAATGCAAATGTCGAAACCGTCATAAGAAGATCTTTTGCGCTAGTTTTTGCGCAAATGTTATATGTTACGGAATGTGAGGGACATATTTATTTTGAACAATGACACTATAGAACTCCGACGTTAACGCAACAACATAAAAAATTAAGAGTACTCGACATTATGACCCAGGGTTATCACGATAACTTGTAAATAAAATACAAATCTAAGCTCTAAGAACATATTCCCGTGTTTGCATCAGATAGATCTAGCCTTTTTCTGTTTTAATGACATTTCAAGATCCGTCCTTTAGTCTATGGGACGTACTCTGTATGACACTGGCAGGTACAACACCATTAAAGGTAATTTTTTCCAACGGTAGCGTGTGCATTTTATAACGTTATGTCATCATTTTAGCTCTCATTACGCTCAGTCATACACCATATTCTTTCATACTATGGACTAAATGCCGCAGGCTGCGAAAATAGGAATGGAGCTGCGACTAAAGGGTGGATCTTGAAATGAAGATTTGAACATCACGTATTTAGATGATTTTGTTTCATTCCAAGTTTAATTTGTAACAAAGAAAACTGACTTCATCTCTCTAACGACAATTGACCTTTTATATACAACAAGGCAATAAGTAATACTTATACATGTGTTAAAGATTCATAAATCTATTTAGGGAATACTACTTTATAGTATTTATGTCAATAAGCAGCTTGACAGTCTGGCGCCAAAATAATTAGTGTTGATTATCAGACATTGAACTTTAATACAATTATTTCTAAACGCCATTGAAATAGTAAGGGATAGTTCAAAATTCTATCAGTCAATATAATTTTAATTTCGAACTTCTGCGTAACTTTTTCAAATTTGTATAAATATCTGTTCTCGTGTATGTTTTTCGTTCACAGTTTGATATTTTTTATGCTCCGATGTAAACCAAGCTGATGTATATCAGGTTTATAATGACAACAAAGTGATTGAGGTTATAGGTATATAAGTAATCAAATATCAAATAAAATATCTCATCTGCTTCCTCTTCTTCTATCGTTTATAATATTACATACATTTTCCATAGTTTTGTTGTAATTTATCGTCACGGTTTTTCATACCTATCAGATTTATCAATCATCTTGTTTCTGATATCACCTGGAGGAAATGTGCTCCACCACTCTTGCAAAACCACAACATTAACAATACCATGACATTTATTTTGGCAGGGATGAAACTGTCTGTGCGTTAGCATCTTCCGCAAATAATTAAACATATCTTTTCCAAGACCTAACAAAGTACATCCTTTTCCATTTGGGTATAGTTCTACCTACTAACAATCCCCTCATTTCTTAACTAATAATCGTGTATATTAGGTTTTTCTTCATGAAAAAAGATGAATTCTCAGGAACGTGATATATGAAGAAAGTAAGTATAATATAAAAGAATTAGAGAGTGACTTAAGGTCAGAATGTTATCACATCAATTTTCCAGAACTTCTTGTCAATTTCTGCCAAAGGTTAAGCTAATTTAGATTATGAATTTTAAAATTTACTCTGAAACTAGGAAATGTCATTTTAGTGGATGCAATTTATTTTACTGGACTGCAGAGTAAGAAAACAGAGATTTACGTTTTTATCAAAGTATTCAACAGTTTATGTCAAGTTGATGGGATGCATTTCGTTACCCATAAGAACTACAATATAACGAATCATGTATGCTTAAAAGTGAAATAAAGTCCTTTTGGGTATTCAACCTTATGGATTAACCAAGATGAATACATGTTTCTATACACTAGCTATAAACAATGCAACTTGTTAAGGCTTTTCTGTTATACTTCAATGCGAATAGACAATTTGTCTTACTAAAGAACATGGTAGATTATTCCTTGCGGAATTGTAATTTGTAAATACACCATTTGACCAATCTTTCATTTCCCGAAGACTATTTCAATGGCGTTTAGAAATAATTGTATTAAAGTTCAATGTCTGATAATCAACACTAATTATTCTGGCGCCAGACTGTCAAGTTGCCTTTTGACATACATACTATAAAGTAGTATTCCCTAAATAGATTTATGAATCTTTAACACATGTATAAGTATTACTTATTGCCTAGCTGTATACAAAAGGTCAATTGTCGTTAGAGAGATGAAGTCAGTTTTCTTGTTACAAGTTAAACTTGGAATGAAACAAAATCATCTAATCAGTATGCAAACAAAATAAAGTATGCGCCATTACACGTGTGTTGGGTAGTATCGTTCATATTAATTAAAAAGACAGCCATTTAACATATCTATTTCATCTTCTTGGGACGTAAAACCAATAACCTGACGAGGGACATATGTCATATTCCTATTTGGTATTCAGAAAGTGTTCGATGAAAGAACTTTGGTTGGATTTATAAATGGATTTACAAAGGAGTACAATTTCAACTCCCCATGACGTAAAATTGATGAGAGTTAGTTTTATCACTTGATTTTCATTTCAGAAAGAGAGATGTAGAGAAATACGAGGGAAGGAATGGTAGAGTAGATAAATTGACTCATTGAATACTTTTACATCAACATCAGTAACAAACTTTCAGAACCAGTTGCATACTCTATACCATAAACTTTAAACTCATGTGTTCGTAGGCGAAGAGAGTGCTGCTTAATTTCACTATGGTAGTTGATGATGCAATGGTATTTAGTAAAGCCATGAGTTACTACCAATTGTCCAAATTGCACTCATTTACAGAACTTGCAATATTGTTGTAAGAAAAAGATTAGCAAATAAAGCTGACAATGTTTGTACTGTATATACATTATATGGAATTGAATGTTTCATTGCAAAATTTCTTCAAGAAATAAAGTAAATCATTATCAAATATAATGTTTAATAGGTCTCCTCTCATTATCTCAACGAAGCTTAATTTGAAGCAGACCAAGTGTTTCATTAAGATAAGAAAATACTTTCTCCAATAACTTTTTATTGAAAAGTATCTTATTTATCATTTGCAGTAATGTAAAAAGAGGAAGCCGATGGATAAGATGGATCAAATTTAGCTTTATTAAAAGTTTCTATTTGAATTGGAAACTTATATCAATATCGTTTAATTAAGTTTACGTAGAGCTTAATTAAGTTTACGTAGAGCAAAGTTTTATTTGAAAAATTATTGGATATTATCTACAGCTAATCAAACATTGCTACACGCAACGACTTAGGTAATTAGATTATATTCTGAGACTAAAGCAACATTTCGTTGATAACTAAACGATAATGATATATCACAAACCTAATATTTATTTTCTGCACTTTGGATCTAAAAGATCCGCTACAATTTTATTAGCAAAATTTTGTATGCTTATAGATTTTTAGTGAAAACCGTATTTTTCAAGGGTTAGTTTATTAATCCACCGTTCTATATTCGTGCTTCCAGGACTAAGGTAGGTTCTTGAAAAAACTTAGTGGTGGTGGTGGTGGTGGTAGCGGTGGTGGTAGCGGTGGTGGTAGTGGTGGTGGTGATGATGATGATGATGATGATGATGATGATGATGATGATGATGATGATGATGATGATGATGATGATGATGATGATGATGATGATGATGATGACGATGATGATGACGATGACGATTATGATGATGATGATGATGATGATGATGATGATGATGATAATGTGATGACGATGACGATTATGATGATGATGATGATGATGATGATGATGATGATGATGATGATGATGATGATGATGATGATGATGACGATGACGATGACGATGACGATGACGATGATGATGACGATGACGATGATGATGATGATGATGATTTCCAACAGTTTAAAGAGTAATATTGTACACTGTTGCGTCTATAGCGTGTATACATCAGGATTCCATTCGTTTATTAAAAAGAGACTTCAATCAAATCAAATTATATTTGACAACCTTTACAGATAGCTTCAGGTGCCATTCCGAAAATTAAAGTATAGGCTCATAAATTGTAATTACAGAAAAGTATCTGCTATATCAATAGATAGGATCGTGGCATTTCATCTTTGAGCATCAATATTTACACGTTACCTCAATAAAAAATAATGCATTACGGCATTGTGAAGCCATATTTTAGAACGATTTCATTTTCAAAAAACGATATTTGAGAAACCTGTGCTTGCATTAAACATAAGTGATTGATTTATTCTACTGCAAACTATGAAAAATACTAAAAAATAGCCTATAAATTTAATAATGAACACGCAAACAAACATTTAAATGCTTTTATATTATTTTTTAAGTAAATAACATATGTTGTTCGCAGATGAGGATTGTATTATATATAATATTGACAAATATTGACAAGTATAATAAAAACATTATTATAATCTCTAGCACTTCATGTTCAATGGCTGGATTTCATGTGCAGAAGGATATTACAAAAAGTTAGCTTACAATGAATAATAAAATAGATTATATGATCGTGCAAGATTAATAATGACAAAATTAAACATTTTCCTAAACAGTAAGAAACAAATGTAACTCATTTTATCGTTTCTATCTTGAAGTAAGTAATCCGAGTAATTGTTAGAAATTTTAGGTCAAACATATAATCCTTAACGTCATAGCCTTGTAGATCATAGGCAAAATCAAAATTCTTAAAAGCTTACAATTTCTGCGACTCTATAGTAAAGGGCTAATAACTACTTTGTAACAAATAGGTTGAAAATGAAGAATGAAGATTAACATTCATACATTTTTGAAGAGCCTCTTTTTTCATCAACAGAAGGCTCTACTTGCTCTTCGCGTTCGAAATAACCTGAGGTATAGTAAAATATTCCCCCCGAAACATCTAACCCCGATATCACAAAAAGTAGAAAACTAGATCGCGTTTCCAAAGTTTTCTTAGTTAGACCATAACACGTTTTCTTTAGGCCGGAAAATTTTGTTAAGGAATGCTAGTTCCATGGAACATTCGTGAAAGTCTAACACGAAGAATACACTTCACCACGTCACTATGCAGAACTACAATACACCCTTTCACAGTTCCGTCCGCCATTTTGAGTTGCGAGTAAACAAACAATATTCTATATTTACTATAGCGATAACAAATTTTTAAAGTCATTTTATTTAAAATTCTATCGCTTCGATTTTGTCTTTTCTTAATATGTTGTGTAACTTCAAGTGCTCTAAGTATTATTATGTCATCAGGAAAAACTTGTCGTCCTAATACAGAAAGTGAAATTTCGAGCCAATTTTATAACTTAGGTCGTGTACAATGTGCGTATTTCTAAACAACGCGCGATAATACTACACAAACCAAGAAGGTATTTTGCTGTGCACTCAAGCTGGTTGGTTTGTTTACTTGCAACTTGAATGTGACACGTCCTTGTGCAAATGAGGAAACTAGAATTGTGAAAGGGTGTATTATACGGAAAATAAAAGGAACGCAAGAAAGGAAATACATTACAGTATAAACTTTCCAAGGGTAAATATATGTGTGGTGTAATTATCAACATTTCCGTAGCC
Organism: Chiridota heheva; assembly: GCA_020152595.1. Classification (NCBI taxonomy): domain Eukaryota; kingdom Metazoa; phylum Echinodermata; class Holothuroidea; order Apodida; family Chiridotidae; genus Chiridota; species Chiridota heheva. Next base: position 1,205,034 of record JAIGNY010003103.1, read on the forward strand.
TCTAATATCCAAAACATTTCAATCATTTGTGGAATGAAAACATGAAGTGGTATTGGTATTGCGTGTAATGGTACTACAAACAATAAGACTTTCTAAATACGTAATTAAGGAGTATACATAGAAACATATATACGCTTTGACGTAAAGTCACAACTTTAACTGCGACAAAACCAATGTGAGGATGTGATTCCGTTTCTGTAATTCTTAGTTTCCTTAAATTTTGATTCAGACATATAGTGAGTCTTTTGGCTGCCTATACTTGCATATTTGTCATTTGCTCAAAATTATGTAAAACTAGCACTAACGTGATAATACGTTGCTAAATTTAACAAGTGTGTTTAGGGAAACAATAGTTACTACATATCAATAAAACAAATTTGGTTCACTAATAATCATCAATTATAGCAACAGAAATAATATTTCAAATTGTGTGGGCCTTAACTGTCAGTTAATCTATTGACAAGCAGGTCAATTCGTCTACCTTTACATACAAAAAACGGCCAAACATGTTCAACTGATAGAATAGATACTATCAGCAAGACTAATTCTGAGTAGGTGCCATTGACGGAGTTGTGGACGAGAGGATAATAACTTTATTAATTATTAAATTAGATTTATTTATTGGAATGATATCATATTGAATCGATTGATGGATATGGCTACTATAAGTGTAATGGTAAACGTGTATGCTATTTAAGTATCATATGTGACTATCCCCATGAACCGAGAACAGAAGGCAGATTTCTTGATGCAAATCATTCGTAACAAAATATAGAGTCCCATAGGTTCTTGTGAATATACATTGCAGATTTAAATGTACATAAGGTTTCTTCTTCTTTCTTCTTTTATAGTCTCTGTATATCTAAGATCCATTAAAATATACAATTAAAAATCAATGTAATCTATCACATATAAGATATATTTGGTCGCTTTATTTGAAAAGCTTTCCTATAGGGAGATCTGTTTTACTTGGAAGTGCATTAGATAATCGGATTAGAAGAAATTTTTCATGTATGATGCTATGACCTGGCCGATCAATATTTCAATGAGATTTTACTAAGATCGCGGAGGTACTTTTGTACTATATGATGTATGTACACAGAATCAGCGATCTGACACAGAATCATGTTTTGAGACAGCTCTTTAAATTCTAACGCGAAGGATCAACGAGTATTTTGTTATTTTGTTGCGAAGTCCACGGTGGATTTAAAAAAGCCACTGTCAAATCTAGTGAATATTCATTTGATATCGTATTTACTTTTAAAAATACCTCTTTGATCTCAGTGAAAATCTCATTGACATAAAATTAGAATAGTGTCCCCATGGATACGAAGCGCCAAGTTCTTGGGTATTTCTTATTACACCAAACATTGGGCTTCTCCCGGACTATACGATCTGCGCATAAGAGATCTTGCGCTATGAAGGTTTTAGACACCTCACAGACTGGCGACTAATGATGCTTTCAAAATTGTCCAATTCCCTTGATATAATCCATACGTTTTTTCCAATTTGAAAAGTCCTGATGCTTTTATCATTTGACGATCAGTAAAAGGATTTGTAAGTTTCTCAAATTTGAAGAATTAAACATCTACAAATTAAAAACAATTTAAAACGTTTTCCATTTTTCAATAGGCATGCGGTCAAATTGCTCCGATTTGACGACATGTTAGATTAAAGGATATTAGTACATGTAGTAACCAACGAGAGGAATAGTATGGTCTGCCGAGATGTATAAGAATTCATGATTTGAAGTTCTCCAAGGTTTCTTGATTTATGAGTATATCTAAAAGTGAAGCTTGATTTCTGACGAGAATTAACTTCGAATTCATGCCAATAATTTGTCCTTTTGTACAACGAGGTACGAGATCTGTCGATATATGCTGATCATATGCCTTTTTGTATCAAAAGGTACGAGGTCTGCCAATTTATGCCGATCGTATACCTATTTGTATAAAGAGGGCCGAGGTGTGCCGATGTATGTCGATCATATGCCTTTTGTATGAAGAGGTATGAGGCCTGTCGATTGATGCTAATCATATACATTTCTGTATAAAAGGTACGAGGTACGCTGATATGAGTATGTAACTACTTTGTTTTGGGGTTTAAGTGTCTAAGAGATATATATCACCACTTTAGCATGTCCACAATGACAAATCACAGAAATCTACCTACAGTATCTGAAATATATGCGTCTATGATATCAATAATTGGACGCCACCTTGATTCTATGGAAATCTATTTTGGGCTGAGCTTGTTCAAGTATGAATTAAATCAACTGAATGTTTTGTAATCAGTAAAGTGTTACAACGAAATTCATATCTAATATTTTGAAATCTTTTCAGACGATCACATTCATTTGATTATAGATGGAATTTTCTAGTTTATACACAGAAACGCGTTGTATTCATCCTTAGCAATTCCATACCGCAAACAAAATGCCCTAAACATGTAAGAACATGCGACAGAAAACTCCAGCTAAGTGTCAAAATGCACACCTTTTAATGCTAATAACTTTCAAAAAAGAAACATCCATTATATATTGAAAATCTAATTGACTTAAAACATAAGATTTCAGTTGAAAACTTTTAATTGAGGAATACCTGTTATTTTTGAAAAAAGAAATCCAAAGCCGTTAGAAAAACGAAATGACATTCGACATCAAATTGGAGTTCACAATTTTGAAATGTTGAATAATTGGTATTTTCGAGAAGAAAAAAAATCCGCTGAAATCAGATTTAAAGCACAATTTTGTTCAATGGAAATTTGTCGTCATATTTCCCTCATTAATACCATTGGTATTGTGGTGGAATGAAAATAAATGTGTATAATCGACTTTTAATGATTTATTGAACCTTGAGTAGTACAGTGATAACACGCATGTAGTGCATGAAATCCTTTACGTCATGTACAAACACCATGTATCTTATTGTCAAACACACCACGAGATAGGACAAGTGGGGCAATTGCTCAATTATCGAACCCTGTTTTGGGAAATCCCTGATACTTCCCTGTATATTTTTAATGCAGAACGTACGACGTACGTTTCCCATATTCATATATTTCAGTACTGTGTAGAAAGTAACTTTATTTAAGCTAGAGATTTTTTGAAGCATTTTCAATTTGATTCACATCGTACACAATATACATCAATCACATACTTTCCACCCAATCTTTAGATATACATATACTATTAACAGAAAAGTAATTCTTAAATCTTTAAAGCAAAAAAACTGAAATAATTTTTATGCAAATTACAACCAAAGGTGCTTAAGATTACTGTTTTCTCTTTCCCATAGTGAGATCTTTGAATTAAACAAATCACAAACCAATTCATTTTCATCATAAAAGACTGCTACTAACGAATTGAGTTCGTTTCGTTCACATTCTGTTATATGTAAGACTGGGAAAGTTTCCATTTTTGATAAAGGTACGAGATTAATCTAAGACTGGCAGCTGTCGACAGTCGATGTTTACTTCATTCAAAAAGCTCTTCAGTTCATTATCGCAGATATCAAAAGCTTTGCTTATATCAAGGATATTTACCTTATTGGCATGGTTGTTCTTGCTGTGTTATAATGTAAATGTGTGTAAACCACATGTTAGTCACACCAGGTGCTCTCAGTGTAACAATGTGAAAAGCCGTCTTTATAATTAATAGAGCGTAATTGTGCGATAACATGCTTGGTTTAAAGTTTTGCTAACTGAGTTATATATGCTGTAGAAAAATGGACGATTGTCCACTTCTTTGCGGAACTTAAGTACTGTTTTACAACGTGGCTCTTCATTTAAAGGAAAACACAACAATCTTCCAGTTCTATTCGTTCGTACGTGGTAAGTAATACTATAAGGCATTATGTTTAGATATATCGTATGTATGTATAAAGCATCTATTATAAGTATAATTGTATTAATATCCCGCTCTAGCAACTCCGTCGCAGTGCACGAATTCGTAGTGCTGATTATGAAAAGGATGATAAAATATAGAAATTTTAAACCTTATAAATACGAGTATTATTACATTATTGACCAATTTTTGAGAAGGTATTTGTGTGTATTATAGGACGGGGACGTTGTGCAAAATACATAAATGAAATTCTTCAAAAACCACATTATCGGGTCCAAGTAATGTACAATCCGAAAGAGACTTTCCGACTGATAGGAAAACTTACTGTTGAATTTTAAACTTTAACGACGGGTATGGTAGACTATGCACCACCTCCGCATGAGGAAAACATTGGATGACTTTATATAATTTCATATAATTTTTGATTTGATTATACTTTTTACTGGCCTGGGTGAGCTACCATCTGTTTGTCTAGGTTTTCACCGTATGTAATGTGTATTTTTGTCTATGCATTGTGCATCTATATATGAATTAGTAGAAAAAATAAATCATGAATAGCGTAAAGCTGATCTGGTTCGCATTAGACACTAATAACAACATCTTAGGCACGGTATTATATAGGATATGTCAATGAAATTATTTGGTCACGTAAGCCTATTCTCCCCCTGCCCTATCACGATTATTGAAGGAAATGAGCTCTTGTGTTGCTTGCCATGCCAAACATATACTCCCAACCCGACCAACGAAACAAACCCTTTAATGCATCGAGTCTGACCTCCACCAAGTTAATATTGACCACTCTAATCTTAACACTTTCTACCTCTTCTTTCCCCGACGAGTCACACTCAACACTAACTTTTCTGGACCTCTCGAGCACAGACTCAGCATTCACAACCAATTCAAACGCCATCTTACAAACTACTCTTCAAGATACACTGACGACTCAAAGGAGGCCAAAAGACTACAGCTGCTGTCATCACCCACAACATCATCCCCAGTAGTAGATTCCTCAACAATTCTTCCATCTTTTCCACTGATGCTAAAGCCATTTTTATTAGTTTACGGCAACATCGAATACCCTCAACCTTGGCATCTGCTCCAAATGCAAATCAATTCTCACTTCCATATATGTGAAAACTCTTCCTCTCCCTCTGCGGTAAAAGTATACTATTTATTCTGGGTGCCCACCCAAATGGGCACCCCTATAATTGTTAAAGCTGACTCAACAGCGACTCAACAAGACTTCGCTTATTCCAAGCAATAAAACACAACCACATATCAAACCATTCATACTCACACACACCCACAATTACTGGCAAACTGACTGAAAGCTAACAAACTCCACAACATTCAACCGAGTATGCGTAGCAATACAACTCAAATCTCCCTTGCAAAGTCAACATTTATCACCTCCGAATCGGTAACATCCCTTTTTTCCACATTATAAACGGCTCAACCCAACGCTCTGCAATAACTGACGCAACAACTGACAGTCAAACACATTTTCATAGATTTTCCCTCATCACTCTACCAAGAGCCTCCTCACTCTTTCAACACTCCCACCAATCTCTTTCAAAGTAACCCACCCAAAAAAATCATCTCCTCCCTTCAACATACCAAACCACTACGACAACATTTGACACCACCCACCACTGACACACCTACATAGAAAATTGATATAAGTTGATATCTTTAGCACAACTTTCCCGTTAGTCCCAACAACGAATTTGTTTCCTTGGTATCGATCTCATTACGGAGACTATTTAAATGATTTATGGCGTTTACAGGTTCTAGTCAATTCACCTGGAAAGAATATGGCCTACAATATTTCTTTATGAAAATGCAAGAGTTTTTTCCTCTTAAATGAATAATGTACTTCCTTTTCATTTTCATTTTATTGTTTCGGTTAATTAAGCATCATTGGATACACTATTCAGTCTAGTACAGCTTCGCTGTAGCCTAGTACTCATCTTACAATATATCCTGTAAAACTGAAAGTGAAAGTGCATATTAACCATTAGAATAAATTTAATGAATGATATTTTTGTATCACTAAAACAAAACATTTGCAGAGCAACTAGAGCTTGCACCAAATCAAGTGATTAACAACGCGTTGTACATTATGTTTGCATATCTTGTGTATAGACAGTCTTGCACGTTAATAGCAATACCCTCATATCCATTCCCTTATCACCAAGTCCAGGTACCTTTTATAAAAATAGCGATTTTTGTTAATCATATTTATTGATCCAAGCTAATTTCAGAGCAACTAAGGGGTTTACAACAAAATAAGTGATTAGAAATGCATTGTGCATTGTGTTTTGAAACTAAAAAGAATTAACTAACTACAATAGTTTAACATCAATCCAATTTAGCAGGAACTACATGGAGCCAAAGGTATCGAGTAGTACTTACGTCTAAACAAACCGTTTGTAATGAATGTTTCAAACAATAAACTGTACACGCATATATTGCAACACTGTTCGTTCAATATCCAGTAACCCAAATTAGCATGAATGACTGATACCTAAATATGGGTATAGAAGTGGGTTTGGTGGAGGATACCCTACTTATTGGTCTTCTGAATGCTACATTACCATATACTTAGAAAGAGTCCCATTCAGTAATTCCGTCTGGGATCCACGTGGGGGCTATTCGAGCAACCTAAAGGGTTGAATTTGAATTTGTTTAATAGTTGTTATGAGTCCCAAATGGACAACCCATGTGGGTAATATATGGGTCATGCATGGGTCCCACATGAGAATACTGGGATTTAGTTTGGGCATATATTGGTCTTGGGTGGAAGAACTGACCACAATGACTTGAACTTGACACAATTACTCTCAAGATACACAAGAAGAAATACAATAACAATTATATGCAGTGGCATCTGTACATATGTCACTGAGAGCACTAAAGAAATCAAAGTCATGCAAGATAAGAAAATTGCATTAATTTTGAATTAAACGTGCTTCATAATTGGTATTTTGATAAAAAAAATTATCTTCATTTATTTATTCAAATACCAAAACTTTTAGGCTGTATCTCTGTTTAATCACCAATAAGCATACTAATATGAAAATGCGAGAAAATTGTATGCGGATAAATAAACTTAGATTTTGTTATAATTTATTTGTTTCAAAACCCTAACATTGAAACTTCTTCTACTTAAAAGTGTTATCCTATCATCGCAGTGTTTTTGACATCAAACCAGATAGGTTATCCCTCATGGGGCTCAAATGGATAATTCTATGCATGTTGTTTCCCATTTCAAACCCATATGGCATATGGGACCAACGTGGGAAAATTCATGAATCCCACTTAAAACTTGTATGTGTCCACATGTCATTACTAGCTGGGTTGTGTGTACTTTTATATTTCATCTATTAAAAGTAATGTATACAATTTAGCTGTACAACACTCTATCAAACCACAGACACCTGGAATTTAATCAAAAGGTAAAGACTAATATAGGAAGTAAAGCAGCTTGTTTTTTTTTTTTTATTCAGATTGGGCTGTAGGCCTATGTTAAAAGTAAGCCAATCATCTGAATTTGCTAAAAAGCATCGAAATAGTTCAAGAAGAAAATTTGACTAAACAGTTTTTTTTTTCTTTACCTGTTTACCATTTTAACGGTTACTCAAATATTTTTTAGACACACTGTCAAAATGATGACAGTCCTTTTAAATAGTTTTATATATATATATATATATATATCCAAAAATATATATATATATTATATATATATATATATATATATATATATATATATATATATATATATATATATATATATATATATATATATATATAAATATATTTGTTAAAAATGGACATCAGACAACTTTACACAGAAAACAAGGTTATTTTAGAAATAAGAATTAATTTAAAAAGAAATAAATAAAGAAAGAAATATCTTTAATATTTGCAAATGAAGCGTTACACATTAACATTTCAGATGAGATATGAAGTGTGATTCAAAGGGTGTTCTAATTTCCACTGAAGTAATATTTGCCACTTATGTGAATTATCTACCAGTTCTAACAAAATTGAATTTATAGCATTTTCTCCGTTATCACCCAACATTTTTACTTCAGGAGTAAACTGTATCGAAGTCATCTTACACTCAAAATGTTTATGATGAACGGTGATTCTTCTTAATATCTTGGAAATGCTAATCGCACCACTCTAGGTGTTCAAGTCTCGTTTCACTGTAAGACCTTCTTATGGCATTATAAAGCGTTCGACATGTAAGGTTTACTACAGGTCTACGTTCCTATAAGCGCGTTAAGTACAAACAGGCCACTTGAATACGTTAACTTACATAAACAGTACAGTTGTCTTACCGTCTTCTTTATTTCTCCTATTAGAACAGTATGTTATTGACTTAGTGGAATAATCTTTTCTTGTTATTGTCATACCTAAGATTGATAGATCAAAACGTTTAGTGATGTAAACTAATTCATCTGTTCTGCTTATCATATTTCATCAAGCTAGCAAGAAAAAGATCTTTCTATGATGTAATGAAAAATATATTACATTATTGAGGAGATAGATGAATTGATACTTCTTTACTTATCCATACGATATGTATTCCTGGGCTGGTAGTCTTTGGAAAATAATACTCGATTCGACGAAAATGCCATGTAATTGACAATTGTCTTAGAATTATATAGAATATGGAGTAACAGAAACCAGTAACAATCCAACACTTATTGGCAAAATTAGATCACACAAAAATACAATCCCACAAGCTTCCAATTAAAACGATGTCCTCCAACATTCAATGCCTTTTTAAGATGAAAGAAAAATATTAAGACAGTTCATGTTTCATTTAAAAAGATAAGGTAATTCATGTTTGAGTTCGTAATTCATACCGTTCTGCTCTGAAATTTCATTGCCAGTTTAACAGACAGATTCCGCCGTCTGTAAATGAGATGAAATAGAATGAAATAGATCATGAACATGTCAAATTCACAATTAATGTCATTCATTTAATACGATTTTTATACGGTTCTCTTTTGATTAGATTTAGTTTTAGTGAAATGTAAATTAGGAATTTGCAATAAACTTTCTCTGCAAAGCTAAAAGTTGTAGGGAGATTCAAAGGTTACTGGACTTTAATTGCATTTCATTACAACAAAGTAGCATAGTAACATATGAGTGCATTTATCCTACTGTAATGAATTTTGAAAGAAAATGTGACTGAGTGACCACAATCACCCATATATAATAAGTCACTGGTGCGAGACTCGAAGGAACATTGAATGTTTTCCACCGACACAATGGCACAATGCTCACGTAAAGATAGTTTGAGTACAAGTAGTAGAAATAGTCGTTCTGGCGCAGAACGATAAATTATCATACGAGTTCTTGTAATTTTAATAAAAAATGAAGATCAAGGTGAAAAATCCTGGTCGCCAAGCGTCTCATAATTTTTTTAACTGGATGCCCAAAAGTCTCACTGTATGATATTTCGCATAGGGAATTCTTGATTGTTATCACACATGAGACTTCAATCAATTTGTGATAAAAATCTGTGTATTTTGTAATTCAATATCTTCTTGAAGACATGAAAATGCAAACAGGCCACCAAGAGCTCTTCAGACGTGCATCTTGTTTTAATCATAGGTAAGAAAGTAAGTCAAACATGTCATCCCAAACATAATAAGTATTCATATGAGTAAAAGTACCTCGTTTTAATTATGTACATAAAAGGTAGATTTCCATCAAAACACACAAAAATATACCATATTGGCAATGATTTTGACCTTTGCCAAAGATTCCGCAATCTTTATCAATTGAATCGCGATAACAATTTGGCTAATTATAAGCATCAACTTCTTATCGTACAAAGTAGAATCATCACAACCATGCCTCCACAATAACACAAAATGGTATTTTACCAACGGAGCATTACCTCCCTAAAAGAATAAATAATTTAAATGCAATTTTCCAGATTTGAATTATAAAGTGACATCAAACTAAGGGCAACAACGGCAAGTAAAATCAAATTTAAAAGACTCACATCGATTATAAATCAACTCTTTGGCATGTTTGGCACGAGTTTTTAAGAATTTATCTACCCGTTTGTATAAGCTATTTAAATTTGAAGGTTTTCCACATAATGACCCGTATATGATTAGTTTTTCTTATATGAAAAAGGACATTAAAGGAACCAAAATAACAAACAAAGCATTCAAAAATTGTATCGTGTTACGCACATACTATTGCTGTCTCATTTGTGTAGAAACGATTGGTGTGTCTATTTTAGAAAATTAAGGCCCTCGTCCCTCACTTTCTTAGCAACTCTTAATGCATTTTAAGAAGATTAATTTACCTTTTACTGATTGAATTTCTTGGTGGTAATTTAGTATTATACATTTTATATTATCTTACTACTTTTCTGACATTTTCGTTGGTGTCTTAGTCACCCAATCTCAGGAATGAATGCATGAATGCATAAAGACTCTGAGGAATGTCAGGAATGTCTTTTAACCTAAATAGCTCATTAACGGAATAAGATTTTTGAATGTTTTTCATTACTTGATCACTCAAGTAATTCTATAAATTAGTAGAGAAAAGAAAAATATAGCAATGCACCGTGATTACGCGTGGTGTATTTTGTTATTTCAGTTTATAAATTGAAATAATGTTATAAAACTTAAAAATCTAAATAAATTCGGATGTTATCATTAAATCGTGGAGTCGTGACATTTTATCTTTCACTTAATTGTATTCATGTTACGTGCTTTTTGAGAAACAAAAAAGGATCTAGGATGTTATTTAACCCAATTTCATGCTTATAATATGGCGTTTTATGTAGGAAATAGCTGACTGATTGCAGGTCTTTACTTTCTTCTGTGGAAAAAGCAACAAGAAATTCATCAGGAACACAAATACAGAAGAAAAAAAACATGCATGAAACTCATCCACACACATGGGAAATGTAAATGGTTGTATAGTGCGTCGTTATACATTCATTAAATACAACTTATGTTAGGTGGTACTCAGCAGTCCCGCAGAGAGAAAGGGAGTGAGAGGAGTGTAAAAGGGTAAAGTACCCTAAGGTCTATTGCAGCGCTTTTTGTTTTTGGAGGGACCTTTGATTTAAATTTTAAGATAAAGAAGGTTATCAGGAGGTCGACAGTATATCGTTACAATTTGCACCTGCTGTACATTGTCCATAGCTGCCTTGCTTTCCAAGAATCTGAGCAAAAGTGTAGAGTTTTCAGTTCACACAGTATCACATATAGTAGTTGAAAGTTTGCAGTTTTGACTACTAGGCGAATATGTTCAAGAGTCATCTGGTGAAGTAAGATGAAACAATGTTTAAGGTTTTGGTTTATGAAATCAATTGATATTGTAAATACTTTTATATAAAAAATCACAGATTAAAGTCTGTTTACTATAAAGTTAAATTTCCATAGCTTTAGAAGGTGGTAGGTGAAGAATGCGTTGGTGATTGTATTTCATGAATCCATAGCATACGATAATATGAATCGTATAGGCTCCCTTTAAGTCCTGCTTATATCGTATTGTGCTCGTATAGAACGATTCTGCTTGCATCGATTATATATGAGTTAAGGCCATTAGTTGAAGTTGAAAAGGATGCTTGTAAGTATAAATATTCCAGTTTATATTTTTTTACCGCAGAACGCTTTGTTTTTACAGTATCGATACACAGAACCTTTTTTGCACCCTAAAATACTTGATGTGAAATAAAAATCAACCAACCAAACACATTTTCGTTGAGTCTAACCTTTCGTTTTGTAGTCATTGATTACAAAACCGTATCTCGCATTTACTTGACAGATTAATGGTTTGTCATCTTCAAAGACTATTATTTCCATCTTTCTAATTTGTTATAAGGGAAAATGTCAAGAAAGTTCCATTTCATATGTCGCCATAGGAGAACGCTCTTCTACGCTTATGCAATTTACCAAGCTTTATAACGATAAATTGTAGGCATCTTGAAGTAAATAGCTGCTTAAAGTGGATGAGAAATTTTTGTTTTGGATTTACAACGTTAAAAAACATAAAATATTTGTCTAAATATGATGTACAGTTCCCGATCAGGAGAAGTTATATTTATAAAACAAGGAAAACATATTATTCAACATATTAATGGAACTCCAGCAGCAAGTAGCATTGCCGCTTCAAATAGGTAGTTTATGTTGGACTTTAGTTAAGACAAATGTTGGTTAATGAATGAGCTTTCCTAAAAGATATTAGGATCGTGTAGGAAGCAATTAATTGTCACTCTATGAAATAAAATAAATAGTGTGCGAATTAATTATTGTACCTTACCAAAAGTTTCATAACTAGTTATATGAGCTCTAACTTAGCAAGGAGGGTGAAATAATGAAAACAAATCTGGTATAAGTCAAGCAGATTACCTTACTACCCGAAATATAAATGTTTTTGCCTTAATATCTTTATAAGCAAATAACACATTTGCGCAATGAAAGGGAATCTGAAAGTTAATATAGGTCATTACGATTAAACAAAGAAGGCACGAGATCGTCAGCAAATAGGTTGTGTAACCATTTGCGAGAACTTTATAAAATATTCCAGAAACTCTCCTTGGGGAAGGAAAGAAACTAAGTTCGCATTATCCATAATATTAGAAAGAAGTCATCATAAAATACCACAGGAGTGATGTTCTTAATTGGAAACCTTTATAAATATATAAATCACCCAAAACAAACATGAAGGGACCATTTTTTATAGTTTCTTTAAACAGCTAAAGATGTGGTTATGACTTAATTTTTACGTAACAAAAATATAATCAAAGTAACAAAAAAATCACTTTACGTCATTTCTTCCTTCAAAGATAAGCATTTACAAACTTAAGCAATAACATTCCAATAAGTGACATTTAAGCATTAGTATCTTGTCCGGCGTTTGAATATATTTCAATGGGGAACTTTGGGCACGCTATAAAATTTTAACACAAACACAAATTAAATACACTGTAGAAAATTAGATAAAACATAATTTCATAGCTCAAAATTGAATCTTGTTGTCAATATCAATATCAATTGGATCGTTCAAAAAACTTTCTATTAACTTTTAAAAGCCGTTCCTGAAGTTGTTAACATGCGTTTAAAGGCCAGTTCTCGTATTAATGTGGGGTAAACAATTAAATGTTTTTTCTTCTTATTATTCAATCAACTGAGGCCACTAGAAATTCTCCGGTTTTACATTTTGATTTCTACTTGTGCTTTACCTAGAACTCCTAAACTCATCGACTTCAAACTTGGCGAACATTAGACACTTCAACAGGGATCCTTGAATACGCTATCCAATTTAATGACAAACACAAACTAAATACACTGCAGAAAATTAAGCAATACATAATTTCGAAGCAATTAAAGGGTAGTTTTCGTGTTAATGTGGATAAAACAATTCAACGTTTTTGATTGACAGACAATGAATGAGGATAATTAGGCAGATACATCCATTGACGAAATGGTACTTGCATTCATTCGAATAGAAACACTTTCTCACATTTCATGAACAGGTAGTGGTAAAATGAACTGAATTATTTCAGAATTCAACAAAAGTCGTGTAAAATACCTTGCATCTCATGATTGGTTGAAAAGACAGATATTTAGACATTTGTGCAATATTAATGTAAACTAACGATAGATGAATTGTCAGTAGTGAGAAATGTTGATTAAAATAATTTGAAGAAAATCAGATGTTCCAATTCTATTATGCACCCAACCCAAACCCTAAACATGCTCAAACAAAATAATATCAGAAACTTATTTTGTACGTACAACTTTACACGTGGATCTAACTAAAACTAGAACTGCTATTCTAGGTTGGATTTTACATTGCTTGGTTATTTAACGATTGTTTGTAAATATCTATACAAATCTTAACCAGTAAAACTTAATGTATTTCGATTAATTGCTCCGTCGATGTATATATAATTCAATTTATTCTGAAAATTCATATTTGTGGTCGATCCCCACACTCTATGTGATTCGAATATATCTGATCGTGCACTAATGATCGTGATAATAGAAAGAAGCAACTGTCATGTACTATTCAGCAAATGCACGTTCTAGAAATAAACGCATATTCTCCAATAAAGTTCGTTTCTGTCATGTTCCTTAAATCCATACTTGTTTGAACCATTCTTGTTTGCTGTCAATCACTATTAAAATTTTGTATGTTTGTCAATTTCACACGTGTGTCGCGGTGTCAAATGTTTAATATTTAAAGTTTATTAGGTTATTCAACGACTTTTGTAAATATCTATACACCTGCTAAGCAGCAAAACTTCATGTTTTGAAATTTCTTAGTGGTAATTATGAAAATGCATATTTTCGGTCGCTCCTTCACACTCCCTGTGATTCGGAACACTTTTATTTTGAGCAATATTTCTTTTCATGCACATCATCACTACTGATCGTGCACAAATGATAGTGATAATAAAAAAAGGCAATTGTTATATATTATTCCAGCAAATAAACGTTCTAAAAATAAGTGAATATTTTCCAAAAAAGCTCGTGTTTGCCATGTCCCTCAAATCCATACTTGTTTGCACCATTCTCGTTTGCTGTCAATCCTAATTTCATTTTATTTTCGCATGAATGTTGATTTCACACGTAACACAGTGTAATTGTTTTGTGATTATATATAGCCATCAAATATCTGAATGGATGAACTCTTTTTCGGTACACATTTTGTCACACAATAACAAGCTCTTTCCATTGGAAAGTTGCAAACTAGATGTAATGAATTTTAGCTGTGCTTTCGGTCGATTAAGTACTGCATACTATATATTTTGCTGCCATTTAAAAAAATTCATAACACTTCACACAAAATATTGTATTTTACAACTGTATCAAAGCACACTTAGTTCAGTGATTAATCTAAACGTTTTACCGTAATTCAGCGTTGACTACAAACATAGTTCCAGTTATACAATTTTTGTGTAGTTACTAACGTGAATGCATTATAGGAGAAAACTGTGCAACGTTAGAGGATTACTTCAAATGGCATATAAAGTTAATGCAATATGAAATAGCTTTATAAACGAAACAAAATGGTGGAGAAACCATTTCAATAGATTGTTTTGTTAAGGAGATATGTCAGTTTAAAGCTGTGTCACACATGACTGGTTTGGTAGGTCTACTAGAGATTTTTTCTTCCCTAATCCGAATTTTCTTAACATCTGTTAAAGCATCTTTTAAAGAATATCTATATAACTGTTTTAGGCTATTCTAATTATTTCCTCCAAACTTTTTTTCAGGTAGTAAATTGTAATTATCCTTACTAGATTCAGTTTTACTACTTTCCTGACGTATCCAATGGTTTTTAAGACACAAAATCACAGAAACGTACATGGTAGACTACATAAAGAACTTGAGGGAAATGAGGATGTGAGTTTATTACTAGTCTGAGTTCAGTTGTTTCTACACAAATGAAACATAACTTAAATATCTCCTTAAAAAAAAGTTTTGTTTTTAATGCTATTTTCTTACCATTTTGTATCTTTTAAAGACCTCTTTCATGCTAAATGAACTTGCTTGACCACTGAACTAACTCTATTTCTTTAACGATCATTGATATATGAAATATCTGTTTCACTACAAAATTACGTGCCGAACAGAATGTATCACAGTGATATCAGGGGAAAAGAGCAACCAGTGTTTTCTCAGCATTGCATATCAATTTTCTGTATGTTTCATATCATCA
Organism: Chiridota heheva; assembly: GCA_020152595.1. Taxonomy (NCBI): domain Eukaryota; kingdom Metazoa; phylum Echinodermata; class Holothuroidea; order Apodida; family Chiridotidae; genus Chiridota; species Chiridota heheva. The sequence continues at coordinate 1,220,596 of JAIGNY010003103.1, forward strand.
GTCCGGTAGCATACCTTTTAATGGGAATATCAATGTTCCTATTAATGGGAACATAAATGTTCCTATTAATGGGAACATTTTGCTACATGGAAGCCGCCATTTTGTGATATTTCCCATGATCCTTAGCTATCCTAACGTTAAAGCCTTATGTAATCTTGCATTTCTGGCAAAAATATCTTTGCTAGGGGAAACTTAAAACTGAATCCTTCATTACTGTCATGATTATAACTTTTCCACTCCCATTTGATAGTTCACCACGCCATTTTTGAAATATTAGATAGAATAGACAATAGGGCAAGGCTTTTAGGCGCGAAACGACCGTTTTGAAAATTCAAATGTTTTTTAACACAATGATTTGTAATATTTCAAGTACACAAATTAAAAAGTATGACATTTCAGCGCAAAATCTGAACAATATGTCTGCATGACTTCAATATTCTCGTGTGTTTTAAATCTTCCTATTAATAGGCATGCTTCCAAACTGATTATGAAATTCGTTTTCTCAAGTCATTATTATATTCTAATTTATTTATTTTTTATCATAAGTGAGTCTGCCAGAGACATGGACGAAACAAAACACAAGTAATGGGAACAGAAAATGTTTCTGTACGTGAATTAATCTGTTAATAGAAAACAAGTTTCTGATTGTTTCTGAAAGTTGTAAGTACTGTTTAAAGTGACATTGATAACCACGGAAATAGAAGAAAATATCTGAGTGAAATTCCTGTTGTGGTTTGCAACAATTTGCTATCATATCGTTTATTAGGAGTATTTTCAGCAAGTCATGTCCACGATGCTAACACTGCAAGCTTTTTTATTTTTGTGTGAATAGTTTCTTCTAAAGTTTCTGCTTATTTGAAGCTTGTAAAGATATAAAATCACTACAAAAAGTGATTGAAAGGTAATGAAAACGTCAAATTCAAAGTGACTTTCTCAAGTGTTTACAAAAAGTTGAAAAAGATGTTAATTTATTTTTCGCCTGAGCAGTATAATGACGAAGTATGATGGATGTGATAATCAGATCAGAATACGAGCAACTTTCGACGTATTTCATAGCAATTAATTACAACCTTTAGCACTTTAGAAGATGAAAAGAGTAATGGTTGAGGAATTTCAGATAGAATAATTCATAACTGGGAAGTGCATGAAATATCAACCATAGACACCACATCACTATTGCAGCTATTTTTATAATGAAAACGAATTTTTTCGTCATAATATTTTCAAAATGTTATTAATTGTTAATGAACATATTCATGACGCTTGACTATTCAACATATTTTTTAAGAAGTTATCAATACTTAATTAGCCTCACAAGTGATCAAAACGGGAAGAACAAAATTTAAAATATCAAATGGCATATCCTTAGATACGAGGAGTCATGCAAGAATACAAACCACTCATTGCAAAGAATACTAATACATACTACAGATAATACAATATATCATTGTCACACATTACATAAATGAGTGATGCGACGATATAACTTTAATATGCATATGATAAAATCATGTTGTATAATGATGGCAAAATAATCTTTGGAAGTAAAATGATTCCAAAAGATGGAAATTTAAAAAAAAGAAGACAAAGAAACGCATGGTAATTATGCCAAAGAAGACAATTTTTACTTACAGAAAAAACGATAAGTACATATTCTGCATTTTGTCGCTTATAGCGATAACGTCGTTACGAGAGGTGATACTTTATGAATTATTTGTCATTTACCAAACGTTCGTGAAAAGGCTTATCAAAATACTTCAGCAGCACCAATTTCAGCAGAAGCAGTGAAATATAACGCACTTTGTTATTATGATAGGAAAAACACTGCGCAAGTACTTTATACTTCAAGGAACAATTGACATGTACGTCTTTAGATATATAGTAATCACGTACACTGAATTCAAAATCGGTATTTCGTGGCATTTTACATATATACATCTAATTACAAACAATTAAATCATGCAAATTGTATTTTCATTTGTTCTTGAACAACTATACTTAATAAAATGGCACCTACGACTTACCACTACGTCCCTATACTTGAAATTACGAATCTTGTTTGGGTTTTATTAATAACACCTTTTAGTACATTTACTACTTTCATTTCGGAATTTGAGTGAAAAAAGGTTACCTATGTACAACTATCTGCAATTTTAGTTCATATGTTTTATGTTCAATTATAGACCCTTTGCTTAAATTGTTAAATGTGTCATTTGATGAAAGCGCAGAGTAGATTCGTTGAAAGGCCATCAAAGTGTGAACATAAATCATCAGGCAAGTAGGAATTTAAAACTTCTTATAGATGCAAAACGATTGATGTATTTACAGTTTCCAGTTTAATCTGCAAAATGTTCTAGTAGCCTTCAATTGATATGTGCTTCTGTGTATTTGCATATATATCACTTTTCTGGTTGGATCAGAGTTTGAAAATGTTGCAAAATGCTTTAATTGATTTCTCACCTCCTAAAGAATAAAAGATCCTATCATGCAACAGTTGCTAAAATCTTTTAATAAACTGATAAATAGTGAAAACTAATCAGATGGAAATTGAATAAACCAGGGACCTTTCAAACCAAAGTTACAGCAAAACTTGCGTGTTAATATAACTTCTGCTAATGAAACTGGTATCTCGCACTTTCAATTGAAATATATGTAATGGTGAAGATGGGATAATCTACAGTACATCGTGAGTGTTTATCACAAATATAAAGCACATGTAACAATAGACGATCTGATCCTAAGGAGAATAGGTATCTTAGATGGCAAAACGCACGGTTGAGATGCTGGAGGTCAGGTCTAACTCGATTTTTTCACAGACAGAACATAAAAGCAGAAGCATTTCGTCTGCAGTTCCTACTCCTCATTTATCTGTTGAGAAAAGTGACAATGGTTAAATGGCGCACACTGTCCTTCAAAGGGGACGTTAAGCCGTTGATCCTGACGGTAAGAGAGTCACCTCCTGCCTGGTCATCTGAACACTATTCGAGAAGAGAAGCGTAAAAACGCGGTGTTCATTCACTTTCCCTTTCAAGTACGAAGTTCATGTGCGCCCATAGGCAGCCGGAGAAATAGTCTGTGAGTTGTAGAACGCATTTGAATAGTTCTTTAAACTAGAAAATGCGCCATATCAATTCCATATATCACATCAAATCAATCTAAACTGAGTTGTTTCAAAAACTGTCTGATCGCGTTGAGATGATGAAACAAACCTTAGATTTTTGATACCCCACAAATCATGTTTCTACATGCAACGATTAAGTTCTACCCCGATAGTGAAGGTTTGTTCTTAATTGTGAACATAAGTTAATTACAACGGACGACTGTTTTTGACGCGTGTGAATTTTGGTGATGAAAATGGAAATGCATGGGAGACATGCGTTAGCAATATTGACTTAATCGACTTTGGTATTTAGATAAACCAATGTAACTTCACATCAAATTATTAGGGTTTCTTGCAAAATATCTCCGCAAGCATGGCAAGGTGAAGGACGGTCACCGACTGATTAGTCGATATTTACCAATGGTGTAGCCTACTTTCACTACATGAGTAGCTGTTAATCACTAGCGAAGGGTGAGGTGGAGTGGATGAGTGTCTATGTAGATTAATATGCTGATCATAATTTAATCTAACAAAACAATACTCCTTAGAATCAAATACATAATTCAACTACAGGTAACTGGGAATAGCATTGCTTGGATGATTTACTAACAAAAAAGGTTTTGAATTAGACAGCTTTCGGGATATAATCTTATAATAAACTCAGATTGCCAGTTAATCAACGAGTGAGGGTATGGCGAAGACTGTATGGCAAAATGGTTTTATAAACCATTGTTCAGTTCCCCAATGATAGTTTTAATTGTATATCATATATTTAGTTCTATGGCATGAATTAGGAAATGAACTCGCCCGTTGATATATTTATGCGTACTTGAATAATTACATCGACATATTGTAAAAGCTGTCAACTTACGTGATGACTAATGATCACATGATGACTAATCAACACATGATGACTAATGATCACATGATGACTAATCATCACATGATGACTAATTATCACATGATGACTAATTATCACATGATGACTAATTATCACATGATGACTAACCATCACATGATAACTAATCATCACATGATGACTAATCATCACATGATTGACTCTCCTGGGTTTCCTAACTTTTCAAAAATGTATTAGCAAAATTTTGAGGAACTTTTCTATGTTAGATGAAAAGGTGACCTTGATTTCAAGTGAAAAGGTTCGTCAAATGTGCAAACAACCCTTATTTAGCAATAGAATAGTACACCTAAGCGTCCTTGAACATAAGAGATAGGACTTGCCCATTGAAAACAAAAATACGAAATACAAATATGGTTGGATGAAAGGACTTCTTTCATGGAATACTGGCGAAAACCTTTCATATTTGGTGGTTTTCGGATAATCTGCAATCATTATTCCATTATTCATTATTTTTTTGCTAATAATTAGCTATGTTTAGATGGGTTTTTTTTATGTCGTGCAGATTCATCGATAAATTATTTTGTCAGTCACACACAAAATAGTACTACTGTGAGCAAAATATTTTCACTTAAGATATTAAGTCATTTTAGCGTCACAAATCATTTGAGTAATGATACATTGCGGTTGAAGCAAAGCTGTCTAAAGGTAGACTTAATTAAAGATGTTTTAGCACCAATTCCATGGCTAAAACTGATGTAAACATATACTACTGATTTATTAGGGAAATTTTCTTTTCAATTGACTAATATTTAGCTACTCAATTGTTTTCACTATTTTGATCAATTATGGATATCAAACGTTCAGACGTTTGTAAACACATTTATTGTTGTGTTGACTTGAGCAGACCAAGGTAAATTTGCTTAGCTGGTTTATCCGAACATACCTATATATAGAATGCAACAGTAAATTCGACAGAACCAACTGGTAAGAAATAAAGTAAGGTTAAGATTATACTTATTTTGTTATTATGAATTTCAGATAAACTTAATATCGTTTGAGTAAAATAAATACATTACTCTTGACAAAACACGGAAGATTACTGGACCATATCAAGGTTAGGGATAGATTTTCTTGCTATCTCTGCAAAACAATTTAATATCTTAGTTTACAAATCACGAATCAAATAAGATGGCAATCCATGGAGTTGCTGACCTTATCGTCTCTGCCACATATAATTATATAATTTGTAAAATAATGAAATGTTTTTCAATAAACATGACATAAAATATATCATTTCATATCAACTATTTGATCTCTTACGTTTGACCTTTAAATGACACACCCCGTTATGTGCGAGACACAACACTACATCACCTTCCACCATCCCACCAAGTAGCATTACCCTCCAAGCGCCAATTACCTAATATCACTAATGACGTTCCAAAGAAGCGCAAATCTAAATGTACTATTTTAATCAATTATTCAACCTCTAACCTTTGATCTTTATGTGACGTGTTACATCTTTTCCAAGACCCAACCTTTATTCATCCTCCATCAACCTACTATATAACAACTCAATTGCATTTTCGATACTTGCATAACATGCAACCAACCAAATTTACCATTTTAAATTAATTATCAATCCTTTGACCTTTAAATAAAGTTACATCTTTCCCAAGACCCAACCTTTATTCATCCTCCATCAACCTACTATATAACAACTCAATTGCATTTTCGATACTTGCATAACATGCAATCAACCAAATTTACCATTTAAAATCAATTATCTATCCTTTGACCTTTAAATAACCTGTCCCATTTTGTGCGGTACCTAACCCTGGATCCCCTTTCATCACCCCACCAAGTACACCTAATAACACATACGGTTATCCCAGGAATCGCAACACAAAATTTACCATTTTTTAAACCAAATATCTGACTTGTAACCTTTGATCTTCAAATGGCATATCCCATTGCGTGTAAAACCTTTCATCACCTCCTCCAACCCACCAAATAACAAAACTCTGAACACCAACCTATCGAGGATCAATAAAATAGCAATCTTGTTTTTTCAACAAAATGCAGCACAAAATTTGCCTTATATTATTTGACCTTTTAACGACATGTCACATCTTTTCAGAGACACATCTTTACATCATCCTCCATTCTACCAAGTAACAATCCAATTGTACTTACGATTTTTCCACAACACGTGATCGACCATGATTTGTCAGTTTATATTACCTATTTGACCTCTGACCTTTGACCTTTATGTAACATGTTCTATTTTGTGCAGGATACAACCCTATACCACTTTTCACCAACCCACTAAGGATCAACCCAATATCGCTTACGATTATCTCAAGAAGCGCAACACAAAATTTACCATTTTCAACCAATTATTTGACCTCTTACCTTTGATCTGTAAGATACACGACATTTGTACGGACATAAGTTCAATTCACCCTTCTCCCTCCCACCAAGTTTCAACTTGATAGCTTGTGCGATATTCTCTGTACACGCGACACAAAATTGTGTATACACACATCCGCTCACACACAAAAGTGATTATAATACCTTATCGCCATATATACTATATGTTGCGATAATGTAATAAAAGGTATATTTCAAGCTAAATCTCTCACTCAGTAAGAAAAAACCATTAATCAATTCAACCTTATTCCTTTGTCCTCGAATGATCCTAAATATCAAGAGAGAGTAAAATTCTTCATGATTTCCAGTTTGAAGAAGTTTTTTTAATAAAATTATGCAATTTCTTACAGTCACATTTATATTTAAAAATATTGACGAAAATTGTTATCTCATAATTCTCTTGAAGTTTTAAGGGTCTCGGGCACGTGTCAAAATACTCCATTGAAAAAAACATCCTTTAAAACACAAAGAGTAAGTGATAAGCGGAAATCATCCCCGTGACCACTTTAGTATTCGAAAGATCGATCAATGATAAATATTGAATATTTTCATATCAATTTCAAAGGAATAATTCATATGAGTTATTAGATAGGATTTCTTTCAAAGGTTGAACTATTAATATTGTAAAGTAAAAAGCAGCATCACAAAGAAGGGTATTTGTTCTGCCAACATTAGTGACATAATTTCGTCAACTTTGAATACGTTCTGTTAAATCACATATGACGAACATTTTGATCGTTTATTTTACTCTTAATTGTTAGAGACTCATTTCTCCCCATAATATTCCATCATTATGCTGAATGCCCTCTCTTCCAGGTACGCACATATTTGCATTTATTTGCTCTTATCAAAATATTTACCGCAAGTGACAATTTCTCATAATTTTTTGAAGAATCGTGGGTCTCAGACACGTTTAGAAATACACTTATAATTCTACGGTGATACTTTAACACCCTTTAAAACATAAAGGGTAAGTGAAGAGAAGAAATAATCCCCGTGACTACTTTACTGTATTCGAAAGATCAATCAATGATAAATATTCAATATTTTCATATCAATTTCAAAGGAATAATTTATTGGAGGCTTTTTATGCAATGCAGTATTTCTTCCCAAGGTTAAGCAACTATTATTGTAAGCTAAAAAGCAGCAACAAAAAGAAGGGTTTTTATTCTACCAAGTTAACTTGGTAATGTTAATGACATAATTTCTTCAACTTTAAATACGTTCTGTTAAATTACATTTGACGAACATATTGATCGATTATTTTACTCTTAAGTTTTAGCGAATGTTTCATTTTATTCCCATAAGATTCCACCATTAGGTTGCGTACATATTTAAAAAATTCTCATGATTCTAAAGTGATGTTTTAACATCTTTTAATACATACTATTATGGTAATCTACAAAGCAAAGAATAAAGCAGAAATCCAAACAAGGGCATGTGTATTGCCAATAAAGTTAATGACAATTAAACCAACTTTTTGATTTTATTCCCATAATATTTCATCATTAGGTACGCACGTATTTGCTTTCATTTGCCATATGTGACTTATAAGTATAGGTTACAAAGGTGACAGAATTGTTGTCGCGGAAAACCAAAGAAGCTGGGGTACAGGATTGAGTGTGGGATGAACGAATCAAAACCGAGTACACCCACCAATATCCGACGAACACGTGATAACCTACGATTGATTAATCATAGGTTTACCATCTTTGTTTATATTTTTATATCAAAAGTAGTTAAATGACTGAAATATGAAAAACATGTATAGGTTTAAATAGCTAAAACTTTCTATTAAAAAAACTATTACAGGTTAAAATCCATTAACAAATGACATTAGATACATTACTATTGTCATGCGGTCCAATGGATTAACAAGAATGAGCTGATGACTTTCGAAAAATCAATACTTATATTTGTACTACATATAAACTAATTCAAGATCATGCGAACGTCCTAACTTACTAAGTGATATATTAATTATGAGCACAACATAATCTTAATTGGTATCAAATTCAACAGTACTTTAGCAATAATTGTTCCTCCATTAACAATCAACCATATGCAAAGCATTATTATATTCGCCAGTTAAACTTTATTACACCATATGGCATTATATTCATTTTAGTTTCCAAGTTTGTATCTTTAGTATTAATTTCAGTGATTTTTAATGCCATCTTTAAGTGATAATAAAATTTACACAGACCAAGCAAAAGATTGAGTGGGTTTTCTTAAAATTCGAATTCTAATCTACAAAGTAGAATGCAAATTGTGAGTAAATCAAATTCATTGCTGTGACACATCTGTAGCTTATTCCTATATTATGATTCCTATATTATTTTCTTATTCAACTCTGCTAGAGCAGAGTATAAGATATGAATAACATAAGACAATGTCATTTTGTTTGGTGATACAATTCCCCAAGACAGCTGTGAGTGTGACAGTAATCATATGAATATACGTTGATGGAAGTCCCTTGTGGCCATTAATGTTTGATAAGACAAGATCACGTCTTTTTTGAGAAATGGAACATATTGCCGATGTAATGTATTTCTGGAGAAAAACAATATAAAACAAGTTGATTACAAGCAAACATTTCTGACTATGAAAATACGTTAACATGTAGCTCATACCTACTACGGCGTTGTAAGTAGCTTAGAAATTGACTCCCCTTCAGTGCGAATATTTGTTATTTCTATTTTGCTATTTTGATGTTCCTTGAAATTTGTCTGTTATATAAAATCTTTTTCACAGATTATTATATTTTCAGCACTTGACATGAGACTGTAGTAAGCAATGGATCAAAAACGATATGATCAATTGTAATTGAATGGTCCTTTTCATTCACTCTGTGGTTTATACCTTTCAGGACTGTATAAACAGATAAGAAAGTAATTTTCTTTCAGTGGGAATAGTTTTAGGCAATACAATGAAGAGAAATGGCCTTTAATATTCAATTTTACCGACTGATAGAGGTACCGAATTCACGAATTAACCGCGGTTGTAAATTGCAGTAAACTCTGTGAAGCTAAAATGTAGTTTTAATCATGTATTATTATTATTTTTTATTTTTTTCTGCAGGTTATCCTACAAATCAACATCTTGATGTGACCGGTACTTGCTACTTCATTTACCACACAGACCAACGATGGTATGGTTGAAATTTAACACTGAAAGGTATAATTCCACCATTTAAATTCATTATTCATCAACACATCATAAAGAAGAGGCAAAACGTTTTAAAAGGAAAGTATGAGGATGCAGAAACCGAGAAGTGTCACCCATGCAACCCAGAATGATAAATCTCAAAGTCATTTCAAAAGATGTCGACAACAATTTGGGAAAATGCTGTGACATAATTCGTTGTCAATATTTCGATTGAGCTGTTATTCCTGATCTCATTTATGACTGGTGAATCTTCCACTTAAAACGAAACATTCTGTCAAGGAAATAGACATGTCCTTTTAGATTAGCCGATTTGATGTTTGAATCAATGATCATAGATGAACAATCCAATCCAATATTTTACTTAAACAGAGATTAAAATAATGTAAGCCTTTTAAATGAATTTGACAAGTGAAGATTGCAATTATAATCTTAAAATAAGCACGAAAGACTGTTTATAGAAATAAATAATGAAACGTATGAACTATTTTAGAATAAGATCCGTTTCTGTTTTTTTACAAATTAAAAGTTTCCATAGAGATGTCCTATACAACAAAATTTCAAAGTTACTGAGTTTATGACGTTGCCTCTGGAAATCACGGGTTCATGACGTTGCTTCTGGAAATCACGGGTTCATGGTGTTGCTTCTGCAATCATTGCGGAATGAAAATTCGACAATGAATGCAAGCGTTGAGACGACATTGCTTGCGGGGTCAAGCGTGATATCCCAGCGTCATACCCCAGCAGAAGACCTGTGGGTTGTTATATTGGAGTTCTTGCTTGGCGTCATCGGAATTATAGGAAACACTTTGGTTTGCGTCATAATCGTCAGAGCGACGTTTCTACACAATTTAACCAACTATTTCATCTTGAGTTTAGCATTCGCAGATCTACTTGCATCTCTTTTTCTCGTGATGAATGTATTTATTCTGGAGGCTGAAATATTAACAATGCCACCATACGGACGGGTAGCAGCTGAATTTTATTGTCGTATCTATGATAGCCGTCATTTCTTCTGGGTGTGTGTGACTGCATCTGTTTTCAATTTAGTATGTGTCACATTCGAACGATTTTTTGCAATAGTGTATCCCCTCCATTATCCTAAATATTTCAATTTTCGAAAGGTTGTAACTATGGTCATAATAGTATGGGTTCTAGCAAATATGCAAGAACTTTTTGCCGTTTTTGTAAATCCTTACATTCCAAAAAATCACACGTGTGAGTATACAGCATCTGATGGACTTTCTGTATTCACTGGATTATTTGTATTTGTTATATCTTATTTCCTACCTTTGGTTTTAATGATTCTAGCATATTACCTCATTTACGAGAACCTGAAGAAAGGTTCGAGTATGGGAGATCTGTCACATACTCAGGAGCGAGCTAATTCCATGACCCGTGCCCGTAGGAGAGTAGTGCAGGTTTTATTTACAGTAGTTATGGCGTTTATGATTTTATGGACACCAAACCAAGTGGTTTATTTATTTGAGAACTTTCATATAAATATTGTGGACATAGATTCCGTCTGGTACAAATTTTTTCGACTCTTAGCATTTACAAATTCTGTTATAAATCCATTTATATACGCTTTCAAATATAAACAGTTTCGAAAAGGATTCCGCGTAGCCATTTTAGGGGCAATTTGCAAAAATATGGTGACGGACGCGTTCAATAATGATTCATCAGATTCGTATCATAGGAATGCTTGACCTTTAACCTTGATATCATTTTTAAACTTACAGAATTGTGAGTTAAGTGTTGTTCAACATGTGAGAGTAGTTATACCATGCCTTAATGGGTTCTCAGACCAAAATAATTTAAATGCTTCTTAGAATACACATACCATTATTGGCATTTCTTACTAATCTAAAACATGATCCGAACATGTTCTAAAATGATCCAAACAACTATTGTCATGTGCACTCCTATAAGAAAGGCAATGATTGGGTTGTACTTTTGTCGTTCAAAATTTTCAGTAACAATCACAAGATTCCCAAAATTGCAGGTATTTTCTGTTCGGTCCATAATAACAATTCTGAAAAAGGCGACTATCCTGAGAACTATTAAGAATAGTCTGTTACAATTCTTTCGGTTTTGAGACTGTGAGAACAACTTAGATAATTTTACTTGTTTTCTGTCTTGACAGTGTTAGCGATCATTGATCATTAGAAAATTGATTGACCGTCACCAATAAATCTAATCATACTAGTAACGTAACTTCCGAGACTGTTTTTAATTGGCTAATCAGTGCATGGTCGGTGATTGTGTACACATTTCGAACCATCAGATACGTTGAATTGTATTGTATTTCTGATTTCCATGGTAACTATGTTCATACGATTTCTTACCTTTAAGTGATCTAACATTAAGTTCATCCCAAAAATGTTATTTTTATACATTATAAAATCTTTTTGCCATCAAGAGCAGTACCATTAACACTTCCATTTAAATCAGATTTCCAAGATATTATATTGCAAAGTTTATGTTATATATTCTCCACTCACAGTTTTCCATGTTAGTTGTCATACCCACAGCTTATTTGTTATACCCACTATTCCATTGTATCATTTGTTGTGGATGCGCATCGCCATACCTCGTGCATATGAAGGAATATCGTATGTTCTGAGGTAACAAAATCGAAATGATTGAACCAACGTCTATAAATATTGTTTTTACACATTTTTCATGATTTTGCTACCTGTGCAATAAGATATTACTAAAAGCAAAGCAAAGCCGTGTTTTTCATACCCATTTTACGAACATGTGCTATTAAAAAAATGTAATATGTAATGAAAAAATGTTTCTTAATAATTCCATAAAAGAAATATGATTCCAATATTTATCTCTTCAGAGTTGATTGATTTATTGATTATCTTGTTACATGTATCATTACGCGATTACTGTATCGTACTTCAAATTTTAAAGAAAGTTTTGGGGCATGATACAACAGTCTGAAATGGATTAATATCAAAAGAAGAAATATGTACTAACCGAATTGTGCGATCAAATACAGACATTGATGATATTTTATTAATTGTTGCCAAACTAAATATTGGTTGAAGGTATATATGTCTCAAATAATTTTCAAAAAAATGTAATCTAACCAATGCGGCTTCTGGTGTCTTTATTCTTTAAGCTTGGTCTGTATCATTTTAAATAACAACAAACTCCAAGTGAAACGATTATTAAATAAAACAAGATAACAACACGTTTCCATTCACTTTCCGTCGCACTGAAAACCTTTCTGACATGTTAATAAAAATTCAGTAAAAATACTAATACATTCAGATATATGGACCAAGATATCAACACATTTTTTCTTCTTCTACAGATTGGTGTTACAAAGGTGGCTTGAATAAATTCTTAAAATTGTGAATAAGTTATTGTACATTGTAAACTTACAAGCACGCCAAGAACATGGAATGTATATTTTGGTGAATCAATGGCAAAATCTGAAATAAACTGGAATGCAACATGGCGCCAACGAGTGTATGTCTTTTACTAGAGGTTTTTTTTTTCGTCGTTAGAGAAAGACTATTTTACTTCCTGGCAGTCACGGACAAATTGATACTTTTTGGTGTAATAATGGTGTTATCAGTTTGGGGGTTATGGGTGAAATTGAAAATTTAAACGTCCTCTTTGAAAATAAAAATCATTTTCATAAATGAAACAAAGAACTTACAATGTTACAGAAATATAATAATCGATGACATACAATATTAATATCAATATAATATAAGTTATATTAAGGTGCACAGTTCACAAAAACATAGTTCTCTGCAATGTATTTGTATGCAATCATCAAAATGTGATTGTATTGGTGTATGTTGTTCAACAGACTACACATCGAATTCATAACAATGACTCTTTTTTCCCCCCTGCAAGTTCTTTTCTGGTTACAATTCCTCCCACTTAAAACGTACACAATGGAGTTATAATCCAATAAGGTTGTGGACATGAAGAAATTAATCAATACTTACTAACCGTCTTTCGCGTCAGTTTCTAACTATTTACTAATCTTTCCAATTCCCTCGAGCGTAGATGACGAGTTATCAAGTGCGAACGTTTTAGGTCATCCAGTGCCCCTCTGAGAGTATCTGATTTCTATAACACTAGATACGTATTGCAATGCTATACATGTTCATCATAAGATGTTAGCAAAATGCAAAACTGACCATCTTATTTGTACCTCTCATCTGCAGTTTTTCATTGGAAATATTAGTGGGATGTTAATAGTTCATATGATGCAACTTATGCAGAAATATTTGTATCAAATTTATATTTGTTTAATGTTTCTACGCGGGAATTAACCATATGTCGTCGGTCGTAAAACTGTGTTAACAACTACATCACTACGGATGATAGAAAACGGAAAGAGCAAGAAATAAAGAACTGATATATATATATATATATATATATATATATATATATATATATATATATATATATATATATATATATATATATATATATATATATATATATATATATATATATATATATATATATATATATATATATATATATATATATATATATATATATATATATATATATATATATATATATATATATATATATATATATATATAATATATATATATATATATATATATATATATATATATATATATATATATATATATATATATATATATATATACATATACATACATACATATATATATATATATATATATATATATATATATATATATATATATATATATATATATATATATATATAGCTTATATATATAGACTTATATATAAATATATATATATATAAGAAGCTTATATATATATATATCTATATATATATATATATATATATATATATATATATATATATATATATATATATATATATAATATATAGCTATATATATATATATATATATCTATATATATATATATATCTATATATATATATATATATATATATATATATATATATATATATATATATATATATATATATATATATATATAGTCTTATGTATATATATATAGATATATATATACATATATATATATATGTATATATATATATATATATATATACATACATATATATATATATATATATATATATATATATATATATATATATATATATATATATATATATAAGCCTATATATATATATATATATATATATATATATATATATATATATATATATATATATATAATATATATATATATATATATATATATATATATATATATATATATATATATATATATATATATATATATATATATATATATATATATATATATATATATATATACATATATATATATATATTTATAGGCTTATATATATATAGCTATATATATATATATATATATATATATAGCTTTATATATATATATATATATATATATATAGGCTTATATATATATATATATATATATATATATATATATATATATATATATATATACATATATATATATATATATATATATATATATATATATATATATATATATATATATATATATATAGTTTATATATATATATATATATATATATATATATATATATATATATATATACATATATATATATATATATATATATATATGTATATATATAGTCTTATGTATATATATATATAAATATATATATACATATATATATATATATATACATATATATACATATATATATATATAGGCTATATATATATATATATATATATATATATATATATATATATATATATATATATATATATATAATATATATATATATATATATATATATATATATATATATATATATATATATATATATATATATATATATAAGCCTATATATAGATATATATATATATATATATATATATATATATATATATATATATATATATATATATATATATATATACATATATATATATATATATATAAGCCTATATATATTTATATATATATACATAAGACTATATATATAAACATATATATATATATATATATATATATATATATATATATATATATATATATATATATATACATAAGCCTATATATATATATATATATATATATATATATATATATATATATATATATATGTATATATATAGTCTTATGTATATATATATATATAAATATATATATACATATATATATATATATATACATATATATACATATATATATATATATATATATATATATATATATATATATATATATATATATAAGCCTATATATATATATATATATATATATATATATATATATATATATATATATATATATATATATATATATATATATATATAAGCCTATATATATATATATATATATATATATATATATATATATATATATATATATATATATATATATATATATATATATATATATATATATATATATATATATATATATATATATACATATATATATATATATATATATATATATATATATATTTATATATATATACATAAGACTATATATATAAACATATATATATATATATATATATATATATATATATATATATATACATAAGCCTATATATATATATATATATATATATATATATATATACATAATATATATATATATATATATATATATATATATATATATATATATATAGGCTTATGTATATATATATATATATATATATATATATATATATATATATATATATATATATATATGTATATATATATATAGTCTTATGTATATATATAAATATAATATACATATATATATATATATATATATATATAGGCTTATATATATATATATATATATATATATATATATATATATATATATATATATATATATATATATATATATATATATATATATATATATATATATATATATATATTTATATAAATATATGTATATGTATATATGTATATATAGGCTTAAATATATATATATATATATATATATATATATATATATATATATATATATATATATATATATATATATATATATATATATATATATATATATATATATATATATATATATATATATATATATATATATATATATATTTATATAAATATATATATATATATATATATATATATATATATATATATATATATATATATATATATATATATATATATATATATATATATATATATATATATATATATATATATATATATATATATATATATATATATATATATATATATATATAAATATATTTTTTTTTCTTGGGGGAGGGTGTCATGGCAAAGACTCAACAACTCTAAGCATTAGCTGTATCACTTAAAAGAATTGCGATACACATTTTAAACAAATCAAATGAATTATAACCAAGCTCGCCCTTTTACTTATTTTTTTTTTTTATACTTGGTGTTTTCTTTTATACTTCTTTTTTACATTAAAGAAGTATAAAAGAAAATAACAAGGTCGCCCTATAATACATCACAAAATTTGCATGAAATATACAAATAAATAATCAATTTAAAAACGCTGTAATATGGTCAACCCGATATTGCAGAATTATTTTTGACACTATGATTTTTGATATTTTTTTTAAAGCAATTCAAGTAATGTTGCCATTAGTACACGTCTATAGCGTATTAATTTGGCTTCTGATTTTTAATTTTTCAAATACTTTATATCTTGTTATAACTTTAATGCTCGTTTTTTTTCAAATCTGCTGATGCACAAATCCAAGGATCGTGTTGGGAATAAAGCATCAATAGTCATTTGAATGGAGTGAACACCAGGAAACCCATTTGTACAATGAAGGCACAAAGGAGTAATCAGTGTACAGTTTGAAGCATATTAGGGATTTATATATTTTCAAATCCAAAAATACTTTCATGTATTGTTTAAATTCTCATACGTGCTCTTTGTTTAAAGGTGTACAAATTTGTAGAAGAATGTTCCCTCAATTACTTTAAATAAAAATTAATAAGAAACACCCCATGCAAATAGAGTGCGAGGTGTATGAATAATTAAACTAAATCGATTTCATTAATAAAAAATCATTGAAAAAACAATTGACCGTTTTACAGCTTTTGGATTTTCAGATATCAATATATACACTTTAATGGTAATTTGTGACGTATGATCTTGCAGACCAACATATTTAGGAATTCCATTGTTTGTAATCCTCTGCCATGCACACCTCTCTCAGTCAAAACATTTTGAATCTCTATGATAGTCTACATATTATTTTCTTCAACAGCCGAAATAAAGGATTGAAATTATACGTATTATGAAGGTTTTGAATTGTGTTCCTTGTTGCACAGTCAATTGTGTCATGTATAAACGAGAAAGTTCTATGCAAATTTTATTATCTGTCATTCCAAAACCAAGAGTGTTATCTCGGAAATTAAAATGCTGAACTGCTGAGATTTTTAAAAGTTCATTTAATCAATTGAAATGTGTCCATACAATTTGATGTTTTGTGATGTGTAATTTCAATAGTAAATGAAGTTCATCCCAGAACAAGGTATCAATTGCAGAAAGGTAGAAACTACAACATTGTCTTTTCAGAAAGATACTGATTATTTCGATATGTTATAAACACGCGCAATTTTAGACAATCTTAAAATAACTCTGAACTGAAAATATCGTCCCTCTTTCCTCATACTGACAAATGTCTTATTTAGGTGAAACGAAAAAAGGCGCAATAAAAAACTGAATTATTATTTCCGCATACTGACGAATGCCTTTGAAGCTTCATGAAATAAGATTTTTCGTAGAATATCTTTATTGTAAGTAGCATTGTCTAAAGATGTTCATTTTCTCTTTCCAATGATATATAAAGTTATATAATGCGTTTATCAACTTTTGTTTCATCAAGCTTCAAAATTTTACGAACATTCGTCAGTATGAGGAATTAATAATTTCAATTTTGACATTCGTCACTACACAAATAACATTCGTCACTTCGCGAAAAGAGGGACGATATGTTTGTATCTATCACTATCCATCGATTAATTTTATTTGCAGTACAGGAAATGATAGAATCCATGCACTAAAATCTATAAGAAATAATGAATCAAGATATGTTTTGATTTTGACGTCAAAATTGTAACTATTTCTGTTTAAAGAGGAATTTGTTGCTGCTTTATACAGATAGTTTAATAAGACTTTATATGCAAATCGTAAGTTATGTTGGAATAAAAACAATGCTTTGATTTTTGATCATAGTTGAACATATACTTGAAAAAGTTCGTATGCAGGCTTCCTTATAATATAAGTATCTTAAAGAAGCACTAGACCGAAAAGTAAGGGCGTATTTTTAGCGTCCCCAAAAATCAAATGCTTCTCTAGAACGCAACGGTGTAACAAATTTCTGGATAATATGAATATTCAAGTAACCTTTGCCCTCATGTCGTCTGTGAGCTATGGAGGTATGAAGTTTATCAAACTTTTGTGGTTGGTATATCTGTAAAATTCGCAAAAACAAACGCCTTCTCTTTTCGGTCTAGTGCACCTTTAACTCTTATTTCCAAAGCTGAGAACTTGACATGCCTATGTGTCTTTAATGAATAAATATCAGGTTCAATGGAGACTTTGGATTTCAAATTTGCACATCTTTTAAAGTAAATGCAGTTTTATATCCAGTTCTGTATGAATAGTTGCACAGGAATGTTAGAAAATTAATAAAATTCTAAACTGAAGCTTATTTTGTTGTTGCTGCATTTTGAATGCATATTAAATACAGGATTTTATTTTGGCCAAGGACTAAAGTCAACTTTTGGAGTCACTTTTACCACAAAAGAAAACAATGATTTGACTAAATTGTGTTAATGCTTAAATTTGACCAATGGCGGAGTGAACTATGCACCGAACCAAATGGGGTCAACTTGACCAAGCTGGTCAAAATATTGGCCAAGATTGAGTGGTCGTTTTGTTAATGTGTGATATGGTAGTGCGGATCGCCCAGAGACGATAGAAAATACTTTATTTTTGCTTACTACAGATTCCATTTTTTTTTTTAATTTGCTCAATGTAATTTAGGTATATGTTACCGCGTTCAATATTAAACTTACTACCTATTGGCTATGGTTATAGGTGACGAAAGATGCAAACATCTCCAACATTTGACAAAAATCTACTATCTTTAGACGTCACTTAACAATATTTATTGCTGTTATATAAAGATTATACCTTTGCTTTAAAGATGGCAAGACATGGGTTTTCATATTACTCTCACTTGATTATTTGGACAATTTGATAGAGAATTCTTCCCTAATTTGTGCTGCTTGTAATAGAAGAAAATGGAGAAAAAACAAACATAATATTCTTTCTCATCAGTTTATGTTTTTGCTCGAGTAAATTTGTGAACTTTTGATGACGTCACTAACAAAATTTCTTGCTATATTTTTACATCATATAAACAACATAATGTTAATTTTTGTATCGTCGTATTCACACTGCTGTTTATTTTTGATACACATGTCGTTCAAAAAATGTCTCATTCTTTTACAATTTAAAAAAAAGCCTTTTTTGCCGCTCATATAAACGACTTAACTTATTCTGATTTTTATCATTGAAATTTTGTGACGTGAAAAGTTGAACAGTGATATCACTGATCTCCGACTAGAGGCCGTACGTAGGCATATACACATACAAGCGTGTAGTGTGTGTATTTATCGGCTACTACGAGCTCGAGACCAGTTGAAGGCCTATACTTTTAGCGTTCTTTTGGTGATTTCTAGGAAATAGATCACATGTTGGTATAGCTTAGACGAAAAGGAGAGAATTGTATGAAACAGTGCGTGCACCGGATTAGATTGAGAGGCACTAAATATTTCCCAAATGTATTCGTAAGTTACCTTAAATGTGCGGTGTTGTGAAGGCTTTCGCGAAGGGTTTGTTGTGATATATGTACGCATAGGTCTGGAAGTTCGCGTTCAGCTGGCTCACATTGGCCAGCATCCCTCGCTAATATCTCGAATATTTATGGTTTGAATTACATATTCAGGAATACTATGGGGTGTATAATAATTTCTCCGTCAAGTTCAAAAAAGGAATCTTCTGTGTCTGAGGTATCAGAGAATAAAATTTCCGGACGTTTTGCTGACGACATTTTAGGTCTGTAATACTTTGTACGCGTTTACACAGGCAGTTATGTGGGGGGTCTACAGTTTGAAACGTCACATATTTAAATTAATTTGCGGACGCCACAGCATAATGCGACTTTTACAGTTTTTCTATTATTTTTTTGGAGAAACAGGAGTTACCAAGTATTCAATAAGTGTCAAACATCAGTTTAAAGCAAACATGCTTCTACATATCACCAGTCCTTTAAAATGTACGGTAGGAAAAATCATCACGATGTGTAAGTTCTTACAAAAGAAATAATTACGTTTCGAATTTTCCCTGCTCGGCAGCAGCCTAACATAGCAAATTCTAATACGAATTTTAACGGCCTTTCAAAGTTTTGACTCAAATTGTAATTATTGCAAACATTGACATCTATATTTAAAACATTTATTTACATCAGAAAGGACCTAATACATCAAGATAAAGGCTTTCTGAAGAAGAGGAATCACAACGCAAAGGAGAAACTTTGCTTATGGAATTTGCACTGCGTATGTATTTTCGCTGATGAGATCGTTCTGGGAGTGACGTCACACAAATTCCTGTTTCGCTTAGCAGTTTTTAATACTTGCATTTTTGGAATCGTCGATTACTTGAGATTACTTTCGATTCTTTTTTTCATGCAAAGGGTTTCTTTTCGGGACTTTTGATGAGATATAATTTTTGTGATAATAATGAACTACGCAAAACTGTTACAGGCCTACACCCTAAACACATTTTTTAATTGTTAGTGTCATGCCCTCTTTTTACTTTCTTAGTGAAAGTTCGCACGCTGAAAGTAGCGCAAATACAGTACATACGTGTGCGAGCGCGATCCCCATTTCTACAATATGTCCTAAAAGTATAATGAAGTGTAATACTTTAATTAAAGAACTAAACGCCTTCATAATTCGGCCTAGTGCTCCTTCAGTGCTTGTATGGTGGAGGACTTATTTTGGTTGTATTGCTAGGTTTTGCTATTTTTGTGGATTAGATGTTTCAGTTCGTTCTCATAGGGGTTTCATCCAGTGGCGCAACAATGTGGTGAAAAGAATAGATAAACTGGGCGAGCACCGAACAATTATTGTACTTTGGGAGCCACGATCAATGGTCCTTCGATGTGTTGGTTATAGGGGCACCGAGCGCTAGCTGCGCCACTTGTGTGATCATAGATAGCCGGCGGTCATTGGCGCAAACGGTACTGGACCACCAAAATTTTGTCCGCTATTTTGCCTGTTTTTTTTTGTTCGTCTGTATGCGATGAACTTGCTTGACCACTGTTCAATTCTTTTATGTATTCCATGATTTAAATGTGCATCTACGATATTTTTGGTTATGGAGTGTGAGGTACGATTATTTCTAACTGTCTAATACACGTTTGCACAGATATTTAGAGTAACAATATCTCTTTTCGGTCCAATGTTTCTTTGATCAGTTTTTTTACATGCATACTATACTTCTCTTGTCAAAAAATGCAGTGACGAAGTATACATACATAAATGATTTGATTGAAGTATTTTATTGTTCAATTTTTTTATATTTTTTTTATTTAGTTAATTATCAGTCCATTCCACGGAAAAAAATAGATCACTTCTATCACGACGAATAAGAAGTTTGTCGAATCATCAGATCAGTCCATTCTTCTTCAATCCTTTAAGCACTGTGAAAGAAAAAATGTTGTATAGACTAATGCCGAACTTGATATTGTTGTTCTTATCCTTAAAGTTTGATAAATTAAAATAATTAATATTCACCAAGTTAATCAATATACATGTTTGATGGAAAAAGATGATACAGTATTTATAAATTATGACGAAATAAAGACGCAAATATTTATATACTGCGCAGGGTACTTTCAAGGAAATTTGGTTGGGGACAAAATATAGAGAGTGTTCACAAATATACATGAAATAGGACAGGCACGTCCAAAAACATGGAATGCAATTTTGGAAGCATATTTTTGATCATCAGCAGTATAGCTATACAGATATATAGTTCAGAGTGTAAGCAGGCTTTTGGATGGAGCGGGGTGAACGAAACAAATTGATGATGGACCCAAGATATTGTTCAAATTTCTTACAATGTTTTAGGTGGAGAAGTATATTAAGTTATGATGCACGTGGTCGAGCAATTCCCTTTAGTTTTAAAATGCTCTGTGCGGTAGCATCGCTTCAATAGTAGATGTTAAAAAAGTTGTTTGCTGATATTTTTTCCTCATAACTATAAACGTGTTTTAATCGGTAAAAATATAAAGGAAAAAGAAGCGAATTCTTGCGCTACCTGATGTAAAAAAAATTATTGACTGCGCTCTTGGCGAGAGAAATGACATTTTGTGTGGCTGTACTCTTCAGGGTGCCTTAACTTTAACAGTACTCAGACTTGGGTTATTTCCGAGGAGGGCAGCGATTGCACCTTGAAAAATGTTTAAAGTATTTCTATGAACTGAAGACTAATACGAACCAATTTGTTTTTCATGTGAATAGGTAGCACTTTTTAATGGTGACAATATTGAAATATAATGAAGAATTTTTTTTAAACATAAGCTGACATGGCTGATGGACAGATCGAATACTCCCTTACACATATCACTCTATTTCTATGATCCCCATTGACCCCAAAATAAAATCTACGTGTTCCCACTTCACGGACACTCTTTTAGAGAATGTTGTTGACATCCGTTCTCAAGTTATTTTCTAGATAACATAAGAAAACAACCCCTTCCACCTACTGCTGGGAAATAGATGGCAAAACCGCGACATAGCCTCCCCTGCCCTCCCCGTTTTTGTCAAAAATTTAAAAAGTGTCCTTTTTTACATAATATAAGTGCCCTTATGAGAGAGAGGAGAAGTCAGTACAGTTATTTCCAGAGAAAAAATGTGCCTCTTCACTTAAAACATTGAAAAACGTTTCCATTAGATTATATATCTTATTTTTTGATTGAAAGTAACCTAAATTTATCCTGAAAAAAGGTAAAATTTGGAAATTGTACGCGATATACCTAAAGAATGAACTTCAATGTTAAACATCCCTTCATTTAATTTTCCTATGATAAGCAGTGGCATCTGGCTACCTTTATTTTCCCCACGATCATAATATCCGTAAAAACTCTTTTAAATAGGACTTTGTTAGAGTGTACGAGCCAACCCAAATTTCATTAATGGGGCATCTTTGAAATTGGGAACAGGGCAAACTAATAACTACCGTTCCCTGTCCATCTTCTTTGCAAAGTTCAAAAAGTTCCCCTTTACGCAGATTAAACAAAAACATTTTTAAATCAAACAAATATTACAAGTGCCCTTATTATAACCGATCTTTTTATTGACAGATTGAAAAAGTAGTACAAACACTTGCTATGTGCAAACAGCTCAAATTTCAGTACCGTGGCACCTTTAAATTGGGATCCGTAGAAAAAATTACAATGGGGACCCGGCCCTATGATTGTGAATTTAATTCATAATTGCTTCTAAATTAAACTGAAATATCGAATTTAACTAAGTTTTTTCAAGTGAGAAAATTATGAAGTTGTTCGGGACATTTCATATTTGGAATAATAATGATCAGTATAAGTGATTTAAACATGATCTAAATTTTTCCGATTTCGAGACTGTAAATTTCTCGATTTTTGTCCAGAATTTGGATATAAAATTGCACTTTTTTCGCATCTGTAAGAAAAAAGGCCACTAGTAATTAAAGGACTGATACAAATTTATTACTTTTGCGCTGCCAGGTAGTGGGGGAATAACAAGTCAGTCGGAAAGTCATGTGCACTTGCCCTCCCTCTCCATATTTGTAC